>CM052705.1:84022071-84105314 GCA_028551405.1 Uromys caudimaculatus | reverse complement strand
CCCCCCCCCCCCCCCGCCCTCCACATGCCTGTCTCCTCAGAAGACCTGTGCGAGTGCAGACATGTACACTTTCCTGAACTCTAGCACTGCCCCTGCAGTGTGCGAGTTGTATAAATTCCACTCTCCTGTAGCTACCTCTGGATCTCCTGGACCCAGCAGCAAAGCAAAAGCCATAGATACTCTGAAACTGCTTCCTACTGAGACATCACTTAAAGGTTCTTGCGCATAGTTTTAGATTCTCTGGTTTCTCTACGAGTCAGCCTGCTTTTCCAAACCCAATGCAGTCACCTGCCTTGGTCCAGCTTTGGAGTGTTTGGACCAACTGTGAGGGTGGCGAGTCAGATTACTAGGATGAGGGTTTGGGCTTCCATCTGATGGCTATATAGCCCCAGAAGAATCACTCTAACCTCCCTGTGACTAGGTTTTCTCACTGTAAAATGATGTTCATGGTGGCACCTACCATGTAGGTTATTCTATACATACCATGAGCTTGTACATTTGAGTTAGAAGCTCACACTGTATATGAAAAATGCTTACCCAGTGCTTGGAACACTAAGAAAAAGCATGATACACAATAGTGATAATAATTAGTATTATTATCAGACACCACCAAATTATACTAATGATCCTATTATATTATTATTATTATTATTATTACTTTCTTACCACAAACCTGGGGGTTTGCCACTAGCATCAGCCCTCATGGGAGCAAGATGTAGAGAGAGGGTGTGTGAGGCAGGTGGATTAGAGAATGCAGAAGTGCAGAAGGCAAGGAGATAAAAGATGAATGAACAGTGGTTGAGTTCAGAAACCTGATAGACCAAGAGTTCGGGCCAGTGTCTGGAATTTGTCCATTCTGGGCTCTCCCAGAATCTATTTAGTCTAATTTTTAGACCCTGTGCACCACAGTAGTATAGAAGAAGTTAAAACTCTTTTGATTTTGAGATCACTCAGGATGGAGTTTCTACATCTTTGAATTAACCCAACTGAGTTGTATCGAATCAGCCTTAGAAAACTTGTTAGTGACTATGGTCCCTGAGTCCTAATTCCAGTCCAGGTCTTTTCTTACTCCTTCTATTGCCAAACTGAGCCTATAAGGAATCAGAACCAAGTAGAGACCCAAGTTAGCTGTCTCACGCCTATGTACCTAGACATCTAGCCACTTCCTTCGGTCACTTCTGACCCATCTCATGGCACTACTGTAATTTGTCTGTAAAGTATCTCCCAAAGGCTTGACTGAAGATTAGGCCCCAAGGCAATGTCCAGAAATGGGCTTTGGGGAAGGAACTGCATAGTGAGGGTTCTGTATGGGCTAACCTATAGTTGGAGTTATAATTTCATGGTAGTATTGGGAGACATTACAGACTAGGAGGTAATACCTGCCTGGAAGAAGTGTGTGAGTCCCTCAGAGCACCCTTTGAAGACACTAGAAGGCAAACTGATGACTTCTTGCATTTCTTGGGAATTTGTAGTGAAATATCCAAGAATATACTTAAATGCAAGTATACATGGAAATAACTGTATATGTGATATATAGCATAATTTATGATAAATAATTGTATATATGATATATAACATAACTTATGACGTGTTCACACATTAAAACAGAAGGGGTTATGGAAAGAGAAATACCAGAAGGAAAGTACAAAACATTGCCAACAGTTTTCTGTTTGTGGTTTTGTGTATCCTCCAAAGTTTTTGCACTGAGTATTTAGTGTGTGTGTAGTGTGTGTGTGTGTAGTGTGTGTACTGTGTATGTGTGTAGTGTGTGTATGTGTGTAGTGTATGTGTGTATAGTGTGTGTGTGTAGCGTGTGTGTGTAGTGTGTGTGTGTAGTGTGTATGTATCTCACTCTGTATACTCCCTTTGGTGAGAAAAGTTCTAGTTCAGCTCTTTATTTTGTTTGATTTCTTGGTACAGATGAGCTGTATCTGCTTTTCTTACCATGAAAATAGGCCCAACATTTCCCCGTATTGATAGCTTCTAGAAGTTTGTCCTTAGTCACTACAGGAATTGGTGCTGAATCAGGTCTGGCGAGTGTAAGGTGCTGGTCAGCATGGTTGGGTGAACTGTGGATAAATATTTAGAGTTGCTTACAAACAGAGAAAACAAAAAACAAACAACAAAAAACCCAACCTGCCCTGTAAAGAATGTTCCAGACTAATTCCCTTGCACGAGGAACATGGTTTGTAGTTGCGGCCTGTTTTTGAGAACACATGAGAGATTAATCAGACATATTGTTCACAGTGCAAAGCAAGAGACTCAATGGCCAGGACACTCTTAGATGGGTTTGCACGGCTGTGTCCTGGCTGTCAGGCCCCAGAGGAGATGAGCACGATGGCCTCATGGTTATTTTCCATCACTTATGATCTATGGGACTTCCCTGGTGCTTGTGTAGCTGTTTGTAATTTGTTCTTTGGTGAGTCCTTTTTACATTGCTCTGAAGGAAAACAGCAATTTCCGCATTTTTTCTGGGTCATAAATGGCAGAGGATTAGGTTCCTCTCCTCATAGATTTGCCTTGGGTTCTGTTATCCAACATTAAAAAAGAGGCTTATGGTAAAAGGAAGTTTTTTTTTTTTTTTTTTTTACAAAGATTTATTTATTTTTATTTCATGTGTATAGGTGCTTTACCTGCATGTGTGTATATGTACCATGTACATGCAGTGTTGAGAGAGGCCAAAGAGGGCATCAGATCCCCTGGAACTGGAGTTACATATGGTTATGGGCTGCCATGTGGGACCTGGAAACTGCACTTGAGTCCTCTGGAAAAGCAGCCAGTGTCTTAACCATCCAGCGATCTCTCTAGCATCCCCCCCTCCAATAAAATTCTTTATCAGTTGAACGTGGACTCTCCAGAACTTCTTGTCTCAGATGTGTTCATCTACCGATAAGGACTCTCCACTGCCATTCCTATCTCTGTGTCCCTGGGGGGCCTCAGAGGACAGAGTGGCTTCTATCTCTGCCTAGAACCATGAACATTTCTGCAGGAGGTTTTGAGGTAACGGCAAATGCCGTTTTGAGGCAACAGAATCTTTCCACTCATTACAAACCACCCTTCTACAAAGCAGAGTTTAAACCCTCCCCTAGTATGAGTAAGGACTGAGAAACAACAGATGATTTCTGCTTTCATCCAAATTCCACGGAAAGTTCCAGGGGCCCCAGGAGGGAAGGACAGGGAGGAGAACAACAACAGAACATCGGGGTCTCAGGGTGTCCAGCTTAAAATGTTAGCCTCTGGGACTCACCACTTCAGACATGTCACCGAGCCTGTAAACCCCGTTCTCATCACCTGCAGCTGTAAAGCTAACATTGTTTAGCTTGCCCGGATCTGCATTTATGGTCTTGTTTGATTGCAGAGCACAGTTCACCCAACCACCTCCTTCCTCGGGTCTCTGTGGGATTCTAGGGCTATCAGGGGATTGCCTAGAGTGGAAAACCCATTAAACCACTGCCCCTAAGAAGGGACTGTGTGGTCCCAGGCTCACAGCTTCATTTAACTTTTCCATAGTTCTTCGTGGCTGTGCGTCCTTTTGTTCCCTCAAAATCCGTTTTGGATAATCAAATACGTAAGCATTGTCCAAGGCCTGGCAGTGTTCAGAGCACTGTGGAGATGTCCCTGGGGCATACAAAATAGCTTGAGACAGGGTTGGAGACACACAGACTCATTAGAGAGGCAAGGCTCTGCACATCTGCATCAGAGGATAGATAGATAGGGTAGCCATTGCTGCGGAAACAAAGTGCGGAGAGGAAGTAGCCAGGGTGTGCAGAGTGGAGGGAAGAGGTAATGTATCTCCAGGCCTCTGGAAGGTTTGTTGAGGAGCGGGATGAGATGCCAGAAGGACAGAGTTGAAAACTGGCCTCTCAGAAGATGAGTGACAGCAACAAATTGGGCAGGGATAGTGGGCAGCCAGGTTCATAGGCCTGTGAATATGAATTCGGGTGGGCAGAAGAGAGGCGTAGCGTACAGGCTGGAGAGCTGAGACAACCATGTCACGGAAGCTTTACATTTCCCTTTTAAAGTGCCTTTTCTTCCTTTTGCAGGAACAATTGTTTTAGGTGTGTCATTGCATCTTTGCCCCTCTGTGCTGTTTTCTAGAATAAGATTGTGTTGCAAGCACTGTCTTGTCAAAAACCTGACATTTGCCTTGGCCATCTTCCTTTTGTCTCCCTCCTCACACTGGCTCACCAAGTGTGGAAGTCTTCAAGGGTCCTTGCCATCTCAGCGTGGGTAACTTGCCAGGTATCATGGGTGCCTCATGGACAAGACAAGTTGGCTTTCTCTTGGCACAGAGTTTCATTGCGCCAATGGAACTAGACTTGGAAGAAGCCGGATCAAGTGTCTGAACTATGTCCCCACAGACTGCCATCTTGGGAGGGCCAGTGGCAGACGCCAGGAGCTGGCCGGCATCAGGGTACAATCTGGTAGCCACAGAAGAGACCCTTATCCTTGGAGAGTCTGAGTGCGCACTGACACCTGTTTGGCTTGGCTGGGCTTGACTGGTAGTGTTTCTTTCCAACAGAGATGAGCAGGAGATGGGTGAGTGACTGAGAGCCGGCAGTGTTGGGAAAGCAAAAAAATCAGCTCAGAGGTAGGGATCCACAAGTCCCCTATCCATAAACCCTAGTTAAACTGGTTTGCTGGACATTTGAACCAAGCTTTCTCATAATCATCTGAAGCACTCCAATGGAAGACAAGGGTGGAATGAAGCTTCATGGACCTGTTTTCTGCATTAAATGGAAGATTAAAAGGAGCAAATGGCCAGAAGACAGACAGGGTTTAGTGGATAAGAAGAAAATCCATTGCTGGGAGTTATGTGGGACTGGAAGAGTATGGTCTGGGGGTTGGTATATGTGGGGGGACTATGGTAGTCATCCTTGGGCCCTTTCTATGTCTGTGCCCTTGGCTTACTGCTGTGAACATGGCTTCATGGGACCAAGAGGCTTTGCGGCAGAAGTACCCTGTAAAGACTTACTCCCACCAAGGTAGCTGCAGCAGGGGGGCCTGCCACGCCTCCCTGCCTGCCTTACAACCATGACTTTCTTACTCAAAGACTGTCCATCTGTCCAGCCATTCCGCCAAGCCCAGCAGCCCCATGCTGATTTCCTTTGGAAGAGCCCCAGCTCCCAGGGTGACCTCAGTAACAGCCGGGCACATGGAGGACTTCAATTCCAAACTTCCCGTTACCAGGAAGAGCTGGCCCAGGCTATGGAAGTTACAATAACACAGTGGCTGTTTCTGAGCAGGAGCCTTTGGTGAAGTCATCAGGATAGTTCTCTCAGCAGCGTGTCTAATTTTCCCTGGCTGCTTTTCTGGGAGCTGGGCACCCAACCTAATTTGGTCTCTCCACTTTGGCTCATTCCTAGACTTCCATGCCATAAATCTGAGCCCCCCTCAGTGCCTGATCCCACCAGCAGGCAGACAATTCAAAATTAGCTGTCGTCATGGTTGTCTAAACTGACAGGCAGGGAAACTGAGGCACAGCAGGCCACAGGGCCTTGTCCCACCTCCCACAGTGACCCAGCAGCACAGTTGCCAGCAAAGCCCAGGATTCTGGCTGGAACTTTAACTATGGAGCTCTTATGGAAGGCTAGGGGCCATGTGAATGGTTTCAAAGCTTTTACTGGGCCTCACTTGGCTCCAGATTCCAGAACTGTATGCAATCTGATTTTGATGGGAATGCTGTGGAGTGGGAAGTGTGTGTGTGAGTGTGTGTGTGTGTGTGTGTGTGTGTGTGTGTGTGTGTGTGTGTGTGTGTGAGTGTGTGTGTGTGTGTGTGTGTGTGTGTGTGTGTGTGTGTGTGTGTGTGTGTGTGTGTGTGTGTGTGTGTGTGTGTGTGTGGCTTGATGGTGCTGTTTGGAATCCTTTTATGCTTTGTTGCCTAGAACTTGACAAGTCCCAGAGTAGAGAAACAACAACAACAACAACAACAACAACAACAACAAACCCAAAAAACAAAAACAGAAAACCCAAAAGCAATGGGGTTGAGAGAAGAATCCTCCCAAAGCCATGGTGCAGGCTGTAGGCAAATGCCTTTCTTTCTTTCTTCACCCAGAACCCCTGCCCTCAGGCACAGTAGGCTAGCAGGCTGGGCTGGTTTGGCCAGTCCAAGCCAAGATTGGACTCTTGATTGCAAACCCTCTCTCTTGCAGCCTCAGGCCTCCTGGGTGTGGCCTAGTGCTCTGCAGAGGGGAAGAAAATGGGGCACTTGGGTTTCAGACAATTTCTAGGTGCCCCGGGGGACCTACATATTTCCTATGTAAAGTCCAGTCTGTTTGAAATTAGACTTCTCTCTCTCTCTCTTTTTTTTTTTTTTTTTTTTTTTTTTTTTTTTTTTTTTTTTTTTTTTTTTTTTTTTTTTTTTTGCTTATATCCGGAGAGATTAAAAATAGAGACTCCGGGCTTAATCTGGGAGCCTCTGAGATCAACAGGGCCCCGTTTCCATGAGTATGAAAATACCAAGCAGTCTCACCCATGAATGCAGGTCATGTGTAGCAGGCCGGGTGTGCTCTGTGAAGGAGTTTTAAGTTGCATTCATTCTCAACAGTTAAGATTCTGTTTCTAGACCACAGCAAGGACACCTTCTTTCTAATTTCAGCTAAAATAGAAGTGATCAGCACTGTTGAGGGCCCCAAACCCTTGCTGTGGTTCAGGTTTCTTGATGAGCCCTGTCAGTTTATAGTGTGTATGGGGGGAAGGGGTGGGCACCCTCTCTCTTCTGAGGAAGCTTTTCAGGTTTCATAGCTGTTGGCTGATGATAGCAGGTAAAAGCTTCTGATGGCCCTTGCCCATGAAAAAAAGAAAAATAGAGATCTAGGTTGGACATCCTGGCATATACCAATAATCATAGTACTCAGAGGATGAAGGCCAGAAGGTAGTTGGAGGCTAGCCTGGGATACATAGTGAATTGAGGCTAGCCTGATTGAATAATGAGACCCTGCCTCAAACCAAACAAATGAATGGATAAAGAAATGTGGTATATACACACGGCGGAGCTTTGACTGAAAAGAAAACTGAAATTATATCATTTGCCAGAAATGAATAAAATAGGAGTTCTCTCTCTCTCTCTCTCTCTCTCTCTCTCTCTCTCTCTCTCTCTCACACACACACACACACACACACACACACCCCTAAATACTATTATGTGAGTAAATGCCAATACACATGTATGAAAATGTCACAGCAAAATCCATTATTTTGTATAGTAACAAAAATATTTGAAACACAAAATCAAAACAAAACAGAGATCCACTTGGTTCTAATCTCTGGAGAACATAGATGAACACACTGGGGAAAAGGAAAAGTAGATTGCACCAGTGGAAGTCATCTGTGACAGTAGGCTTTGGACTCACAGGGAAGGGAGTAGACTGTAGTCACTACGCACACCTGTGGTGAGGGAGCGGCAACTTTCCCGGGTACACACAGTGGAGTGTTGCAGAGATGAAACTCAAGAAAATAGGCTAAGCGTTCAGAATATTCAGTTCTAAAAAGGTGATACTGGCTAGTGGGCCTTCCTGCCTGGAGTTCTCCGTGTGTCCCATCTGGGGACCTCTTGATGTTGCTCTCCAGCCTTAAGTCACATGACCATGCCTGTGTCTGTGCACCTGAGTTTGCACAGTATAGGCCTAGTGCTGGCCACTATCCTTACTTCTGCTCAACTATCAAAGTACTTTTGAATAACTACTATACACAAGGATTCTTTGGTTGCTAAGGACTGAAAATCTGCCTCAAATTCCTTTAGCAAAAGGGAAACCCAATGGTCCATGGAATGGAAAGATCCAGAATTAAAGTTAGCATCAGACATCTGGATTTGAAGCTGAAATTTACCAGAACTTGGTTACTCTCTTTTTTTCTCTGTCTTCTCTCTGCCTTACTAGCTTCAAACCCAGGTTTCAGGAGACCGTAAAAGGACAACAGCCCCAAGCTTTCTGCCTATCAGAATTTAAGTTAAAGGGAAACACTCTCTTCTCCAGGAGTCCGGTGTGTGTGTGTGTGTGTGTGTGTGTGTGTGTGTGTGTGTGTGTGTGATCTCAAGATACCTTTTTTTGGCTCCAAAGGATCTGATATCTACTGCCCACCCAAGAGAATGTTACACTCAGTTGGAGTTAAGCCTGGGTCACATGTATACTTTAAGTTTCGGGGTTGTATATGAAGCTATTATATCTTTGGACTGAGAGCGACAGAGAGTGTGGGATTTCCCAAAAAGAAATGGCACCTGGGTACTAGAAGAAGGTGGGTGGGTGCTGAGTAGCTAAAATGATAAATAGGAAATCCTTGGTATTTATAATCTATTTGCTAACAGTAATGCACCTATGCTCAACCTGACAGCCCAGGAGCCTCCCCACACATGCTGCGTGACAGGATTTTACAGTTGTGTCTCCCTTACATTCCTCTCCCTGTACCTAGATCCATTATCTAGGTCTTCCACCTAGAATTTGAATTTTGACCCTGGAATTGGGGAGGCAGGGTTTTTCTAATAAAGCTGATGTTTCCTCTTCACAGATGTGACTAGCAAAGATCTGATCCAGGAATACTTCTTAGCACAGCTTTGGAAAGCCTGGGCTAAACTCTAAATCATGAAGTTGAATTCTAGTCACACACATCGAAAGCTCAATTTCTATCCGCCCAGTGTCCTGCCTGTGGAGCAGAACAACATAGAAGCCCCACACTGAAGACAACCCTAGGCCTGATGGGAGGTCACCTTCCCATGGCATTGCCTTCAGCAGCAATCTGGGGTCAGGCCTCAAAGCTCTGCCCTTGGCCCCCCACTCTCGTCTCTTTGCTGTATTGCCAAAAGAGCCTTAGAAGTCATGGAAGCATTCTCTACCTCAAGGGATTCGGGCAACAGAGGTCGGAGAGCTGAGGGTCACATCGGAGCCTGCGGAAGGGCAGATATGGCCGGACAGAAAGATGCTTGTCCTTGGTGCAGTTACGTGTGTGGGAGCAGAAGGAGGCAGAAAGTCCAGGAGTGTGGCCAGGCTTGAGCTCTTGGGAAACACTGGAGTGGGGGCATTGGTAAAGAGGCTGGGAAAAGAGCTTGTCCCAGCCGAGAATACGGGATGCTTCATTACACACTTCCATTCATCCAGGAACCGGTCATGGTTCTGCCACAGGAGACAGGCAGCCCAGGGGGTGAGTGGGTACACCGGAGCTCACCAGTATAGTCTCCAAAGTAAAGGCAGGTGCTGGGGTAACAAGCAGACCCATGAATGGGAGCAAGAGCAAGCAAGGCAGAGCCAGTGGCAACACACAGGCATCCTGGGGCAATGAAAGGGGGACATCATCTCTCTTCCCCCGGAAATGACTGTATTCTTCCATACTGGCGGGATTTCCAGCTTTCACAGGACCTGACTCTTTGGGGAATCTTGTTTTCTTTGCCCTACACTGACTGGTTAAAAATAGATGGGTGAAATGTGACTGGCTGGAGAGTCTTCGACCTCTTTCAGATTTAGCTTTTGGATCACGTTAAGAGAATCCGTTCTAACCCTCATTTTGGGAAGAACATCCCTGGGGGGAGGACGGGGTAGGAGACACTGCGTGAAGACAAGCTGAAGGAAGTCGTGATTCTTTATTAAGCAAGTAAGAATCATGTTTCCTGATGGCGGTGGCAGGGTCTGGGGAAGGGCTTTTAAAAGTCAGTCAGCACAACTATTATATTATAAAAAAGGAATTTCTATCGAGGCTAAATCATAAAACTGATTATAAATAACTTCAAAAATGCTTATCTTTGTCTTTCTCCTACAGTGTGTGTGTGTGTGTGTGGGGGGATTACATGCTGCCCAAATTCCCCTATTAACCATAAATAGCCAAACCTTGTTGCTTACTGCTAAGTGTATTCTAGCACCAACCCAACACCCTACATGGTTAGATTTTTCTCCTAATAACAACCTATGATACCTCACATGTATTAAGTCTTTACCAAATCAAAACAAAACATATGCCAACCCATTCTTCACAAATATAATCTCATTAATTTCTTACATGGATTTGTAAGAAAGGGTTATTACTCTCATTTTCTAGAAAAAATCAGAAGTTTAGAGAAGTTAAATAGCCCTATCTAGACGGTGGTAGAGGCTGCCTTCAACTCTGGTCATCAAGATCATAGATCCTCTGCACCTAAGCCCTACCGTGTTCTCATCAACCCCTCCAAAACCCCTCCACCCCCGAGCCTTGTTGAACTTGTGTTTAGGAAGTGTGGCTCCTGATGTAAGCAAATTAGTCTTCATCCCAGGAGGGGAGAGATGGCACACTCCAACAGGGTGGTTGAGGATTACTTAGAAATAGGGCTACTCACAAGTTATGGGCAAGGTAATAGTCACCAACAAGGCAAGATGAAGTCTTCCAGGACTGGCAAGGGTGGGGAGCCCTGGGGCAAGGCAGACAGTATTGAGAGGTCTGCAGGAGAATGTTCCTCCAGGGACAGTGACATTAGGTGGAGACAGCCAAGACACTGGCAAGCAGCAAATAGCCCAGTAGAGTGGAAACAAGAGAATGAAGTTTCTGACTTTGGTTCATGCTGTGTCTCTTGTTGACAACTCTTACTGGACGAACATAACTGAAGCCAGAAGGCAAGGGTGCCCTGTCCACACCCCCAGTTTCCTGGGGGTGCAGCGTAATGGTGAGAAGCTGGAGAAGGGAACCAAGGGCAAATGAATGTGTTCAGATAACAGATGAACAAACCTACCGTGTGAAGGTTTTTGCTTTGGGGTTCATGGGAATTCTTTAAGAGGCAAAGAGATGGTTTCTAAAGACTATAAGAGAGGATGCTAATTGTTAGGAGTCAGTATAAATACACCAAGAACAGAGATAACCTGCCAGGGGCCCTTTATTATATTCTGGCTGGAACCCTAAAGCTGGGGCCCCAAGGCATCACTGAAGTCATCAGAGGAGGACAGAGCCATCTGGAAGGTCATGTAAGCAGAGTGACTGGAGATGGGCTATGAGACTGGCCTCAAGGCGATTGATACCCTCCGTGTCAGCCTAGACAGGGATCCAGTAGTATCCCTGAGCCCTCTAACAGCCTTTCTCTGTGACCTTTCACCCAAGCTTGGGAAGAATAGTCAGGGGCTAGGCTTCCTTGCTGCTCTCCGGAATAACTGAAACGTTGGATAACAGAACTGGAATCCTCAGAAGTCTCATAACGTGAGCTAAGGATGGCCAAAGGAAACACAATGAACCCAGTGGGATGAAATGTACATCTGGAACACTGAGGCTGAAACAAATGAAGCCTCCATGTTCAGGGTGGGGGTTCTGTCTCTTGGAGAGTAGTCTTGATGTGAGTCAATGTGTGTGACTACCACAAAAACTAGTGTGCTCTTAGGTGACATTCATAGAAGAACAATCTTAGGCAACATTAACTGAGGAACTGCTAGATAAGGAAGGCATGGCTTTTTGTTTGTGGTGTGTGTGTGTGTGTGTGTGTTTACTGGATTCTTTATTGGTCTGTCCTATCTAGAGTGTCTGTGTTCGTGTTTTCATGTGCATTCATATGGAGGCAAGATATTGATGCTGATGTCTTTTCCTCAGTCACTTTCCATCCTATTTCCTGAGACAGGGTTTCTCTCCAAGCCCAGAGCTCTGTAACTGAACTAAGCTGGTTGTTCAGGAAGCTTCGGGGATCTACAAGTTTCTTCCTTGCCTTGTTAGGGTTACACATCATCGCCATACCCAGCTTTTTATGTGGCTGTTTCAGATCTGGACTTAGGTCCTTGTGCTTGTGAGGCAGGCCCTTTCCTGAGCCATCTCTCTAGCCTCTGCCTCATTTTTAATGGAGAAGCAAATAGAAATGGAATGGCACTTAGGATGAGGTATGCACGAGGTAAGAGGTCACATGGAGCACATATGGAGAACGCAGATGTGATGAATACGAAGGGTAAGAGCGAGGTCTTTGGGTATCTGAAAAGTGCTTGTACAGGAGGGCTTTGCCTATGAGGGGCATAAAGAAAGCATAAAGACCAGTGGGTGTCAGTTAAAGGCAGGCAACTGGATCATAGTCTGTGGATAGTAGAACAGCATGTGATGACATGATTTTGGTTGTGTTAAAGGTATTGGAGACAAGAGCTGTTAGAGAGGAAACAGTATCATCACACGAACAGGAGGGCCATGGGCCCAAAGGATCCTTGTAGACTCAACATGCCCGCTACTCTGTGGACTCTATGTATCCAATGCATAGCCGATGCTTGCTTTCTGTATCTCCTTCACACTACTGTTCATCAGCTGTGGAGAGGGTGTGGTGGTGGACCACATCCAGTAACTAGTCTTCAATACTTGGATCTCTGGTACTCTGAGAAGGGCATTTCTCTTCAAGAGACTTTGGGGACTCTTTGAAAATGCAGATTTCCCCAGCATAGAGGAAGACCCTAGTCTTGGGGCTCAGCAGACTTGGGTGTGACACTCTGTTCAGCCACTTTTGACTTCAACCCAGATAGGTAATTTGCATCAAGCTTCATCAACTCCTAGGGGAGTCTGAAGGGCTTCTGTCCCAGGCAGCCTTTGTACTGGTCTGTTTCCTGTGCTGTGATGTGGGAATAATGATGACTGCCATGCAGCTTGTTATAAGGAATGTCTGAATGGATATGTGGCAATCCTGGGGCCAAGCAACACTCTTTCCATTCATTCACAGAGCTCAAAGTGATAGCCATATCTGTGAAATCTTGGGTACCAGATACCCACGCAGGCCTTTGTGTGAAATATGTATACTTCTTTCCTTTAAAGTTGCTGAACACCAGGCTTTCTGGGCAGTTCCTGAATGGATGCCCTGTCTCAGTAGCCTCCAGTGCTTGTGCACCCCCACAGTAACTTCCCCTTGGATGCTCTAGAGCACTGTCTGTTGGATTCATTACACACAGTGCAGTGGCAGTGGCGGTGGCTGTATGGAAGGAGGGTCCCTTCTTCCTGAGGTCCTAGGTCCTGGTTTTGTGGTGTTGCCAATGTCCTAAGTTCAATGAGAAGCCTTCCAGCTTCAGAAACCACTGCTAGCCTGCAAGAAGTGGCCATCCAGTTCCCTTTCCCACGGTTTCAGCCCCACAAGGCCTCCTCAGGGAAACCTGGTATCTCGTTCCCCTGGACATTTTGTGCGACACTGACAGTCCCATCACCATAGGGTCCTGTCTTCCAACTAGAGACATAAATACTCGCTAGAGGTCTGGGACAAGGTTCTGTTCTGAACCCACCTGAATACTTATCTCCATTTAAAAAAAAAGAGTAGACAGACGCCTAATAAAAACTTGTTGTTTAGGCTTTCAACCTTGTTACCAATCCCTTTGTGAAGTCAGGAGCAGGAAGAGTAAACACCATGTTAGCATTTATTCAACTGACCTACAACATTGTGCAACTATTTGTGATTTACAAACTAGAGCTGCCCACAGGCTCCCCTCATGTGGCCGATGGCGTGTTTTTGTTTTAGTGATTGCAAATATTGGATTTCTGGGCTCTCTTTAAAGAATCCAACAGAAACTAAGTTGTGGCTTATTTATAGGCCCCCTATATGCTATGCTTTGGGCTTCTGCTAGTCCCATAGGCATCTGAGTTTGAAGCCCAAGGTTTGTTAGTTTCAAAGCTTGTGACTTCAACAGGAATCTCAGGAAATGTTGAATTTGGAGACATTTGACTTCCTGGGTTTATTTCCTGACTCACTATAGCTTATGTTCTTCCAACTTCCTCTAGCCCAGCATTCCCTTTCCTGTGGTACGACCAAAGCCTATTAGTAATGCCCACTGTGTGGGCCACACCCCCTACCCATGTTCCTGACAGTTCTTCAAGGTCCCCTGAGCCCTGCCCGGCTTTAGAAGTGCTAAATTGGGGTGGGAGGGGGCAGGCTTCAGCATGGCTTTATTTCCTTTACTCCACTTTATCTCAGAGACCTCAGTAGTTCCCAGGCATGGGGGAGGAGGTGACCTGGGATGGTTGGCCTCCTCCAGAACCTCCTTTCAGAGCAGCGATGGTTGCAGTGATCCTGAGATTGCCCACACTCGCAGGGCAGGAGGGACCCTGCTGGGGTCCTGTTTCCTGCCCTCTGCAAGGGCAGATTTCAAAGCTCTTAGTTCACTCCTTCTTCTGCCCCCTCCCACACTCCTTTCCTCCCCAACATTCCTTGTTTTTTGTTTATATTGCAGAAAACATCTGTGAGAGTAAATGGCTGAGATGAAAGATCTTGGCAAAGGGCTATTTTTCTTTGCTTGGCTTCAAGGGAGCCAGATGAAGACTTCAGCCTCACGGAGCCTTCCCCCAAGCCCTGGCCCCAGAGAGGAGAGAACTAGATCTGAATGAAGACAGACCAGAAGGTGGCCCAACCAGTCTCCCCAGGCAGGAAGGTTGTTTTTCCAGTAGAACTGGCTGGCCTGGAGAAAAGTAGATCCCCTGTGTATCCCCAGATGTTTCTGTGGAGGGTTTCCTGCCTACTCTGTCCCCTACTGCTCGGCACTGTTCTGGGTTTGGTGCCTTTCCTCTCTCTTGCCTTTCTCCTGAGCAGTTGTGCAGTACAGGAAGTGGCTGCCTAGGCATTGCACACTCTCTTATAAAGAGTTATACAGTTTTATCCAAGCTAGTGACTTCTCTGGGTCTCAGGTTTTCCACCTGAGAGATGGGGATAATGGTATTTATTTCATAGCGACATGGTAAGGAAGAAACAATGAAGAACAATGCGAGTTCCTTTGTCAAGTCGGTGCTGAGGTGGTGGCGATGATTTGATGGGGTGCACTGAAGGAGGGACAAAGCTTGAATAGAATCTCTGGGTAGATTCTTGAACCCGGAGCTTCCCCTCTGTAGACAGAGCTGAGCTCTTCCCCTCCTCCTTGTAGAGAGACTGGGCTATGGTGCTAAGCGCTGATACCTGTGGAGATGAGATCCCAGGGGGAAACCAAGCTTTCTCATCCTTGGTATTGTGGACGCTTGGCTTTTCTGGAACTCACCAACTCTTCTGTCTGTCCATAGTCACAAAAGGAGGCCCTTGTCATCCAGATGAAGCCCCATGGTATATACCATGATGATAGTTCTGGGGGTACTGCTGGGGCCTGACTTCCTTTTAAGCAGTTACCGTTTATATCTGAAAGGGCTGCAGAAGCACCCTGCCCAGAGCAGGATGTGTCTGCTCTCAGTAGCCCAGGGAGCTACCAGCTGACTTGGCCAGACCCTCTCTCTTCTATCACGGTGTCTGGTACTTCTCAGAAAGACCAGAGCCAGGTCTTAGGAGTTTATTAGAGTCTGGGACCATGGGGGGAAGCAGTTATCCTTTGAGAAGATAACAAGTTGATTCTCTCCAGGGTGGGACATAGGCTAGATAAACTTTGACTCAGGTAGAAGAGGAAGAAGAGATGACACACAAACATCAGTTCACTGAGAAGCAGGGCAGGGAACTTCCTTCAGCTATGTGACTGTCTGGCATGGGGTTGTCAGGGTCACCAACTGGACTCAGGAAGATTTGTTCACAGAATATGAATCTGGGGAACACAGAACAGAAGACCCATCAATCAAATTGTTCATGCACTGGAGAGACGATTTGCCTTGAGTATGGTCTGCTTGCAGTATGGGGAAAGCATAGTATCCTGAGCCCCTAGACTGACTTTGCAAGAACTGTGCCTAATGGAGACAGTGCTGGCAGGAAGGACTTAGGGTCTAGGGGCTTAAGTGCCAGATGCTCGTAAGCCTGGCCCCCACATGCTTCCTTAGAATTATTATTCACTGAGACCCAGGAGATCAAGCCATGCATCCTACACACACACAGTGACAAGTACATGCTGCAGAGTCAGGACTTGAACTTGCTTCAGTTGTGGCCGCAGGGCCTCGAGGACCCTTTTCCACTAAGCTTGTGTTGCCTGTCAGTTATCGCTAGCCACATGTGCCTCTTTAAACCTAACTAAACGAAAGGTTTGTGTTTTCTATTTTTTTTTTTCTTGTCACACTAACTACATTTCACTGCTTGATAGCACCTGCAGCCTGTGGCTGTCCCATGGGGCAGGCAGCATGGAACATTCCCTCATCACAGAAACCACCATTCACGTGGAGACTGAGGCCCCTGCTTGTTTGAACACGCTGGCTAAGCCCTTTTATTCAGCTGCAAATTCACCTAGCTGGCAAACACCTATAGTCTCACCCCCACTTACTGCAGTCCACCCAGAGATGAGGGGGTGATTAGTTACCATGTTTCCTGAATGAAAGGAATGAAAAGAAGGGCAAGTAATTCATTGGGGCTGGAAGCCAGCACCAAAGGCCAGTCATCTCTGCTTCAAGGTATCTTCCTAGCTGTGTCTGTGCAGAATGAAAGGCTAAGCTGGGTCTTTAGGACCTGGGGGTCTTCAGGGGTCTAACTCTCTCCTACACAGGCAGACCCAAAGGTTGCTCTGCTGGCCTGCCACTTCCTTTCAATCACCCAGCTTTCTGAATGGGAGACTGTGAGCAAGCTTTATGCAAGAACACAGGAGAAAAGGGCTCTGTGTGGGAGCCAGGAGAAGCTCTGAACCCCACATAGAGGCCAGCTCTGTGCAGTACTGCCCAGGCAGGCTGGGCCAGGAGGCGTGGCCAACTTTAGCAGCACATCAACCTCCCTGTTTTGATCCCGGCTCCCATGAGATGGTCCTCCATCCTCAGGCACCCATGGAGAAAGGGGAGAAACGAGGACCATGAGAATCAGATAGAGGCTTTCTTGTCCCCCAAGGGATGCTATCCACAGGATCTGACTCAAATCCTGAAGCCATCTTGGAGAATAGATGTGTTACTTTCAACGTCCACAATGCCAAGCTGAGATGAATGAGGAACACAGAGAAACAGGCCCAGGTTGCTCAGCCTCGTGGTCAGCGTGGAAGAAGCTGCCTGCAGCAAGATGAACAGGTCACGGGTAGAGTGCTCAGCTCTGCTTTTGGGGCCTGAGTCCTCTTGATGCTAAAGATATTTACTCATTCCTTTGGATTCTCTATTCATCTGGGGGGCAGGGACTCTCTTCTTGCTAATCCCTAGCACCTGGACTATGTGTGGCCTTTAGACAAGTTCATTAGTTGGTTAATAAATGATTGGGTTAGATGTAGGTAAGAGATGGTGGTGCCATTTGGCCCCTGCCTGTAGTGGGAAATGACTTCCCTCAGGAAAGAAGGAAGGAAGGAAGAAAAGAAAGAAAGGAAGGAAGCAAGCAAGCTAGCAGAAGCTTGGGGAGTCTATGTCTGTGTCTTCTATCTGGAGCAGAAAGGACCAAACCACTGACCTGTGGGATGGGACCCAGGTTCCTTTCTGCATCCTTGGACCTGGCTGTTGAAAGCCCACTCCATGAGTGACTTCTGGTGTGCCCCTGGTGGGCTGAGGCTGGGAGGAGACTGTAAACAGAGAAAGAACTGCCAGAGAGAGGGGACCTGTCAGGATGGACTAGATCTGCCCATCTCCCCCTCCCCCTTGCCTGCCCTCCGACCTGCACAGGTTTGCAATTCATCCGCCGCCCTCCCGTGCTGCTCCTGCTATCAGATGATGACAATGGAGGTTGGTCTAGAAGAAAGAAAGAAGGCGCTTTCTTCCCCCTTCCCCGTCTATTTGAGCCCCCTTTCCTCCCCCATCACCATGTGTTCCTCAAACCTGGGATTGGTCCAAGTCCTAAATGTGTTGGAAAGTGTATCCCCGAGCAGCTGTGAACCTGCTCGGGCTGCAGTGGCCCGGGGTGAATGAGAAACCAAGAGATAGGCTGCTAACAATGCAGCCTCTGTTCTTGTATGGAGAGCAAGATCACAGATCACAATCAACATCACACACACACACACACACACACACACACAAAGAGAGAGAGAGAGAGAGAGAGAGAGAGAGAGAGAGACGCTCAGAGACACAGACAGACAGACAGACACAGACACACACACACACAGATACACACAGAGACACAGACACGCACACACACTGCCTCCTAAAGTCATCTACCCACATCTTGGCCTAGTAATCCCAAGTTAATGACGACTGCCTCACTTGGCCAGCCTCTATTGGTATAGCCTCTTCCCTAGTCTCCCCCCTTTCACTTTAACTTAGCTGGGAAGGCCGGGAGGGAGCTGGAGGGGGGTACGAGCTAAGGGTTTGTCTGCAGCCAAATGGAGTAGCTTTGTCTCCTGACTTCCCACTGAGCTTGTGGACCATGAAAGACAGTCGGATGCACAGCCAAGGGGCTTTGCTGGAGCCCGAGAAGGTTTTGGAAAGCCTATTTGCAGGAAGCAGACATCCTGGAAAAAAACTTTGCAGGCAAGTTTTGAAGCAGGTCTGGTTGTGGAGTTGGCAGCCGCTCAAGGCCGTGGCGGAGTCAGGGGGCCTTTCCATCAGGCCTGATTACAACCACTCATGAACCTTGCCAACTGGAGGCACTGCATGCCAAGTCCCCTCGGGGGTCTGAACCACCCACCGAAACAGCCATGCCCACTCCTAGCATCCCCACCCCAGGCTGGGAGCCGGAGCTCTCTTCTATCACAAATATGTAAACTGAGGCTCAGAGCTATCCGCCTGCTAGAGGCTGGCAATGACTAAGCTTAGTAGCCTGATTCTTTAAGTTCCTCATAGGCGGGTTCTGCCAATCTGGTGCCCTCCATGAGCCAGATTGTAAAGCAAGTGGGAGGCAAGATGAACATAATAGAGACTCCCCAGTAGAGACTATCTCAGAGTCTGTTCTCCCTAGATAAGGTGCATACAGCCAGGCTCTAGAACAAGATCTTCGTGAGAGGGCTAACCACCAAGATTCTGTCAATCCCGAGGCACTGAGGTCTTCTCCAGCTTTATTCTCTATCCCCCACACCCACTGGGCCTGAGTTCTGTAATGTCTGTCTCCAATCAATCCCTCAAATATTGTCTCCTACTACCTCAATTCAAGTACAAACGGCCTCTTTCTGAATCATCTCCACATATTTCCCTTTTCCATGTCTGTGGATCAAAATTATACATGCTCTTCACATTCCTCGATTTAAGAGTGTTTCTTACCCTCAAGGTCACAGAAACATCCCAGTCATACAAGGCTCATCTTAGGTCACCGTGTTTTATCAGATAGCCCATGCCAAGCAGCTGATCCATTCTGTGACACCACAGAGATTTTGTTCATGCTGTGTCTCCCACTTGGGATATTCTCCCGCTAACACTGTCGCTATGTGGGAAGCATCTCCATCTTTCAGAACATGATTCAAGTGCTTCAGACTCCAGGGCCATGCCCCTGCTTCTGCTGTTTACCCCACTAGGGTAGAAGCTTCCAACCTGTGGTGACTTTGCCTTCAGGAGACACTTGACCATATCTGTAGAAACTTTTTGGTCATCACAACTTGTGTGTGTATTATTAGCACTAGTGACTAGAGGCCAGGGATGCTGTTGAACTTACATAATGCATGGGGCATCTCTCCTGAAAGTATGTGCCTCCAGATGTTAGTTATGCTGAGCCCTGGAATAGGATTCAATGTCTAATGTTTGGCCTAAAATGATGTCCATTAACTATTTATATAACAAGTGAGTGATTGGACTGACTTAATAGTTATATATTCTTGTACTGTAGGACCGGTTCTCTTTGAGACCTTCAAATCAGGTCTTAAGTTCACTGTTGTGCATAAGCACATTGAAAAAGATGGAATAAAATATACACATGTGTCGAATGTTTTGCTTTTAGGGTATAAAGAGACCAATATATCATTAGAATGTAGCTCAGGTTGGGTATGAACACACATCACATCTTTTTAAAAGTAGGGGCCTTTGATAAAGCTTCAGGGAAATTGTTCCCATACACTCACGCATTAGGAACCAAACCCTTATTAGCTCAAAGGGAGTAGAGGCCCAAGTCTGAATCCTACATAGGATGTGGCCAACTTGGAGGCTGTACAGAGAGAGTCATGAAAATGATTAAACTCTGGACACCTCTTCTGATGAAGAAAGGCAAAAGGAATTGATATTACTTAACCCAAAGGAAGTGAGTTTTCAGTGTGCTCCAACCACTGTCATCCAGGAAGGAGACTGCAAATGGAGATAGCTGTCAGCCACTCTTCGGCACCAAGGACCCAAGAGGCAGAAATGGGCAAGGAAGTCCACAGGCTTATGGATCAAGCAAGTATGTGTGGGGTTGAGCACACATCAGGGAAGATGATTGGCAGAGGTCTTAGAGGGACCCCATGTCTCTCACCTCTTCCCTAGATCATATCCCTATCCTGCTGCTTGTACCACTAGAGGGCTGGGGACAGGGCTGTCAGGCTTTGGATCTTGATTCTAGAACTTTCCTTTGAACTGGAGAGGCAGGAAAGACTAATGACTCCGGGAGGCAGAGGGGAAGAATATCAGGGAGGGGGGGAAAAGGTGAGACAGAGGAGAAAGGAAAGCCAGAGCAGAGAGGCAGCTGGAACCACATCAGGAAAATGTCGAGGCTGGCTGGCGAGCCAGCATCTGGAAAACAGACTGGGGGCTATATTTAGACTGCCATGACTTGCAATAATTTGTGTGAGGGGGGAAAAAGGAAAATGTGAAGTTGGCGTTGTCATTTTGGGGAGGGAGTGAGTTATGAGAAAGGAGAGGCTGGAGGCTGTACATGAGGCCTTGGCCCCTGGCCTCTAGGAGAAGGCTGTTGAACAGCGGCCTGTCAGGAGTGAGGGATCGTGTTTACTGAGCCTAATCCAGCTCATGCCCCAGCCCCAGACATGCCCTGTGCTCCCCACCAAGAATGTGGGGATCATTCCTAGGCATGCCAGGCAGCTTGTCTCCCACAGCACCCAGATGCTTCCGGGATGGTGCGGGGTGCTCTCCTCGGGGAGAGGATCAGGCAGGGCTCTGGACGGGCTCTCATTTGAACAGCTCTCTGTAAATTCTAAGAATGTGTATACATCGCAGAGGCCTTTCTCCAGCTGGATTATAAATAGAGGATTAGTTCAAAGGCAGGCAGCCTTTTAAAGAGACGGTGCCAAGCAAAGCCTGCAAACCAAATACAGTAAAACCTTCTTAAGCCCCTGTTGGTTGGTTCCAAATAGCATATAAGTCAAAGTCACAGCATTTTCCTGGCTGACTAGGTGCCTAGCTGTCCTTTAGTATCCTTGGGGGTCTGCCGAAAGCGAGGGTGAAACCTCAGTTATCTAGAGCAGCACACATCACTTTGGATGGCAGAACATCCCAGTTAGCTTGAAGTTTGCTCTTGTAAATAACATGCTCATGAAACACAATCATCTTGGATCAAAGCTTTTTTTAAAAAATGTCATGCAGGTAATAGATTTTAATGTAGAAAATGTTGGGATGACAGGCTCTCGCTATGTTGCCCAGGCTGATAGAGGACCCATCAACTCTAGCAATCGATCTTCCTGCCTCAACTGCCTGAGTAGATACGACTACAGATATGTGCCATCATATCTAGCTAGGATGTTTTTATTTTAATATTTTAAAACTCTGCTTATGGTCTTTTTAATAAATATTAGTCAGTATGTTATTATTCCAGTCACACTAGCCCTTCAGATATGTGTACTTATGTTCTTTTGGGAATTCATAGGTCTTTTTAATATTAAAAATATATATTTAATTTAAAATTATGTGTATATGTGTGCATCCGCGTGAGAGTATGTCCATGAGAATGTGGATAACAGTGGAAGCAGGAATTCAGATTCCCTTGAAGCTGGAGTTATAGGCAGTTGTGAGCTACTCAATGTGGGTGCGGGGAATTGAACTTTGGTCCTCCAGAAGAGCAGTGTATAGTTTGTCTTTATTCTTTTCAAAAACAATTTTCTTTTCTCTTCTTTTGTAAGCCAGTAGTTACTCTTTCCCTCCACGTCAAGGAAAAGGTTCTGTGCCCTGCAGCAACCTCACAACCTGTCTTTTTCTAAGTCTAATTTACTTCCTCTAGTCTGTTCTGGATTGAGAAACCATCTATGTCAACTTATCCAACTTCTACGTGACCAAAAGGGCACCGATACAACATGAGTAAGAAACCCAAGCTTCCCTAGTCCACAGGACTTAACCAGTCAGTCTCAAAGGGCCACAGACCATTCAGCCCTCCAGGGACACAGTTGCTTTGGTTGTCTGATTCTCTAAACACTCCAGTATGGGCTTAGGTGGATACATCTGGCTGCTCAGACACCTCTTGGCTCATCTCCAAGCTCTGGTCTTATTTTAGATAGTGAGGTATGTGGGTAGCTCTGTTCTGGATAGAGGAAACTTTCTTTCGACTTTACGTCTATATTCATCAAAACTTTGAATTTGAGGTCATTGAGATTTTTTTTTTCCTCCTAAACTTAATCATGGCAGTGGTAAAGGTACCGAGCTGTAAATTGGCTCAGAAGAAAAGATAGAAACTGGATATTCAAGGTAAATGAACATAGGCTAAGCCAACACAGAGAGGCTGGGAGGTGTTTAGATTGGTGTGTGTGTGTGTGTGTGTGTCCGTCCTCTGGTAAGTAATGATCAGAATCAGTGCTTTATACAGTCCTCAACCAGCCAGCCTCCCAAAAGCCGAGACCAGACATTTTGGGTAGAGAAATCCGACTAGGCAGAGGAAGTGACTATATTCAATACCAGAAGGAATACCAGCCTTCCTCAGGCTGCAACCCTTTAATACCCTCATGTGCTGACCCCCAGCCATAAAATTATTTTTGTTATACTTCATAACTGTAACTTTGCTACTATTATGAATCGTAATGTAAATATCTGATATACAGGATATCTGGTTGATATCTGACCCCAAAGGGGTCTCAAGCCGTGTGTTGAGAACCACTGATCTCTGTGCTCCTAGGCTAAGAAACAAAGAGGTGACTCTCAGAACCTCTGCTGTACAGCCCCAGCCTGAGGCAGCTTCATTCGCATGCCTCAAAGAGACAGGAATCTCACAGGATTTCAGAGGCTGTCCTGAGAGGGGTTCTTCCAAGGGGCTCCTGTATAAAGTTCAGCGTCAGACTTATTTTGTTCTCACATGGTGTCCTGTTAAGACTCTGGCCTCTTTGCTGAAGGTGTCCATCATCAGCCAGTCTGTTCACATACTGACCCAACCTGTTCTTACGAACTACACAGTCATGACCTCGGGCGCATGCCTCTCCTCCCTTCGTCACATATGATTGGGTCAGGACACCTGAGGGTGACCCATTCGTTGGCTAGCTGGCAATTATCAGTGATTGATGTGACTTGACACTGAAAACTAAGCTAGGGTAAATGAATCTGCTCAGGGGAATCTGAAAGCAAATAGAAAGCCTGGGCCAGTGGGCCACAGACACAGCGACTGGGAAGACACGCAGAATGGGTGGGGTCCATCTCAAAGCTGACCTTACAATGAAGTAGCAGCTGGCTGGAGGCATGGAGAACAGAGCAGAGGTTCAGTGATGGACACTTGTGAGAACCAGTCTTTTCCTGTGAGTCCCACTTATACTCACGTTCCTAGCCCTGAAAGACGCAAGCTGGCTTGAGTGGGCCTTTGTTCTACTGCAACAAAACTACCATGTTCTCTATAAAGCAGTTGATCCATCAAAACACGCCCTTTTCTAGCAAGCCTAAGGAGTTATTTTTTAAAACATTTTCCTCCAAGGACCCCTCCTACCGAGGTTTTAATTTTTATGCTGTTATTATCTGATCTGAAAGTCCAGCGCCTTCGTGTTTCACTGTGATGCCTGGTGCCAGAGTTGCCCTGGAGACCACCAGGGCTGACTTTGGTGCCCAGTTTCCTGGTTATCAGTCCCAGGACCGCGTTCTGCTTAGCCTTCTAGTGACAGGGCTGCCTGCTGACTGACACACAGATCTGCTTCTTCCATAATCTGATATTCCCCACAGGGGCATCACTGTCAGCAAATGTCAGTGCAGGAAGGGGCTTGGCTGTCAGCTAGGCCAACCCTGTCATTTTAGCGATGAGGAACCTGAGTCCCAGAGAGACTACACAACTTATTCAAGGTTAACCAAAGCCGTGGAGTAACTTGTCCGGCACCCTCAATTTTCTCCCTCTGAATGCTCTTTGCCGCCCCCCCCCCCCCCTTTTCCCAGCTTAATCTCACTGATTTAAAGTGCTCTTCTGGTCAGAGGGCATTTTGCATTGTGTGTATTCAAATTCAAACACTTAATGTTGATTTTATAGAGCTGATAGAAACGATCATGAGAGCTCAGAAAGCTGAGGCAGGAGGATTGCCTGAGTCCAGAATGTTTGGGATCAGTCTAGGAAGCATAGGCAGACCTGATCTCTTAAAACCAAATAGAAGTAATGTGCAGTTATTTCTCAGAATCTAGAGTATGCCTAAGGTAGAACGATGCCACAGGTGAAGTATTTTGTTAACTATACAAGTGAATCTCAATGTAGCCTCATTGTATAGCTGTTATAGACCACCCTCAGAGAGACTAAATGATACCATAAAAGAGAACAAGGTTTTTGGGTTTTTTTTTGTTTTTTGTTTTTTTTCTGAGACAAGGTCTCACTACGGAGCTCTGGCTGTCCTGGATCTCACTACGTAGACAAGACTGGCCTTGAATTCACAGAGATTCACTTGACTCTACCTTTCCAGGGCTGGGATTAAAGGCGTGCCCCACCATGGCCCGCTTGGCTGTTTTTATTTATTTATTTATTTATTTATTTATTTATTTATTTATTTATTTATTTAATGTGTAAGATTAAAGAGATACTATGTGTCATTGAAAGGGAAGGCTTTATTTTATTTGAGCAAAGCTGAGACACATTAGAGATTTGAAGGGAAAGGTGAATTTAGAATCTTACTGTGTATCATTTCTAGAGAAACCTCTCATGGTCTAATGAGTTAAATGCAAAATACATTTTAAAAAGGGGTGGGGTGGGGTGGGGAAAATGGCTCAGCAGTTAAGAACACTGGCTGCTCTTCTAAAGAACCCCAGTTCAATTCCCAACACTCACATGGCATCTCACAGCTGTCTATAACTCCAGTTCCAGGGGATCTGACATCCTCACACAGACATGCGTGCAGGCAAAACACCAATGCACGTAAAATAAAAATAATTTAAAAGAAACCTATACAGATTCTGAAATAAAATATAAATGAATGGCATGTTAATCTCTAAAAAAGGATTGCAGGTTAAAAGCAATGGAAATAATATGAAAGACCCAGGGATTGAGTACATAAAATATTTAAATGGATTTACTTTGAAAAGGAATGTGAACCAAACTAGAAGGCAATATAAAAAAATCTTGGAGAAATAGAGACACAAGAATAATATTCTTTAAGATTTCTTACAGAGAGCTAGGAAGATGGCCTAGTTGGAGAAGTGCTTGCTGCACAGCCATGAGGGTATGGGTTCAAATCCCCAACACCCCTGTAAAAAGCTGGGAAGCAGCTCACTGGAGCTCCCTGGATAGCTGGCCCACCCGGTGGTGAATTCAGCTCAGCAAGAGACACTATTGCAAAAAGAAGGTGGAGAGCATTAGGGGAGGAAAGCTGATGTTGATCTCTGACCTTTGCACACAAAAGCACACACATACACGCCTGCACTCACATGTGCACACACCCACATGGACACATACACATGCAAGCACGCAAGGGTTCAGATGATTTGACGACAACAACAACCCAAACCCAAAAAGGCCAATGAACAAGGGATAGAAACATGTTATTCATAAATGGAAATGCAAACAGCTATTAGTGATAATCCAAGTTTTATGAATGGCCATTTCATATCTATCATGTTTATTCATGTTTTTACATTTATTTAAGTTGTTGTTGTTGTTGTGTGTGTACATGTGCCACAGTGCATGTGGAGAGGTCAGAGTTGTAGGTATTGGTTCTCTCCTTCCACCAAGTGGGTTCTAGGGATTGAACTCAGGTCATCAGACTTGGTAGCACCCACAGAGCCATCTTCCTGTCTCCTTTGTTTATCTTTAAAAGAAAGAATTGAAGGCTGCCACTCTTGTGAGATTTGTGTGTTTCCATTTGCTGTCAGAGGAGAGAAGCCTGGTCCCGCTTCTCTGAACACATCGCTTTTGGCCATATGTGCTGAGAACACTGGAGATACTCATCGGTTTTGACTTACTTCTGGGAACTGTACCTGTGATGTGGTTGTAAGGTTTAGCAACTGAAAGATAAGACTCCCAGTTAGATTTGAATTACATACACGCAAAGAATACTGTTATCATTTTCTTTTAAAGGCTAAATGGACTCCAGGCAATGTTTTGGGGAAGAGTTATGATAAGGAATTTTTCGTTGTTTATCTGAAATTCAAATTTAGCTAGGCATTCTGTGTTTTATCTGGCAACACTTGACTTAAATTTTTAATGCTGGATATTTCTAGAGATGGCTCAGTGGTTAAGAGTACTTGCTGCTCTTGCAGAGAGCCAAAGTTCAGTTCCCAGCACCCATGTTTGATAGGCTACAACTGTCTGTAACTCCAGCTCCAGGGGTCCCAGTGTCTAGCTTCTTTGGACACTTGCTTGTACATATGTGCATGCATGTGTGTGTGCGCACACACACACACACACACACACGCACACAAACACAAACATGCCAGGAATGGTAGCTCATGCCTTTAATTCCAGCACCTGGGAGACTCTGTGAGTTCCAGGACAGGCTTTTCTACAAAGCAAATTCTAGGACAGCCAGGGTTACACAGAGAAACCTTGTCTTGAAAAACAAACAACCACCCCCCAAACTTATAAATTATAAAAGAATGTTAATGCTAGAAGGTATTTTATGCATATACTTGACCCACAGAAGATATTTAATAAATATTTGCTGAATAGTTTAGTTATAATATAGACTATAGAAATAATCTAGAACAAAGCAAAGATTTATGCACAAATCTTTGTGGCAGTTTCATTTCCTGTTTTTGACATAGAGTCTTGCCAAGTAACTCAGGCCAGCTCTGAACCCATCTTCCTCCTACCTCAGCCTCTAAAGTGATGAAATTACAGGTTTGATATTAAAATATAAAAAGAATGCAAGCCTTTGAGAGAATCATACAATGTTTTCAGACCACAAAATGGATGCAGAAACCAATAGCAGAAAAATAGCTGGGACACCCTCAAACACTTGAGGCTTACATAACAGGCTGTAAAAAAGATCAGAGTCAAAAGAAAAGTCCCAAGAGAAATTTAAAGGTACTCAAACCTAAAGGAAAATGGAGATCTCTCTGGTGGAGTCTTCTGACAGCTGGTGGAGCAGGTCTCAGGAAATCTCTTCTTCCCTTCAGTCATGGCCTGTAGTCTGGTTGCCAGCAACCTGAATCTCAAACCTGGGAAGTGTCTCAGAGTTGGTGTAGAGGTGCCCCTCCCCCATGGCAAGAACCTGTGCTGGACCTTGGGAAGGACAGCAACAGCTGTGCCTACACTTCAGCCTCTGCTTCATCGCCCATGGGCACACCAACACCATTGTGTGTAACAGCATGGATGATGGAGCCTGGGGAACCGAACACCAGGAGTCTACCTTCCCCTTCCAGCCTTGGAGCACTGTGAAGGTGTGTGTCACCTTTGACCAGGCTGACCTGACCGTCAAGCTGCCAGATGGGCATGAGTTCAAGTTCTCCAACCGCCTCAACATGGAGGCCATCAACTACATAGCAGCAGATGGTGACTCCAAGACTCAGTGTATGGCCTTGGAGTGAAGCCAGCCAGCCCACAGCCCTCCATAAAGCCTCTGTTCCAAACAAACAAACAAACAAACAAACAAACAAACAAACAAACAAATGGAAATCCAACTTATCACAGTTTGTGGGTTGAAATTGTTCAATTTTCTGAAAGATATAACCAGGCAAAACTCATGCAGGAAGAAATACAGAAACTGGTAGACATGTAGCTGTTTGGCAGATTAAATCAATAATTAATAATTTTTCAAAACAGAAGGCAAAGCAGGTTCATAATGGTCCATTGATAAATTTTACCGAATATTTAAGGCAGAAATTACACTAATTCTCTACAGTAATTTTTAGGAGATAGGGAGAGAAGGGGAGATAACACTTCCTAAATAATTCTATGATGCCAATGTCACCTAAAGCCAAACTGTGATGCAGAGAAAGGAGTCAGATTATTTTCCATGAATATAGATTCTAAAATATTCAGTGCAATTTTATCAAACCAAGTCCAACAATATATAAAGGTAATTATATATTAAAATTCAGTGGGATTTCTCTCAGCAATTCGAAGCTTTCAACTTGTGAAAATTAATCAAAATGGCATTCAACACTTCAACAAGCTAAAAAAAAAATTAAAGTCATATGATCATATCAACAGCTGACAAAGAACAATTGACAAAATTCAGCACTTGGGTGGGGAATGTATCTTACTTGGTAGAGTGCTTGCCTGATATTCACAAAGCCTAGGGTGCCCTCTGTAGCACCCATAAAAACAAACCATGGTGAAACACTTTTGTCATCTGAGCACTTAGGAGGTACAAGAGGAAGAATCAGAAGTTCAGGGTCATCCTTGACTGTAGCAAGTTTGAAGTCAGTCTGGGATATACATGACACCCTCAACCAACCAACCAACCAACCAACCAACCAACCAACCAACCAACCTACCAACCAACCAACTCACTAGGCAATTAACTAGCAAACACTCTGTTCCTGACCCCTCTCCCCAAAATTCTGTTAAATTAGGAACACAGGGTATCTCCTCAACTTGAAAAGATATCTACAAAAAGCCACATAGCTAACAACTTACTTACTGATGAGAAACTCAAAGCTTTCTGACCAAGAGAAGGAACAAAAGAAGCCCCAGCCCATTGCTTTTCAGCACTGTACTAGAAGTCATAGGGAATGTGTTAAGACATGAAAAAGAAATAGAAATGCATGCAGATTAGGAAGGAAGAAATAAACTTATTTTTGTTGCAGGTGACATGATTCATAGAGAAAATCCAATTGAATTGACAAAGAACTAGAACCCACACATGACTGCAAGGTTACAGGATACAAGGCTAACACAAAACTCTAACCTGCCTCCCTATATACCAGCAACGAACAAGAGGATTTGAAATCAACCCCATTAGCATAGGGCTGGCATGTGAGATGCCACATGTACATAGTTGGCATGGTTACATATAGTCACTATTGGGGCTATATATAATCAGTGTCATCAGACTAACACACACACTCTGGTCATCTCTGCCATAAGACAAGGAGAGGGTCTGAGCTCTGAAGAAGTATTCTGGTTCCAGAAATGAAGGTAAAGGTTAGGAGTGGTGTCTCTATGTGTGTATGGATTTAGGAGGAGGAAGAGTCAGGGAAAGGAAGCAATGGGAGGGGACAGAGAGAAAACAACAGTGACCCAGAAGGTCCCATGTTCTTTTCAAGGGTATATCCTCAGCTTCCTAACTTCCTTTCACTAGGCTCTACCACTTCTGGCTTTCTTTTTTTCTGTTCTAGTCTAATATATATACTTGAAGCAGGTCTCATGCAGTCACAGCTGGCCTTGAACTTCTGGTCCTCCTGTCTCAATATTCTGAGTGCTGGAATCACTGGGAAAGGCCACCGCACTTCTTATGCTGTGCTGGCGATCCAACCCAGGGCTTTGTGCACGCTAGGGAAGCATTCTCTCAACAGAGTTACATTCCAGCCCTAGGCCCTAGCTCTTAAACATTCTACCATCTCCCAATAATGCTATGGACAGGTGCATTATACTGGGAAATTTTCATTTGGTTCTAGATCCATGGTTGTCTCTCATCCCACCTCAGACCCAAGCATGTTTGTCTCCAAGTGTCCTCCAATGCCCTTGACTCAGGGTGGGCTGCTTAACTCTGTGACAGCGAGGAAAGGAGAATGGCCAAACAGGCCAAGACTATAAACACTGTGTCCTTGAAATCAGCTAGAAGGTAAGTCAGTTCCAACAGAGGGGTCTATTGTTGATTCCATGATATTAAAAGTGCCTGCAGTGCAAAAGGGTGAGGAGCTCACCCATGGAGAGAACTTAGCTGAGAACTCTAGTGACTGTCTCAACTTCCCCAGTTTCTGTTGGATGTTTGAGTGCCTGCTAAAATTTGAAGATATTATCTCTCTGTCTCTGTCTCTCTCCTCCTCTTTTACTCTGACTTGTTTTGTTTTTTAATAGACATTCATTCACAACTTGAAATGTGCTATTGTAGGTCATTCTCTGGGCAGTACAGAACAGCCAAGGACCAAAATCTTCAAGACGTGGTTCCTAAAGAAACATTAGGTATCTAAACTACAGCATCCTTCAACCCAGGCCTCAGTGTGTGTGGCTGAGGCCATGCGAGTCCACCCAGTGGGACATCTATTTCATGAATATTTCCTCCTGTGAGATCCTGTGACAGACGAATGTCAGTTCAAGCTGAAGATGGAAGAGGCTTCTTCTCTCTGTATCCTAAATTGCCTCAGCCTCATGCCACCATTTTAGGTGTGCAGGGGAAAAAATGTCCGCCATGCCATGCCCCTAAGGCTCGAGGGTCTCATATAGTAGCTAGCCTCCCTGGACATAATGCAGACATCTCCCTCACCTGAGCATTTCGGGGCTTTTCCATGCCTCTGGGAAGCTCTATGCTGTACCTAATTGGCAAATCAACCTTCCTTCAATGGATGTCATTATGTGGACTTCTTCCCCTGCCCTAACCCTTCCATGGCTTCTGTTTACCTACAGACTCAAAGACAAATTTTAGAGAGGCATGGAGCCCTGGGGCTGCAAGCTTCTACCTCCTACTCACTCACACATTCTTGCACTCCTGTGTAATCTGACTACTTAGAAGCCCCTCCCACTCCCTCTCCCTGCCCCCACCAAACCCATCCTGCCCCCTCCTGCTGTTTTTTCTCCTTTTCTGGCCTTGTCCTTTAAGGCCCATCTGAATCCTTCCTTTACTAGACAAGACCTTTCGGGTACTCCAACCCCACAGAGTAGATCCTCTGCTCAAAGCCTTCCATTTAAATGTCTTACGGGTCGGTTGGTTGTTGTCCTGCATATAACATCCACACTTGTGCGGCTGTCCTCCCTCTCACTGGACTGTTGGCTGAGTTCAAGCCTGGGCCTTAAGTGTTCCTCACTTTGCCAGCCAGACTCTAGATATAAAGTGGGTGCTGGCTCCCCTCTTCCACTGCCTAGCAGTCATCAATCTTTCTCTCTTGAGTGTGAGACCAGGGGGAATGCAGTGTGTCTACAACCAGTTCATCCATCTCTCTCCCCCAGCACACCCAAAGGGCTAACTGTGTGACCTTTTCCATCTGTGGTTCTCTCTCTCTCTCTCTCTCTCTTTCTCTCTCTTTCTCTCTCTCCCTCCCTCCCTCCCACCCTCCTTTTCTCTCTCTCTCTCTCTCTCTCTCTCTCTCTCTCTCATTTTTCTCTTCAAATGTAGGGTCTTGGAGCTTGTTCAGAAGCCTGGCCTGGCTGGGGAGAAGGCCACTCAGTTATATTTAGGCTAGCAGAGACATCAATTTTAAGGCTCTTTAAAAATAAAGTCCTGTTTCGGTTGGATTCCCAAGCATGTTCCCACTGCCTCCTTGCAAGAAGCCCATCTGCCTCCTGCAGGCTCCCAGTCTCGATTATAGACCCTTCATGTGGCCCACACATGTGTGAGCATGTTAGGATGTCAGCTAACAGTTGCCCTCCCTGTCCATTTCAAAGAAGGATTTTTCTCCCCTCCCCAGGTCTTCCTTCACTAGTCTGCTCTCTCCTTCCCATCGTCCCAGAGGAGCTTGGGACTTCTCCGAGGCTTTTCACTCTCCAGTAGCCAGAGAAGACACTGCCTCCTCCAGTTTCCACTCCCTGTTCTTCCCAGTTCTACACTCTAGGGTCAGAAGCAAACAAGACAAAGGCCAAAAACCTGAAGCAGATCGTGGGACTTGCCACTGGGCTAGAATGTGGTATGGGGCTTTGAATGCATGCTCCCTGTGGGTGGCCTGTGTGTGCAGGTGTGCGCATAGGAGACACACTGAGGATACATGAGAAGAGCGCGTGTGAATGCCAGGCTGACCCTCCCTGCTCCCTCTGTCGGCCCCATAGGCTCGGTTCTTTTCCATCCCCACTGATGAAACACTTCTTTATGTCTTATTCACATCCTGTCTTGACTACCACAATTGTCTCCTTGCCGGGCCCACATGTCTCTCGTCACCAATGGGATCCAAATGTTGCTGACACAATAATCTCACTGCCTTCGAGCTGAAATTGCATTCCTCCACTTTTGCAAATTCTTCTCTCTTCCCCTTGCTAGGGGATTCACATGCAGCAAACAGTCTCTCAGGGCCTCCAGCCCCCTCTCTCTTGACTTTCTGGCTGCCTTTTCTCTCACCCTGTTGCTACACTGACATCACAGGGACTATCAGTATTCTGGCAACACCCCCAGTGTTGTTTCTTCAGCCAGCAAACACACACCAAGAGTGGCAGGGATGCCTCTGGGCAGTCAACTCGAACCAAACAACAGCATCAAGAATCAGAAATGCTATATATGCAGCTGAAGCCTTGAGTCCGCTTTAGTTGGTGGTTTAGTCCCTGGGAGCTCTGGGAGGCTGGTTAGTTGTTATTGTTCTTCTTCTTATAGGGTTGCAAACCCCTTCAGCTCCTCCAGTCATTGCCCTAACTCCTCCGTTGGGGTCCTCATGCTCAGTCTGGCTGCAAACAGGGGAGGGGAATGGGTTTGCGGAGGGGAAACCGGGAAAGGGGATAACATTTGAAAGGTTAATAAATAAAATATCCAATAAAAAAAAAAAAAGAATCAGAAATGCTTGGGAAGAAAGGGAGGCAGAGAGGGGCTAGCGAGTAGTCTGGGAAGGTCTCTCTGAGGCCTGGGATCAGCTCTCTACTTTCCTCAGTGTTGGCCCCTGGGGCAGAGTCCTGTCCTCTTTCTCTCTTTGTCTCTTTGTGCTTATCTGGATTGGAAGGAGGCAGTGGCCCAGCTCTGCTTCATCAGGAGACCCATTATAGTCTTGACTCACCCAAGATTCCCTAGGGCTGGAAGAAATCAAGCACGCACCCACCTTCCCTCATTTCCACTCTATTTCCACTTCCCATCCAGAGCACCGAGTAGCCATTTAAATGTGATTAAGTACAGCTGACTGGTGGGTCCCCTGCCTGAGTGTCCTAAGGACATTTAATGTCTCCCCTTCTCTAAATGAGAGAGCATCTACAGGCAGTGGTGACCCAAAGCTGACTCCATCTACACACATTGGCCCTTCTCTTCTTCCTACAAAGCACAGCAGAACCCATGGCATGGATGCTCGGTGACAATGAACACCATCTTTATTTTCAAACAAGACAGACAAAAAAAAAAATAATAATAATAATAAAAAAAAATAAAAATAAATAAAAAGCACCCAGTGATGGAGGCTTCTGTGAAGAATTCCATTAGCAGGTTAAATAAATATCCTGGAATTGGTAGCAACAAAAGTTGTTACCACTTTATTAAAAAAAAAAAAAAATGTTGTATATGTGTGCAAGAGGAGAAGGGACAGGAGTGGAGCAAGATGCAGCCAGGGGTGAGTTTAGGCTGAGATTAAAGTGAGTGGCTCATCTCCTCACAAGTGCTCTCTCTGGAGTCAGCTGCCCACACAAGGACCCTTCTCCAGGTTTCTTAGTGTGGTCTAGTTCGGATCTGCCCTGATCGGTGCGATCATTGTTACCTGCCAGGAACTGGTGGGTGCGATATGTAAGCGCATCACACCAAAATGTGCAAAGAGTGAAAATAAACTATTTTGCAATTTAAAAAATTTCAGTTGGAGGTTGAAATAGCATTCTGAGGTCAAATAAAATGTATTAATTATTAATTCTAGTAAGCACATATGATAGAAATAAAAGTGAATTACAAAACATATTATTTGAAAGAGATTTTTATTTAGTGTGTGTGTGTGTGTGTGTGTGTGTGTGTGTGTGTGTGTGTGTGTCTGGGAATGTGTGCACACATACAGGAGCTAGAAGTTGACCTTTGATGTCTTCCTCAGTTTTTCCCCATGTTATAGTTTTTAAGTTAAAAAAAAAAAAAAAAAAAAAAAAAGTTTAAGGGCTAGAGAGATGGCTCAGTGGTTAAGAACACTGACTGCTTTTCCAGAGGACCTGAGTTCAATTCCTAGTACCCCCATGGTGACTCACAACCAGTTGTAACTGTGTAGTGTCAGGGGAATACAATACCCTCTTCTGGCCTCTGAAGGCACCAAGCATGCACATGGTATATACATGCAGGCAAACCATTCATACACATAAAAACAAGCAAACAAAAATGAGTGTGTGTGTGTCTGTGTGTCTGTGTCTGTGTCTGTGTGTGTCTGTGTCTGTGTGCGGGCATGTAGGTGCCCACAGAGGCCAGAAGGATCCTTGCATCTTCTGGAACTGGAGCTACAGGCCATGGGTGGGGAACTCAGGCCCTCTAGAAACCATACTCACTCACTATGACCAAGCCATCTCTCAAGCACCTTCACTTTAATGGTTGAGACAGAGTCTCTCATTGAACCCGGAGCTCACTGACTGAGCGAGATGGGCTGATTAGTGAGTTCCAGCACTCCTGCTATCTCTACCTCCACAGCACTGGGCAAATAGGCCATCTATGCCATGTGTGGGTGGCTTCCTCATATGGGGTTTGGGAAATCCAGACTCAGGTCCTTAACACTTGACTGGCAAGCGCTCATGAGCCATCTTCCCAATCCTGAAGATGAATTCTTAAAATTAATTTCCCCTGGTTTTTCCTCTTCTCACCGTAGCAAGTAGAAAATTGTGTGCATAGCTTACCCTTGCAGTTTGCTTGCTTTACAGTTTTAACCAATAACTGCCCAGCTGGGTATCAGAACTGTGGTTTAGAAACAATGGTGTGAGCCTGTTAGCCCTGTGTTTGGTGGCCATGTTGTCCAGAACTCCCTCTCCTGTGTAAAGCAGGCAAAAGCAGAAGTTCCTAGGAGAAATAAGGGCCATTCTGGAGAAAGGAAGGTGGGAGTGGGGGTGGGATACAGAGGGCGGGGATGTGGGAGGAGCCCCATCCATTAGCTAGTCTTGTCCAGCTCATCTATGATTGGATCAGATCGCCCATTCATCTGAAATTGCAGGGAGGCCCTCATTCAATCACCCTAAGTGGAATCTGATCTTTATCTCGGGATAAACATTCCAAATGGAAGGTGAGTGCTGCGAGATAAGGGAGATAAGAAAGCCATATGGCCCTGTCACTGGAGGCTTCCTGGGGCTTATTCCTATAAGGATTAACGAGTCTGAAGGGGCATCTCATAAAATCCTGTCTCTTGAGAAGGCAGGGCCTCCCAAACCCCTATGTGGACATGTGAACTTTCCACAGGCATAGAAGGCAGAACTCAGACCTTGCTATTGCAGCCTTCTGGTCTCACTGGGGGCCTCCTGCCTGCTCTGTCCTTTTTCTCTTCATTTCAAAAGTTTCCGTATTATCAATGTTTATACTGTACTGAGCATCCCAAACCCGGATCCCCACCTTGATGTAGTAATTCCCTCTGCCCACCTGCATCCCTGTTCATGGCTCTGACCAGTAATGTCTGCCAGGATGGTATGGGAGGGGCATTTTCCAGGTTGAGGGTTTTCTCTGGGTCTGTTAGGACCTGGAGACACAGGGAAGCTCAAAATCCTAGGCAAGGGGGAGGGCAGGTAATATGAACTCTCAAGGGAAAGGGATCTGGGGCAGAGGAGACAGGGAGGGGAGAAGGCTGGCTTTCGAGCATGTTCTCTATACCCTAGTATCAAAAGGCACTCCATCCTTCATTCCTCCGGCGCTGCTGCTCCTGCACAGCTGTTCTGACTCATGTGGACATCTAAGTTCATAAGTGGATGCTCCTAGCATTGGAGCAGCTTCCAAACTGGGTCTTAGTAACCAATGGTAACAGGAAGAATAGCCTATAGAATCTGTGTCCCCATAGCTCTACAGAGTAAGTAAAATTTACCAAGAAGGGAAACTAAGGCCTCAGAGAGGCTGAGAGGTTGCCTGAATCTGCATACACAGTAAGCACTGTGGCCAGTTGTCAAACCCAAAAGGTCACAATTAGAGTCACAATCTTGATGCAGAGAGGTGCCCGACACTCAGTTATTATTTCCTGTCTTCAACATCCTTGGTCAGTGGCGGGGAATCAGAAAGGACTCACCCAGACTCTCCCAGCCCTCACGTTGGACAGCCTCGAGTTAATGTGGGCAGTTGTGCCTGGCCGACAAGCAAGCCAGTCTGAGCTGGATTCCATACTTTACTTGCTGAACAACCCAAGCCCACTGCTCTCCAGTCAGCCCTGGCCAGGAAGAGACCACCCCCTGGATCCCTAGTCCAGGACATGCAGGGGAAGTGGGAAGAGCTGAGGAGGGAGTGTGGGGCCCCAGACTTCCAGCCCTGGGTTCCCCTGCTTCTGGCTTGCCCTGACCAGTGGTCTTGGTTTCAGGCTTCTCTGTGCTCTGAGCACATCTAAACATTTGGAGAAAAACAAGAAAGTGAACAATAGGCGCTTGTGGGCTGGAGAACAGGGCTGACTTCCCCCTGGGACTCGAGCTGTTCATAAGCTGCCCCAGCTGCACTCTCACGGTTGGGATGTCACTGGGGCCTGGCTGAATTACAGCCTTGTCCTCCACCGGCCTGCTACTGACTCCTTTCATACCCAGGGAATGCAAATGTTGGTAGGGGGAGCTGGGGCCATGCAAAGAGGAAAGCAAGTTTTCCTGCCTGGAATTGGGAAATCAGACAAAAGGGACACACACACACACACACAGAGACAGATAGACACCCGCACAGACACACAGACAGACAGACACACAGAGACAGACAGACAGACACCTACTTGGCATGGTGGCTCTGCCAAGCCATCCCCTGACAGATGTGTCCTAACCAGAGAAGTTTGCCCCACAGGAAAAAAAAAAATCAGCTCTCTATCAAGTGGACTCTGGGCACAGCCCCAAGGAGCTGAGTCCACAGGACCTGGAGAGCAGAAATGCCTAATGTGTGCCAGAGCAGTTTCACCAGGAGGTGGTAGCACAAGTACCCCATTAGTTATAGCACTGAGGGAGGTGGGCCAAAGGTGGCTCTTCTGAGATGGCCTCTCTGAGGCTTTTAGACTGTTGCTTCTCACTGTTATAGCCTAGGCCTCAGGGACAGAGTATGTAGTCAAAGTATCACGATTAGAACAGAGAAGTACATAATAGAGCTCAGACCCTCCTCAGCTAAGGCCATCCATACCCAGTAGGGCTAAGTCTCCTTGTCAAGAGTTCTCACCTTTGTTCCCAGGACTGGAGGTAGCTTTGAGCAGTGTCCTGTCTGGGTGGCACCCTGGAACAGGTCCTGCTGTTTTTGAAGTGGCTGCCCAGACATCCCATCATAGGCTCAGGAGGGTGAATAGCCCTTCTACTCACTTGACTCCCCTCCCTGAGAATGTTCTGGATCTGAGAGCACTTCTGGGTTGTTTGTGCCCAAGGAGAGGAGGACACTGCATGTACTTTCTGAAAGGATTAGTGAAGGACCATCCAGGGGACATGAGGGACACTGTTGTGAGAGTTAGGACTGGAGAGATTAGAGTGGGTAAGAGGACTGACTCCCAGGAAGGACATGAGTCACAAAGTGGGGGGATTCAGAACAAATGGGTTGACTTCTGGAGAGCAAAGGCAGGGCTTTAGTGTCTAAGAACTCCAAAATGGCTGTTAGGTCCTACTAGACATGTGGTTCCTCCCCTTTCCTGCCCCAAATAGTTTTGGAGACAGAACAGTCTTTTTTATTTGAATTTTTATGAGTGTCTTGACTGCATGTCTGTATGTACACTGGAGGAGTGCCTGTGGAGGTCAGGAGTAGCCTTTGGAATTGAGTTATAGATGGCTGTGAGGTGCCACAGGGCTGCTGGGAACCTATTCCAGGTCCTATGCAAGAGCAGCAGGGTTCTTAACTTGAGCCATTGCTCCAACAGTGAGACAGTGTTTTTATGTAGCCCAGGCTGATTTCAAACTCTCATTCTCCTACGTCTGTCTCCAGAGTGCTGAGATTAATGGAATATATTACCATACCTGGTTCTTAGTCTGTTCGTTGGTCACATGAAACTTACATAGTTTTCTGCACTTCTCCTGAGTTCCATTCCTTCCAGTACATTAACATGAGGCTTTGTGCCTTGTTAGGGAGCTGGGCTGAGTCCCACAGCGGCTGTGTCTCTAGGCACCCTGATCTTCTCCTACTCAATGCTCTCCTGAGAGTCCAATCATCTAACACGAAGGAGGCAAGCAAGCAGCCTGCATGCATGCTTGAAGGGGACGCCCTGTTCCTTGGAAATAAAACAGCATTACCACTGCATTTCTTGAATCACAATCTCCTGGTATCTTTCCCACCAAGTCTCCCAACATTTCTATTAAATCAATGCAGCCTTAGAATTGAGTCAATACAGTCAAAGCCTAATTTTACTCACTGTTGAGACACAGTCTTTGACAGTGTATGTCCACAGTTTCATGTGAGCTTTCCCAATGTGTTCTTTCCCCCTCACAATTGAACACACAGTTGTCTGGCTTAAATCAAGTGAACATCTGAGTTAGGCTAAATATTCCCCACTTTTGGCATGCCTAATGACTTCCATCTTTGTTTAAATTGCATTAGGTTTGTGAGACCTGCCCTTTTTATCACCAACATCGGTACTTCAATTTTCCATTTCCATTCATTCTTATGAAAGAATTAAGGTCAAAATGCAAGAAAATATTCAAAGACGCACACAGGCGCCACAGAACAGGCAGAGGTGATGCTGTAGAAACGGGATTGTTGCTGGCAGGATGCAGTACCGTGGATGCCTCAAGCACTTGTTCTCCAGCCAACCTGGGACAGCCTGAAACCAGAGCTTGGCCCAAGAGCTTGGGGTGGTGTTATATAAGTCCAGGGGAAACATATGCGATTGCCAGAGTCAGAGGTCGAAGCCAAAGGCGACTAGAATGATCTCATCTTATGAAGCACAACAGGTGTAAATCCTGGCACCTCTCATTCACTTGGGCAAACACTGCCATGCAGTGAAGCTGTGGGTGAAGGCTGCTCTCCACAGCAGTGTGCCCTGTGGACATGCCCATACACCTTCCAGCACTCACTCCGGAATCTGGGGATGCACAAAAGAGTGGGTCTGAAGACCCAGCACCCTGCCACACAGCTAGAGAGACTGTGCATGCTTATCAATGACGTCAGCCAAGCGACCAAGTTCTAGGCTTCACTTTTCCTAAAATAACAGCGGCTCCAGGCTGCTCTGTTCACTGTGTGACAGGGGAGGGGGGGAAGTTGCTATCATCTGCAGAGATAGGGGGCTTACGGCCAACAGAGTGCTGAAAGGACACTTAGTATTCCTTGAAGACATTCTTCAGGAGACCAACAAGTGCCTGGAAACAGATCCCCGGGAAGTCCCTGCCACTTAGCAATCGGATCAGGAATTGTACAGTGTGGTCCTTGTAAACTCTGCAGCTCTAGAGTGCATACTGAGACCCTTTCTCCTCAAAGCTCCCTGATTACCAAGACTCTTTAATCAAAGCTTTACTCTTGAGACAGAATTCCCCACATGTGGAAAACACGCGAGGAAGTGGCAGGCTAGCATGTTAGAGGAACAGAACTCCATCACTGGGCAGGAGGCTGGACCTCCAGGCCTTGGCTTTTCCGAGTGGCTCAGGACTGACAGGTCATCTCTATATTTAGGTATTGATTGGAATGTTGGCAGAATGTGACAATATGTGACAGGGAAAAACAAACTATGATTTTTAAAAAACCTATCTAATAAGGTATTTATGCTCTTGCCAGCTAGAAAACGTGTTTTTAAAATTTGTATTTCTTTTGGTGTGGAGGCAGTGTTATGTGGTGGTATGTTACAAAGCTACACACGTGGAGACCCTAGTGTGAAGGTAGGCATCTTACTCAGTTGCTCTCCGGCTCATTTTGTGAGACAGTGACTCTCACTAACCCTGCAGCTTACTCTGCTGGTTTGGGGAGGTGTAAAAGCCCCCGTCCATCTTGGCTTTTACAGCACCTGGATTACAATTGCCCGCCTCACTTTTTACACACTCGGGTCCTCCTGCCAGGACAGCAAGCACTTTATCAACAGAACCCTCTCTTAGCCTCTAGAGAAATGTCAGTCTGACCCTGGGGCTTATGGGAAATGATTAGAAGGAGGATTTGGGGCTCCCGTCCAGGGCTAGAATGAAGATAGCAAACCTAGCAAGCTGTTCAAACAGTCCCCAGCCACACCTTCCTCCTTCTTTCACTTGCAAGGGAAGAGGTGCAGGCATTACTCACAAGGTGGGATATAAAAGGTGCCTTTTAATTAAATTTATAACCAAACATACTTTTTTCAGAGTAATGAAGGCCCACATTTTGAATTCACAAGCCCTAGTTTAAAAGGCAGTTTTTCCTTGACCTTAAATAAGAAGTGGGGCTAGACAGGTGGGTTTTGTGATTCCTGTTTAGCAAGCCTCCCTAGAGACAACTCAAAACTCCTCACTCCCAGCCGCAGGAAACCAAACACCTGCGCTGGGAAGGAACTACCTGCAGTCCACAGTGCAGGCCAGCATGACCAGGGGAAGGGGAGAGGCTGGGCAACTCCGTGCCAGCTGAAAGCCCACTTTTGTTTGTACATCCCAATCACCCTCTATCTCTCCCGGGAGGGAGAGACTGCACCATGGAAGGTGTGGTTTTCCCCAAGGGACCCAAATAGTCCTATGACTGCAGGAAGCCAGCACTGGCCTCTTGGGCCCTGAGCTTGGGGGGAGGAAGAGCCGCCTCCTCCATCCCAGTCGGGTTAGTTTGCACTGGAATGCAATGCTTTTCAAAGTGTCGGAGTGAGAGGCACTTTCTAAGTATGTACAGCGATGGTCCGATAAGAAACCAGGCGTGGGGCTTTGCGGGTCAACGCCTCCAGCTCTACCGGTACTGCTCGCTGCTGCCCGGGCTGGGTTTTTACAAACTTCCTTATAGACTCTGCTTCCTGCCGGGGCCCCTGTTTTTCAATTTCTACTTCTGGAATTAGAAAAAAGAAAATAAGATCCCATCCACCACCCATCTCCCCGTGCCTTCACCCTCAGCTTCCACCACACCTAAACCCAGGTGACCCTCATGACTGAGGGGACTTGCTGCAGGAGCATCCCAGTCCCGGTCCTCATCCTCACCGCCCCCAACCCCCTCTCGCCTTGCTCGGCCCCACAATGCACCCTTGTACCGGGCCTGCAGCCAGGCCTGGGGATTTGGCGCAGGGATGGGGGGTAATATTCGTCAGATATTTAAAACAGAGCCGAGAGAACAAAGGCGGCCTTGTGCGGAGCGGCGGCAGGAGCCGGGAGCGGGGAGCAGCGGGGCTGCGCACGGAGCTCGGCTGGGGCGTGGGCGCACGCGTGGCGCGCGGTCTCGCGCGGTTGCAGACTTGGTTCCCCTGCGTTCCTAGGGCACTCCGTGCGGCGGGCTGCAAGTGAAGCTAGCTTTCATATCGTCACCACAACATGTTTGAAGAAAGGCGTGTGTGTGTGTGTGTGTGTGTGTGTGTGTCGGGGTGTGTGTGTGTGTGTGTGGCGGTGTGTGTGTGTGTGTGTGTGTGTGTGTGAGAGAGAGAGAGAGAGGAGAGAGAGAGAGAGAGAGAGAGAGAGAGAGAGAGAGAGAGAGAGAGAGAGAGAGAGAGAACCATTTTCCATGTTTCTATAGGAAGCATAGACCAGTAAAATCAAATGATAAACCAATTGGGAACTTCAGGTTTTAAATGACCCAGACTAACAGGACACTTGGACACTTGGCTCAAAGCATTCTTTGGATGCAAGAAGTGAAATCTTTTTGAGGGAACCGGCCCTTTTGTCTTGTTTATGTTGGATGGCCACTCTTTTAGTTTCCTGTTTATTGTCACTTGGGATTTGGGAGCTATCATGGTTATTGTCAAGGCTCACGCTTTTGTTTGGGACTGTGGGCTATCCAATGTTTGTTTGTTTGTTTGTTTGTTTTTTAAAAGGGCAAATAGAAGTAGTGTTCGCATGGAACAAAGATGAGGTTGTGTCATGAGCCAAGGGATTCTCGAGGGAGGCAGGGTAGCAAATAAACTGTATTGAAGAAGGTTGAAGAGCTCTCTTGAGTAGAACTAAAAGTGACTTTGTAGGGGAAATATGATGTGCAAAGTTCTGATTTGCAATAACAAAGATTATCTCAATATGCAATGGAGAGACGTGCAGAGACTGGAGGAAGCCAACATCCGTTTTAGGAATAAGATTCTATGCTTGACTTACCCAGACGAATGGGAAAGGTAGTTTCAAACAACCAGATGATTTTGCAACCTTCCAAACAAGGCTCCGGGACCAAAGTCCACAGTGGTTAAATGGACAGCCCTTACAGGGCAAGTCTGGGGGAGTGGAAGAAATCCATGGGTTACAACGCACTGTGCTCTGCCCACCCTTCCCTGCCTGTGTACACACATGAGGAATTTATGGCTCTTTCCTTTCCCTTCATAGCTCAATTGCCAGGTGGTCTGTCACAAGAAAGTGAAGAAATACCCCCCACTCCCTGTTTCTGAGCACAGAGCGGAAAGCCTTGTGTATGCTAAGCGGCTGCTCTGCTGCTGCTGAGCCGCAGCTCCAGCAAAGGGATTTTTATGTGAGATCATCTTGGCAAAAAGCTCTTTTACCATCCTTGACCTCCACATCTCCAGGGCAACTGCCCCTGGGACGTCATAGGCAGAAGATCATGACCCTTAGAGGCCACACTTCAGCAAGGACAGATAAACAGTTTTACTGTGATGGTCACGTAGCAGGCTCATTCTTAAATGTGGGCTGGTTAGGATGATGTAAATGGTTTTTTTCCGCTCTCTTCCACTTTCTGGCTCCAGAACTCTGGGTCTAGGCATAGTCTAGGAACATACCTTGGGGTACGAGGTAAGGGACCAGTGGGGTAGGACTTGAGAGAACTGTCTTCTTTTAGACACAAGGACAGTCTCCTAGCCCATAGCCTGATTTCTTTCTATTCCCCATTCTTACTCTTAGTCCATCTGTCCCTCTCCCTTTTTTCTCCCTGAGGCCATTTTGTCCTTATAAAAAGGCAATTATTATAGAGAGTCTCCAAGATGGCAGCCTTGCTACACTTTCCTCATAGATCTTTACCATGTCTCTAGCCTTAGTAGTCATTGAACTGCAGTAGCAAATGCTCCTTAGAACTGGCTGAGACAGCCTTATCATTGTGTGAAGAAGCTGAGTCTAGGGCAGTCAGTATGTTCTATAGTGTTGGATAACTGAACAGGAATGAAATGGAGAGTGGAGAGTGAGGGTCGTCCAGTGTCTCAGGCACTCTGATGAACTCCAATTTCTTAGCCTTCTGGCCTGTGTGTCCCCCAGTATCACCCTTCTTTTTGGAACTGTTCCTCGGACCCAGCCTCATGAAAACTTTGCATGCTCACTTGCTGCTCCACATACATTGGTCTCAACACACATCCTAGTCTTGCCTTGCTTGCTTCCTTCCCTCCTCAGTGTCCCCCTCAGTGTGGGGATTTTCAATGGTAGCAACATTTTCCCGGTGTCTGAATTGCTGGGCTTTTGATCTGAGAGGTTTGACCTGCTGATATATGGTCTCTGCTTGGGCTCACCCAGGAGTCAGTCATACCATGAAACCTCAGTCTGTGAGGTTCACTTACTCATTATTATGAGTTAATTACTCATGGCAAGAGATGGGGGGGGCAATAATAATCTGTTCAGATGTATCCCCAATAAAGCCACCTCAGGGACATTAAGGAATCCAAAACTGGGCTGTGGGAGAAAACCTGATATGAGTATGAGCTCCAGCATGCATCAGTGGAGCTTCCAGAGCCAGCCGAAAGCACGCCCTGTGAAAGATCCTCCCATATGTCCAGGATCCCCTTTGACTGCCCATCTATGGGATTGTGTAGTAGACTGTGTTGGGGCGAGCAGTGAGGATACATGTCAACTTAGGTAGAACGCAGTGCCCACCCAGGACTTCTGTGATCCGAGGGCATGCTCAGAGTTTGGGAGAGAGGGAGTAAAGGACCAATAGACCATGGGTAGCTCAGGAAGGTCCTCCCTTGGTTCCTTCAGCAGTCGCTTTCCTGTGAGCCAGACTCAGCTGTAGAACTGGAAGATGGGGTGAGGAGTGAAGGCAGACAAAGATCCCGTTCTTGGGCAAAACACTTGGCATCCGGCACATCTACTCATTACACAGGCAGAGCTTAGCAGACAGCAGTATGGGAGGGACCATGGCATCCCTTCATTACATCATCCTTTGACGTCAGTCAAGACCTAGAATAGAACTCCCTATGCTTCGAAGCGAGAATGAAGGTGGGTCCTAGATGGATCCAGCTCCATCCCTATTGGCTGTGTGATCCTGGGTATGTTACTACATCTCTGCTTTTCTCTAGTTTCTTGTCTCTAGCCAAACAGCACTTCACTCAGGGTTGTAGGGGATTCCACAGGCTCAAACACTTAACCCACAACTTGGCAACTGAAAGTACTTAGGAACCCCTCCCCTCTCTCACAAGATGTAGAAGACCTGTGTCTGCCATATTCTGACATCACAACAGCTCGTGCTTAGAAAACAGAATTGATGATGGAGGAAGAGGAGGGCAGAGGATTTAGGTTAAGGAGCTCTAGGTCCTCAGGAAGCATTCCAGTCCTGCACCAATCCCACGTCAACCTCTGCCTGTGACAGTCCTAGTAGCCACAGGAGAGCTGTGACTGGGAGCCCAGCTTCCATCATTCATCCTTCCTCTTAGCTTCCCATAGGCATAGTTCTTTTACTTGAGGAAGACTGGGCAGATGGGAAGATGGCACCATGAGGAAGACATGCTTCTGAGAGAAGGTAGAAGCCCACCCATGAATTTTCATTGTTATTGCCAAATAGCCTCCACTGTGAAGCCATTGCAAGGCGCAAACATTTCCCTCTGCACAGGAGAGCATGAGCTAGAACCCCACTCCTTCCCAAGCAACACACACATCCACACACATCCAACACACACACACACACACACACACACACACACACACACACACACACACACATCCACATCCACATCACACCAGCGTCCAGATGGCTCTGAGTTGGAATTTATTCTCTGTCGAGGTGCTTGGATCTCTGTGGGGAGAGTAATTTTCTTGAGAAAGCATTCGCTTCACCTCATCTTCCAGGGGCCCATTTCCTGCTCAGCAGGCTCCAGGTAAGTGAAGTCCCGGCCCCAGGACTGGGCTGGATTCCAAACCCTTGGTGTTTCCAACCCAGAGGGGGCCATGCCTGTTGTAAATCCTGCTTCTCCTTAAACTAGTTCAACAGAACGAAGACATTGGACTCTTCCATAGCACACCTCAGTCATTTGCTTTTCCCTGTCAGCTAACCTCAGGACCCCAAAGTAAAACATGATGCTTCACTGGTCTGCCTCATTAGCGTATCTGGTCAACTGAGGAACACCTGGTTAGAATGTATAGGGATTGCCGGCTTATTTTCCTCTCCAGATGTAATTTTTTGGACTCTCCACTCAGGGTCACTACATGCTCATATGGCATTGGTGGTTAATCTTGTCTAAGGCACCCCTTCTGTGTGGACACAGACATCTGAGGGCACAGTTTACCTAGAGGAACTTCTGCCCCATCTGCTCCCTGAGCAAACGTTGCCTGTAGGGCCACACATGATGTGCCTCACACTGTGACTAGCTGTTGCTTCTCTTCTTGGGAAGGTACTTACCAGAGGGGCAGAAGGCTGAGGAGCCTTTGTGTACATTTGACACAGGTTTCCAAAGACCTAAGAGAGACACCTTAATGTGGGCATGTTTCGAGGTCTGAGGGAATTTGGAAATGTTTTATGGTAAAGGCTCAATTTTCCTGGGACAGAAGACCAGCCTTTTGAAGTTAAGGTAGTCATGGTGGATGAAACAGCTGGTCAGTTCGACATAATCCTGCCTAGGTATTGACAGAAAATACCTTTGGGTTTACGCATTGCATTTGAATGCTTTAAGGGAATTCCCAAGAACCATCAACCTCTTTTGGGAAAAGAGAGGTGAGGTTCATGGTGCTACTCTCCCTTCCTCTCAAGAGTTTGGCCTGTGGTTAGGACATCTGGGCCCAGGGAGTTTGAACACATCTCTGTTTTCAGTTCTAAATCCTCACCTGTCAAGAGGCTTGCTCTCTCTGCTTTGATGAATCCATTTACAGAGTTCTTCATGGTGTGGTCTGGGGGCCAAAGGGGCAAGCCTGGAAGGCTCCCTGCAGGGTCTCAGGGATATCATCTTCCCCAGCTGTGACCCAGCATAAGCACCTCTAAAACCAAAGGAACCACATGCAGCATGCCCACACGTGTAGCCCTCAGGAGGATCGATGACTTCCAGTTTAGGTCAGTGTTTTCTAAATGGACACTTAGTAGACCCAGCATCAGGTTCTATCAGGGAGTGCAGAGGCCCGTGTTTATTTGCCATCCCATTCCACAGATTTTACTGAGTAGCTAACATGTGACAGCTCTTGGTTAGGCTCGGGGTGATCTGCAAATGAGAAAAGATCCTCTGCTTACAGTTGAAATTTGGTTTCCTGACAACTTCCTCATCAGATTGGAAGCCTGGGCACATACCCTTTCGAGAAACAGCATCCCTGTTAGTTGCTCAATGCAGTCTGTTTTCCTCACTAAACCCAGCTTAGGAGGACGGGGACCTGGTCTACAGAATTGGCACTTATACTGGCTCTATGGCCCTCACTGACGTAGGCTGGGTAAACTAGCTTGTTGCCCAAGTGTACTAGAAGTCAGGAAGGTTTCCTTCTAGTGATGGAAACCAGCCTCTGTGGAGGGTCTGTTCCCAAATGAGGGTTAGGAGGCCAGGGATACTAGGACGAGGGGGCCCTGGAGATTGGGATGGCAAAGCAATAACCAGAATACAGCCCGTGAGGAGGACATTTATCCAAGTACTTGACACCCCCCCGTGTGTGTGTGTGTGTAAGTGAACATGCACTGGAGTATGAAGGCCAGAGGTTAAGCTTGGATGTCCTTTTTGAGACAGTCACATTGGTCTGAAGTTCACCACATAGGCTAGACTAGCTGGACAGGAAGCTCAGTGGTGGATCCATCTCTGCCTCTCCCAGGCTGGGATTACAAGTGTGTAGTGCCTTACCTAGATAGGTTCTAAGCATTGGATTCAGCTCCTCATGCTTGCATAGTCAAGCATTTTGCCAACAGAGTCATCCTCCAGTCCCTGAGCCTTCTTTAGGAAAGAGCCATCTGTAAGCCTGATGCTCACCAGTCATCTACAACAACCCATGTGACCATTTACGTGTCTGCCAGAAGCAGGAGATGACACAAGGAAGGAAAATGATGTCATGGCTTCTTGGCCGGCTTCTTGAATCCCAGCGCTCTGGGTCAGGTTGCACTCATCACTGTGCATAGAGCGGATATCATGGCTGGGAAGGAGATTAACTTGGGCCCTGACTGCTCATAGCACTATCTTATTCTTGCTAGGTCACTGATTCCTGACTCCATTGTTCTGTCTCGAAGAGCAATGGGAGAAAAGTTTGCTTTGGGGCTTATTTTTCTCCTGTAGGATGAACCTCCTCTCCTCTCTCCTTTGGTCTCTCATGAGACCCCTCACTCAATCTTCAAGTCCCACCTTTATTCCTCTATTGTCCAATCACAGGCTTTAGCCTTTTATTGACCAGTTAACTTGAAAAGCATCACTTGGTATATGTGAAGTTCTCTTTGTGTGTGGGGGGCAACCAGATCTTGGGGGCCACTATTTAGCATTTGAATACATAGCAGCACTGGACTAACCCCAACAGTGGGGGATGACAACTGAATAGTTGCAGAGAAAGGCATGGGAGAGCATGGTAAGAAAAGAAACCTGACCACAGGGAAAGGCAGTGACAACTTCAACAACCTTGGACATTGCTGGGATGTGAAGCCAAAGTGAGAGGCCCCAGAAGACCTGGATGGATGAGTGGATGGATGGATAGATGGATGGACAGGTGGGTGGGTAGATGAATGGGTGGGTGGGTGGGTAGATGGATGGACAGGTGGGTGGGTAGATGAATGGGTGGGTGGGTGGGTAGATGGATGGACAGGTGGGTGGGTAGATGAATGGGTGGGTGGGGAGGTGGGTGGCCAGTTGAACCAAGGATTGTGTGAGTGAAAAGAGGAGGAAAAATATGAGCTATGAGCTGATGTAGTGTGTGTTTAAGTAAACATGAAGCAAGGAGGGGAGGGGAGAGGGAGGGATGGGAGGAGAGAAGCTGTGATTGGGATGTAAAGTAAATAAATTAATTCATGAAAAAAAAACAAAAAAAACAAAAAAAAAAAACCCGAGGCATTCACACACTGAACAGCTTGAAGAATTACCTCCGACTCCTGCATCCAGCTCTCCCCATCAGAGTCTTCCTTTAAGAAATTCCAGACCTGCCTCTGTTCAACTGGATGGTGTTATGTCTGCTTTCTCCAAATCTCATTCCACAGCAAACATGTCCAGGGCCTGGAGAGGCAGATGATAGCCCCAAACACGGTTGGGGGGGGGGGGCAGGAAAGCAACTTCAGATTTGTTTGAGAATAGGGAGTGTTACCAAGGCTTAAGCCTCTCAGCCACTGCTACTTAGGGGTTTGGAGCACCGATTACTCCTCTTCTGTTAAGGAAGGATTTTCCCCATGGATATGCCAGAGGGAATGCTTTGTTAGGAGTCAGGGCCAAGGCTTAGGAGTCAAAGGGCTGTAGATTCTGCGAGCCTTAAACAATATCAGCACAGCTCATAGGAGAACAAGACTCCATTCCTGAAAGGTCCTCACCAGGGACCAGAACTGCACATGGGGACACGGGACATCATGCTATGACAGCTACCCATGTGAAATAGGTAGGAAGGGGTCAAGGAGAAGTCGGAGAGAACAGGTGGCTTTCTTAAGTCCACACTACCTCAGGGGCCTGTTCATTTGTGAAATCACTGGATTCACACTGATTTGTGACCACGTCCATTCCAGCCACCTACATGAAATGTGTCCATAACTCCCCCCTTTAAAAAGATTTCTTTTTAATCATGTGGGGTTGTGTGTGTGTGTGTCTACATGTGTGAGTGCAAATACCTGTGGAGGGCAGAAGAAAGTGTTGGAGCCCCTGAAGCTGGAATGGTTATGAGCCAGCTTATGTCAGAGCTAGGAACCAAGGTCTAGTCTTCTGCAAGAGCAGCAAGTGCTCTTAGCTCTGAGCCATTTCTTCAGCCCCACAGGGGCCCATTAAGTTCAATAGATGACACAAATACTGGCTCTTTCTCTAAGCAGATGCAACAGTGCATTCAAGCCTATGTAAGAAAATGGCTAAGGAGGTAGGACTCCCAAAGACGTATCAGCCACACCTAAAGTATTAGAAAAAGTCCCACAGGAAGAGAAAGATGTGGGTGGGAAGTTGGGAGAGGGTGGTTCAACTGACCTAGGAGAAGTTTCCGGGGAGGCTTTGGTGCTGTGGGATCCAACACGGACAGGAGAAAGGTGCACTGTACTTGGAGCAAGGGTCCAGTGAAACTCAGGAAAATGGTCAGCTTCATGACTAAAGCCTCCAAAGGGGGTACTATTGCTCCTTTGATCAAGAACAAAAATATCAAGGAGGAAAGTGTTTAGCAGAACCCAGAGAGAAGTACCTGTAATGAAAGGGTTGCATGCCAGGGCATTGTGGCCTTTGGGGCTGGGGTACACTACTGTAGGGTGATTTGGCAGGGAAGGAGCTGGTGAAGATTTCTCTACCTTGTAGTTTCCTGCTCACACCTCCCTTTGCCTGGGCACAATTGAAAAGTGGAAGTCAAAGATGCTGCCCTATGCAGTACTGACAGGTCAAGCCTCTGGGACACAGGGCAGAATAGGATGGTAACGAGATACGGAGCAGCATATGAACTCTAGACAGTCCCGGAAGCACGAGACATTTGCTGCCATCTATTGCTGCTGCTACTGGCTTGCTGTGTTACCTGCTTCTGCCTTATAGATCGTACCTTTCTGGCTGATGTTTTAACCCTAGGATCCCTAACCATCTTATCTAGTTTCTAGGCCCTCCCTCTGCCTCCACCGCTTCTTTGTCAAAAACCAGTTCTAGCCAGGCTCCATCCAGAGCCAATCAATTTATAAGATTTCTGTTTTCAGCTGTGGCAAAGCTGTAGGTTCCAGATTCACCTCCCACTATAAACAATGTTGGGTGGTGTCAGCACACTGAAGGCACAGTCAGGCAGATCTCTGAGTTTGAGGCCAGCCTGGCCTACAGAGTGAGTTCCAGGACAACCAAGGCTATGCAGAGACCCTGGCTCAAAAAACAAATGAAGGAAGGAAAGAAGGAAGGAAGGAAGGAAGGAAGGAAGGAAGGAAGGAAGGAAGGAAGGAAGGAAGAAAGGAAGAAAAACTGACTTGCTGGCTAGTTTTCCACCAACTTGACACAGGCTAGAGTCATTATAGAGAAAGGAACCTCAGTTGAGAAAATGTCTCTATGAGATCAGACTGTAGCCTGTAGGGTGTCTGTGATTGATGGGGGAGGGTCTAGCACATTGTGAGGGGGTAGTGGTCCTAGCACTAAGAAAGCAGGTATGGGGAGCAAGCCAGTAGCAGCACCCCTCCATGACCTCTGCATTAGCTCCTGTCTCCAGGTTCCTGCCCTGTGTGAGTTCCTGCCCTCAGTGCTTTTGATGATGAACTATAGAACTGTGGGTGAGATAAACTCTTCCCTCCCCAGTTGTTTGTGATTACAGTATTTCATCTCAGCAATAGCAATCCTAACCATGGCAACTGAAGCTTCAGATAATGCACAGCAAGCATCATAGAACTACAATCCCAAGATGAAGGAAATGAGTGAGGCGGACTCTGGGATCACCCCTTTGGAACAGGACACAGTCTGGACTTCAAAGCTTTGAAAAGATTCCAGGCAGAGCACGCTGGTCTTGGCGAATTAAAAGCCATGCATTACCAGCTACGGCATCACATGCCCACCATTAGCTCTTTGAGAGGAAAAGCAGGAGGGTTACAAATTCAAGGCCAGTTTGGGGTACATAGCAAGACCCTGTCTCAATCACAAAAGTTCAAAGAGGCTTTAGATAGACATTGTCAGGGTAGACTACAAATGCAGACTAGGAAAGAAGGGACTGTGTGGGAGAATCTGCATAAGTGCCTCCTTGAAAACTTGGTCCCCAGTGAGATGTGCACACCTAGAGTGTAGCTCTGTAAGAGTGGGTGGGCAAAGGATGACCAAAAGCTATCAACTGAGTAAGTCAGAGTTCACACAAGACGACTCATACAGATACCATCTAGCTTGCAAATAGTAATTCCAAACTACATGGCACGGGAATTTTAGAATCCTCAATCTAATAAGCTTAAAACAAATCCCCAAAAGAAAAAAAATCACATTCAGAAGTAAGTAGTGATCTATCAGATAAAAACCTCTGTATTCTCTAAAGACATACCTAAACACACAGGTCACCAATAGACCCTTTAAAATATCTACCATTCAATCAAAACAACTAGACTTGCCAAGGAAAAGGAGAATGTGACCCACACCAAGAGAAACATCAGCTAATAGAAATATACTCGAAGATGACAGAGTTGATTAGATGAAGAGTCAGGCACGTTAAAATAAACATAACTATAAACATAAAATGTACTCAAGAGCTGGAAGGAAAACATATAGAATGAAGAAAGAATCGGAGATACAAAATAAGAACCAAATGTAACATCTAGTTATGGGGTTTAAAGTAAACTGGAAACTTCAGGAGAAAGAAAGAAGTGAAATTAAAAACATACAGCAATAGAGACTATCCAGACAGAGACAGAGAAGAAAGATGTAAGGAAATGAAAGGAAGACACGGACAGGGTCTAAGTGTAAGTGGGGAGGAAGGAGAAGGAGTAGATTCTTGACAAAATGATGACCATTGTTTTTTTGTTTTTTTTTTTTTTTTTTTTCAAATTTGATGATGAGAACTATAAATACCACTGAGCCAAGAATTATAGTGTTATCTTTGTAAGAGACAAAACCACACTGAGGTGTATTTTAATCAAATTACTGGGCTGGGGATATAGCTCAGTTGACAGAGTGCTTGCTTAGTATGCAGAAAGACCTGTGCTCAATTCCCAGTATTACATAAGACTGGGTGTGTAATCCATGCATTTGAGAGGCAGAGGTAGTCAGATCTCTGAATTTTGAGACCAGCCTGGTCTACAGAGGGAGTTCTGGAATAGCCAGAGCCGCACAAAGAAACCCTGTCTAGAAAAAACCAAAACAATAACAACAAAGAAATCAAATCAAATCAATTCACTAAAAGTTGCAATAGAGAAAAAATTAAATGTAAACAAAAAACTCCATTAATTTATATTTTAGAAAGAATAAGAAATATTGCAGACCTTGGTCAAAGTTATGCAAACTAGAAGACAATGGACCAATACCTCAAATACATATAAAGAAAACAAGAACGTAGCTTCCTATATCCAGTTTAAAATGCTCTTTACAAAATGCAAAGGCATGATAAAGACTCTGCAAAGCAAAACTTTAGAGTTTTACTACAAGCAGATCGGCATTGTAAGACACATTACAATGTCTTTAGGCACCTACACAAAAGAGTGAAAAGTACCAGACATGGTTCACACAAGAACCACACAAACATGAACATGAAAGTCCACAGTGTAGATAAAATGAAATATAGAAGGGAATGTTCAGGCCACACAGAGGGGGAGGGAGGAGGAGAGGGAGGAGGAGGAGCAGGAGGAACAGGAGGAGGGAGAGGAGGAGGAGGTGAGGAGCAGACAGGACAATAGGAAAACAAACAGAAAGACGTTCTATTTATATATGCTTTTAAAGAGACACCTTTAAGAATAAAAATGCAAATACATTTCAAGTAAAAGAACAAGGTACTGAACCATACACCATTTATTAGAAACCTGGAATGGGTTAATTACTGCAAAATAACACTATAGAGCAGAGAATATCCCCTAACATAAAGAAGGACAATCTTATAAAGACAGGAAAAGTGTAAGAAGACATAGCGATTCTCAGTGTTTGTGTATCCATCCATGAGCAGAATCTTATAACACAGGAAAGAAAAATGGATGAAACACAAAGATGACGTAGACACAATTACAGCTGGAAAAAATATAATTCTGAGGAATTGCTAGAACATAGAGAAAAATAAGAATATAGATGTGACAGACCTCATACCAACAGGGCACCCATTTCATTTCAAGTTTACATAAGACAGTTACCAAAGTAGATTATAGTTTGGGCCATAAAAACATTTTTAAAAGAGACAATATTTGACCTGGGCATGTAACTCAGTAGCATGTGTGACGGCCTAGGCTAAGTTCCCAGCCCTGCAAAGAAAAAAGACTAGCTACATTTATTTTTAAATTGATATTTTTAAATGCAATTAAATTTAAATTTAAGCACAAGATAATTAGAAGTAAATTAAATTAGAAAACCAGGAATATGTTTAGAAAATATCCAGATAAATGAAGAAAGTGTGAGGATAGTTTAGAATTTTTGTTTTGAACTGAATGGAATTAAGTAAGACATAATTTTTGCTTTTGTGTGTGTGTGTGTGTGTGTGTGTGTGTGTGTGTGAGAGAGAGAGAGAGAGAGAGAGAGAGAGAGAGAGAGAGAGAGAGAGAGAAAGAGAGAGAGAGAGAGAAAGAGGGAGGGAGAGTCTCATTAGTAGCTCTGACTGTTCTGTAGCTCACTCTGTAGACCAGGTAGGTTGGCCTCTAACTCACCTGCCTCTGCCTTCTGAGTGCTGGGATTAAAGGCACGTGCCTCCATGCTCAGCATAAGACATATTTTTAAAGTATGAAACTCACTGTTTTTACTTATTCACCATCTTGTGCAGCAATCACCACTGTCTATATCTAGAACATTCCCAGTATCCATGCTGATTAGCAGCAGGTAGTACCTGCTTCTTCTTCTTCCCCCAATCCCCTAGAGATCATTTCCCTACCACAGGCAGGTCAGCTTTGTCCTAAGCTCTGTCTGTCTGTGCTATAGATCCATTAATTCCCCAAACGTTCATTTTCTGTTTTGTTTTGAGCCAGGGTTCTCTTTGTAGTCCTAACTGGCCTGGACTCACTATGGCAACCAGGCTGGCCTTGAACTCACAGATCTGCCTGCCTCTGCCTCTCAGTCAGTCCCCACCTCCCTGTACCCTATGAATAAGGATGCATAGGCAGCTCTGCCTGTCTGGGTTGCTAGTAACCACACTCGTGGGATTTCCCACCATCCAAGGTACATATGTGCGTGCTGTTTTCTCTCGCTAATCTGTGCTGTCGGTTCACTCCAGTGGCCCTCCAGAGGGCAAAGGGCAAAGGGACCATGTTTCGCTTCTCCATTCAACATTAAAACTTACAGGACACATGCTTTAAAATAGTAAAGTTTAATCACGTGAGTTACATCTCAATTTAAAAATATAAGGATCTGATAGAAGTGACTTTGTGTCCCACCTACATCTGGCCTCATTCAGGTTGACCTTCCTGCCAAGTAGAATCTGTTTTCTCAGAGTCCAGCCTGGGAGACATCTGTTTAGATCTCAGCGTGGTTCTTGCAGGCTTCCTCCACGGCCCTCAGTGGAGACTGAGCTTTGTGTTTTAGCAGCCATGGTTCTTTTACTATGGTATTATTTCTTTAATGTCTATTGCTAACTTGCTCCATAACAGGCTCCACTGAAAGGATAAAAGATGATGGAGAAGCACTTTGTAACTTCCAGAAAGCATTTCCAGACTCTTTTGATCTTAAACTGGCCACACAATGGCAGTCTCTGAGCTCTTGCCCCCAAAATAGAGTCTCACTCAGAACAACTAAATTGTGTGCTTGAACAGGTTATAGAGAAGCGACCTCCTGTCCACAGTCTACAAGGATATTATGAAGGGCCATAGGCTTTTAATGAATAACGTCCAATGAAAGGCTCCCATTGGTCTGTGCTGTACACAATTACCTCAGTTATTAGTCATGGGGGACCCAGGGGTTCTGTAGCTTGGCCTCATGTGCTCCCCACTCTTATCATGCTGTCTGTGAATCCATTTTCTACAGCAGGGATATATGCACCCAGATACATTCCTCTCTTTGGAGTCGGGGCCTTGGTCACATGACTGCCTTCTGCCAGCAGTGCTGTGATCAGAACTGAGTCACTGGCAGCCCACCTGCCCTTCCTTCTTCCCTCTCTCTCTCCTTTCCTTCTTTTACTTCTTCCTTTTCTTCTTCCTCTTTCTATCTCAGCTCCCCATGCCAAAATTATGGTAAAATATATATAACTTAAAATAGATGATTTGGGGCTGTGTGTGTGCACATGTGTATATATGTATGATATATATATATATATATATATATATATATATATATGAGAATGATACATGTATGTATTATTATGTATGTGTGTATGCATGATATATGTATTGTGTGTATGTGATGTATTATGTAAGTATGTATGTATGATGAATGCATGTGTGTGAACAGGGAACAGCCTTGGGTGCTGTTTCTCAGGAGCCATCCACCCTGTTTCTTTGAGAAGTCTCTTACTGGTGTGGAACTCATATCTGGCTGGGGAGCCCCAGGGATTTGCCTGCTTCTGTCTCTCAGGAGCTGAAATTACAAGCACAAGCCACTGAGCCTGACTTTTCTATTTGAGTTCTGGGGGCTGATCTCAGGTCTTCATGCTTACATTAGAAGTGCTCTACCAAATGGGCCATCTCCCTGGCCTGTATTCCAGTCATTTTAAACCGTGCAATTCTGTGGCATTAAATACATTCACACCTATTTGTAACCAAAAACCACCATCTGTCTCCAAAACTTTTTCATCTTGAAAAACATGAAACTCTATTCCCAAAAACCGATAATTTTCTCCCACCTCGTAGCAGCCACAATTATACTTCCTGTCTCTATGAATTTAATTAAGATACATACCTCATATAAGAGAAGCCACATGACATTGATGCTTTTCTCCCTCTCTCTCCACAACTGGCATCAAAGGGTCACATATCTCCTAGGCAAGTAACTGCTCTACCACTGGACTCTATAATATACATTACATCACACACTACGTATATTATGTAGTATTATAATACCATTGAAATGTATGCATGTGTATGTATGTGCACTTTTCCACCCCCTTTTTACTTTTGCTACATTGTCCAGGCTAGCTTTGAACTTGAGTTTATCCTGCCTCAGCCTCTTGAGCAGCTGGGATCCCTAGAGACCTGTGCCACCAGGCCTGGCCTGCTTGCTTTTCTTGACAGCAAGGAGTCATGTGGCCCTGGAGTTGACCCCTCTGGGAATTTGATATGGTAACCAGGCCAGGAGGAGGGGCAGGAGAGTCTACAACACACACACACACACACACACACACACACACACACACACACACACACACACACACACACATGCACGCATGCACACGCAGAGTCCCAGACAGAATCAGGAAGACTTTTTGCACCCTGATGACAGCTGGAAATTCTTTCTGCTCTTCTGTGAGTTGAGTGCTACAAACAGGGGACTTTTCCAAACACAGGAATTCTTCCCTCGTCAGACTGTCTCCTGGGCCCCACTGAGACAGCTGGCCTTCCCACGCAAGCCACGCACTCAGCTGTGACTGCCCGTTCCCGGGTCAGCCTGCTCCAGCTCACCCTTGACGGAGAACACCGGCTCCCTGACAGCTTGAGCTGCTTTCTGTTCCAAGTTTCAGAGAGCATCAGGAAGACTTTTTCAAAACGTGCAGGTCAGCCACTCACAGCAGTTCCTGCGGCCTTGGCTGCCATGATCTTATTTATTTAGCCTGTTCTTTGGCATTCGTGACAGGGTCTGAGCCTCATACAGATCCTTCTGGCTTTTGTGAGTGTGACTAAACTAACTTCTTCCTCAAAAAGAATTGCATTGGATTTGGGATAAGAGCACAGCTAGACTGGAATCAGGGAGACTAGAAAACAGAGGTGGGGTGCAGGGGGCCCTGGGATGTCCTATGTCAATGGTAGATGGTAGAAGGTTGAGAGTGAGCTGTATGACCAAGGCATGAGGACACATAGACCCCTCCCTCTGGAGTGACAAAGTTTAGCTTTCTTCAAATTCCTATGTGAGAATACTGTGTGGACTGTCACAAACAGGCTGTATTCTCTGCCCCTTTTGCTAAAGGCATGGACTGATGTGGTCTCGGTCTCTGTCTCCCCTTTCCACCTCTCTCTCCAGGAGTTACAAGGTTCTATAAGGTCCGAGATTCTCTCCATTGAAGATTGTGCTGATAGGAGAAACTTTGTCCACAGGAGACCCAGCTAGAGAGGATGGAATGTAGAGCGAGCAGCAAGGCTTGGAGGGGCAGAGGGAGGCCTAGGGAACAGGAAAGAGATTGTCCACCACAGATCCTGTAAGACAGTAACATCCGGTGCTGAAAGTCAGACGTAAGCAATCGCTCTAGAGGTTCCGAGAACAGAATTACATGTTCTTGGAGGTATCTGGAAAAAAGACTGAGTGATCCCCAGCTGCAGGTCCAAGGTCTCTCTGTTCCGATTCCTACCCAGTTGGTAGGAGGAAGGTCATAAGAAACGTCAGTATACCGACAGAGGGTACGTGCAAGACTTTGGGCCACCAAGTCAGGGATTCCTTAATTTTCTGGGTACTAAATCAGGAATTGGAAGCTAGGTGCTATCTCAACCCCTAACTCTGCCCACAGTTTTAGCAACTGGGAATTTTGGCTAAATCTGAGAACAAGATCCAATTCCAAAGCAACTGGCTTAGTTAAATATGCATAGGATACATATGACATTAAGAACAGTTCTCTGGTCAGCCAGGGCTGTGCAACCAGGGAGATGAGGCATGCTCAGATGCTGTTGTCATAGGGGATGAAGGGGGGAGTTGTTCCTTTAGAGGTCTAAAGGTTTCTTGGAAGAGTAAGGCCTTGAGCAAGATTGGGAAATACAATGTAGGAAACGAGGAAGAGGAGGCGTCCTGGGCCGACAAAATGGGTGAGCAGAAAACTGGGTATGTGAAGAGTTGGCTAGCTCTGCAAATGGGGAGTGGGTGGTGAGAGTCTAGATGGTCCTGAGCCAACTGCTGCAAGCAACAGGTGGTAAGAATCAGGCTGGCAGCAAGGCAAGGCCCTGTCCCTGGCTAGGGAACCACATGCAATATGGAATCCACTTCAGTTTCTAAAAGGAAGATGGGTTGCTATGAAGGACTCTGTGTCCACAGACAAGTAGATAGTAAGAGAGGAGGCTCAGGAGACTGAGAGAAAAGTCTGGGAGAGAAAAGACCGAGGGCTTTAATTTAGATAACATTAGAAGATGAGGGCATATATATGTATACACATATACATACATACATTCATATACATACACACACATATAATACACACACATACACATAAATGTACATACACAATATACACATATACATATATGTACACATATAATATATATGTATATGTACATATATAATATATATGTATATATTCTGAATTAGATTGCTTGGGTTTGTGGAAAGTTGATATTAACTTCAAGGGGAGATTTCAGCCTTGCCAGTGGAGAGGCTGGAGAGATAATGTGTTCAAGCAGTCTCCAGAAGAGACATGAGTCTGGGAGACGTGTGGTTCAGTTTTGTGCAGTTCTCTGTGGTGTCTGTGGAGAAGTGGCCAGCAGCAGTCAGAAATGTGGGCATTTCAGTAGCTAGAGATGGGGTGTTCATGGAAGTAACGGCAGGGGACATGACTCTGGGTGGTGAGGATGAGGAGGGGGGCTGGATTGGTAGAGAGAAGCCAGGAGATCCCAATGTAGAATCCAGGTGGTGGTCTGGAGGCACAGCACCCCCAGGAGGAGACTGTGAGGAAGGTGCGTCGGCTGGACCTGTGGGAAGGAATAGATGCAGAAGGTGTGCAGGACCTATGGGAAGTGTGTCACAGGGAACTAGGTGGTGAGTGGGCAGAAAGCAGGTCTGAGGGAAGCCATTCCAACCTAAGGGAAGAGGTGGCCATGCCCTGGGGTACTACTTCTCAAGTATGACAGTGACTGTACCTTTGAATCACCTCAGAGCCTGAACATGCAGCTTCTTCTTCTTTTTTTTTTTTTTTTTTCTTCTTCTTCTTCTTCTTCTTCTTCTTCTTCTTCTTCTTCTTCTTCTTCTTCTTCTTCTTCTTCTTCTTCTTCTTCTTCTTCTTCTTTTCGAGACAGGGTTTCTCTGTGTAGCCCTGGCTGTCCTGGAACTCACTCTATAGACCAGGCTGGCCTCGAACTCAGAAATCTGCCTGCCTCTGCCTCCCAAGTGCTGGGATTAAAGGCGTGCACCACCACTGCCCAGCTAGCATGCAGCTTCTGATCTAGAAAAGACAGAGGCTATGATGAGCAGGTATGAAAGGGACAGCAGCAATATCGGACCAGGTAGGTAAGTTAGTTTGCAGAGGAGGCAGAACATCTGCTGCCCTGGCATGAGGGAAGCTGTAGCCATATGAAGGGACTTGGAGGTGAGCCAGCAGAGACCAGAAAGGGCCTGAGGAAAGACCAGACAGAGCCCTACCAAAGAGGGCCATGAGATGTTCTAGAGGGAAAATGGAGGTTAGGGGTAGAGTGAGGGGACCTGAGGTTGGCGACATTCTCAGGGGCAGCTGCTCAGGTGTTGAATCTACCACCAGCATGGTGGCCTAACCTCCCTGCAGGGCCAGACAAGACAGCTTCGGGTGCAGAGAGAATGCAAAGATTGATTTAGGTGGGTCCTTCTGGACAGCCCAACGAAAATTAGGGACAGGGGGATTGAGGGGACACAGAAGGGCTTGCAAGGGGACATGAGGGGAGCAGGGAATGAGGGAAGCAGGGAGAGCTACAGAAACTGGTGAGGGGCAGAAGCTGGGGGTGTGGATGTCCGAGGCACAGTAAGCTGTTGAGCCATGTGAAAGTACCTGACTATTGAGAGGAAGAGTTGGGTCTGGAGAGTGGTTGATGCAGGAGGATGGATGGCAAAGGGCAGGGCTGGCCAATGGCCCAGGTGATTAGAGACCAAGGGAGAATCAAGTCCTGACGGACTATAGGAATGGAGCCTGGTGCCTTTTGTGGAGAAAGGCTAGAAAGCACTTCTCAAAAGCAGCAGCACCTACAGGTACAATCAGGGTGCTCTCAGCAGCAGGGGTGGGGTGCCCAGGGAGGACGTTTTTGAAAAGTGTCTCTTCTCACCTGCTGCCCACCACCACAGCCTGCTCCAGGGCACTCTAACCCCTTGCTTGTTCCCCTGGCCAGGGGCGGGTGGGGGAGGGGTCATCAGCACTTCCTGTCTTGGAAGGAAAAGCCAATGGCACAGTGGGATTTCCTGTTCCCAATTTGTTCAGCTCAGTTTGATTCTTTCTTTCCCTAGTGAGCTTCATGTGGAGATGTTTGCTCTTCAGCAGGAGTTTACAGACACAGTGGGGTTTGGAGAGACCTGAGATATCCACGGGAAGGAAGGGGGCTCTCAGAGGCTGTACTCTCCTAAAAGGCCCTGGGCACGAACCCATACCCAGCTCTCAGGCCCTCAGCCCTGTCAGATCAACTCCAGGGAGCTTCCATTCCAGGCCTCCCAGGACCCTTGGCCTCATACTACTTCCTGCTAAAAATTGCCACAGGCTTCTCTCCTCCAAACCAGAGCCTTCCTTTGTTTACTCTCAACCCTCAGGACTGGGATTTCTTTGGGCCTGGCTCTCCTTTCCTCTTAAGGTCTATGAAAAATGGGTGGGAGGAGGTGATGGGCGGGCTGCTGTGTCTATCCCCCTTGGGTTATCTGTGAGCCTCCTGTGCTCCCAGGCTGGGGACAGCTCTGGCCCTTGTGCGTCCCCCCCGCCCCCATCTCTACACGCCTATCCTTTCCTGTGTCAATTGACATTTGTCCTCAGTGGGGAGAGAAGACCTAAAGGATTTGCACTGAGACCCAGGGCAGAGGGAGATAAATGGAATTTACAATAAATCCGGGAGCAAAGTTGTAACTTGACTTCAAAACAAACAAAAGGGCCAGGACTGCACTTAAGCTCTGCAGAAGCTCAACTCCCAGTGTAAACAGAAAAGACCCGTGGGGGTGGGGAGCCTCCGAGGGCCTGGGACAGTGGGGCGGGACTGGCCGACTTCCTCTGGAGCTCCGGGCTGGGGCAAGGTTTCTGTGGCCTTGCTAAGGGTGGAGGAAGACAGGCCATTGCTGCGGTCTGCCTCTCTTTTCCCATGACTTTTCCATAGGGAAAAAGTGCCCCCAGGATCTGGACTAGAAAGTCTTTTAGAAGAAATGTGTCTGTGGGCTGTGGCTGGGGGTGGACTAGGAGTTCTACCCATCTATACCGCTCCTGGGCTGTATGAGATACCTGCATATCCGTGTGAATTGCTAGACTACTCACAGTAGCAGGGAATTAGAACATGCCTAGATGACCATCAACACGTGAATGCATTGTGAGCATGTGTTGCTTATACTTGATGGAATTTTATTCGGCTGTAAAGAAAGACGAAATAATGGAACTCGTGGGAAAATGAGTGGACCTGGAAATTACTATACTAAATCAGGTGGCCCAGACTCAGGAAGAGAACGCCGTATGTTCTCTCTCCTATCAGATCTGTGGGTGTGAGCGTGGACATAGGCTGTGAAATGAGGGCCTGAGAGGGAACAGAGGCACTGAGGAAGCAGGGAGGGCACAGAAGAAAAGCAGAAGGGAGAGCTGGGGGAGGTGGCTTAGCAGTTAAAATGCCTGTCCATGCAAGCCTAACGACCCAAGTTCTATCCCCACATCCTATGTAAAGAGCTAGATGTGGTGGTGAGTATCTGTAGTCTCAGATCATGAGCCCATGGTGGGCGTGCTCACTCAAACCACCATGCTCAGTGAGCATGTGCCCAGGGATTGCAGGTAACAGAAGAAGCTAAAAGGAAGACCTGGACCCCCTTCTGCCTCAGAGTGCCTGGAAGGAGTCCTTGTTAACAGCATCTTGTCTACAGCACTGTGGGAGAATAGGTTTCTGTTATTTAAGCCAAAGTTCACACCACGTTTGTGGAAAGCAGCACAAGGCTGTCATTCTTGGTATACTTGAATCTAGATGTTCTCTAAGATGCTATAAGAGAGACTGTCACACCACAAAGCTGTCTGAGAAAGCAGTGTCACTATTTGATTCTGCCTGACTCAGGATCTAGAAAAGCACAGAGAAGTGATGTGACCCATTCGGTATCACTCTGAAGAAAAGATAAGAACAAGGGAATTAATTACTCATCCATCCATCCATCCATCCATCCATCCATCCATCCATCCATCCACTCACTTACCACCAGCTTATGGAGCCTACTACAGGCCAGGCTCTCAGAACAAAACTGTAGCCAAGGCTAGAGCCAGTGCTGTCCTGATCACAGGAAGCTTGGGCCACAAAGTCCATTGTATATCACTAAAGAGGCTGGTTGATGTGTCTGGGATTCAGTGATTTGGAAGAAGAAAGAAGGGGCCAGGAGCATTTTCTGTGGTCACAGATGTTGAGAGTCAGGGCAGAAGCAAGGCTGCTGGTGACCTGAGCTAGTGAGGAAATGGCCCTGTGAGGATGAGGCATGCCTCAGTGGAGGGCTGACGTGGGCAGGAGCCCAGCTGGGCAGCCACTGGCGAGACATTGTAGGAGGTGAGAAGGTCTCCCTTGACCATCACTAACCATACAAAACCCAAAGTCTCCAAAATAGTTTCAGCTGATTTGTGCTTATCAAATATCAGGCTGGAACCCTCAGTGGTTTGTGTAGGAGCTTTTCCAGAACGGGGGGGATTTTACAAACTTGGCGGCCTGAAGCACACGTTTCCTGGAATTCTGGGATCCCCCACCTTCTCATAGGGCTCCTGTCCCTCTCACACACCTGGTGTCTCACTGAAAGGCCACTTTCTAGATGGCCTCTCCAGCCACAGGACAGCTGTGTTCCTCAGCTCTTTGGTTTCTGCTTCACATATTTGGGAGTTATATGACACTCCGTGGCGAGTGATGCTGGCAGTCTAAGAAATACATAGTTCAGAGCCCGAGGCTGCTGTGGTTTTTCTGAAGCTCCATTTCATCTGGGCTAGAGGTGAATGCTTCCCTCCAGAGACCCCAGCAGGCGGGGGCTGTAGCAGAGTTCAAGGAACAGTCACTTCCACCGTGGCTGGGTGTTTGGCACATGCAGCCCGACATAAAAGACAGCCCAGGACCGGCACCAGCGGGCAGGGCAAGGCAGACTGAAGGAGTGGCCTGAGGGGAGAGGCAGTGTCCTGGGATCCCTGCTTCTTCCTAATGATGGCTTACAGTGGCATCATTAACCCTCCAAATGCTGTGATTGCAAGTTCTACAGTTACCTGACACCGCATGTAATTAAAACCTAACTGTTTGTCGTTAACTTTCCCTTTTATGACCTCATAGCTGTCTGTAAGGCCTCCATCCCGGGTCACCTTATTTTTAGAGAGAAGCCCAGAGATATGCTGAGGGCCTGAGAGACAGTTAGGGATAGAGCCCTGAACTCTTCAAATTCAGAAATGAAAAAATGAAGGGAAAAAAAAAATCTTAAAAGTAATTTGTGGCTATAGAGAACAAGTTAAAAAAACACAGAGAAGTCTACACATGAAATAGAAGCTACCCCAATCCATTCCTATGGGCTGCCATTAGTGTTGTGAGGTCTAAATACTCTTCCCATATTTGTACCTTCAAAATAAAAGTGGACAGCTAGCCAGCTGGCTCAGCAGCTAAAGTTGCTTGTTGCCAAGTCTAGTGGCCAGAATTCAACTGGTCCCCAGGACTTTTATGGTGACAGGAGAGAACGTGATGCCTGTAAGGTATCTTCTGACCAGCATGTACACACACATAATCAGTGAGCTCCAGGCTCAACAAGAGGCTGTATCAAAACAAAGAGAAGGGACTGAAGAGGATACTTGATGTTAGCCTCTGACCTTGACATACATATGTACTCTTGTACAAGCACACATGAACACATTCACACATGTATAACCCCCATCACACACACAGACAGAGACACAGAGTAAATCAATACACAAATAATTGAATACCTACCTTGTAAAAGGACATCCTGGGCAACTTAGTGCTAAAGAGGGGGAAATAAGAACAGTATCTCAAGATAAATATGTCAATAAAGCTTAGGAATATAGCTCAGTCACGGAAGACCTTGCTATGTATTAGGCCTTGAGTTTGGTTCCTAGCACTCATGTAAAATGCCAGGAATGGTCCTCTGTAAATACAAGTAAACTCGTGCAGAAAGAAAGGTGGATGGATCCCTGGAGCTTGCTGGTCAGCCAGCCCAGTCTAGTCAGCAAGCTCCAAGTCCTAGTAAGAGACTTTGACTCAGAAAGATAAGATGGGTAGCTACTGAAAAATGACACCAGACCTCTGGCCTCCACACGCATGTAAAAGTGCATACACATAAATACATACACTCACACCCATGAGCACAGACACAAAATATAAAAAGAACTGGGAAGATACTCATAGTAAATGTATAAGCCCCTGGATTCAATCCCCAGCACTGGTACAACCGAAATAAAACCATTAAGTTTGAGGAAACCATAGAATTTGACAGACAGAATTAGACAGGTGAAGAGAGGTTAATGACCAAAGTCCCATTGCATAGAGGACAGAAGCATAAAGAATGAGCATAAGCCATTCCCTATGCTTATAGGCATGGACACTGCTGGGTTTAACAGCACAGGAGAGAAGAAGTGGTAGCAAGGCATTGTTAGACCGCCATTGTGATTATGTGGAGATGGAAATAGAGCACAATAACCACTTGAATAGGCAGCAGAGTTGAGTAATGGGAGCTAATATAAAGCATGATTAAAGGCTATCAGTTGGCCAACTCTCAGAGGACAGATTTAATGGGATCAAGCCTGAAGTGCCCTCTCCCAGGATCCTTTAAGGGAAAGTCGGTGGAAGATACTACATGTATAGGCATGGACACTGCTGAAGGATGAGAATGCTACTGTCAATCAAAGTCACCAGATGTCTCAAGTAAAGGTTAGCTACCTGGCCCTACCCTCTACTACTGGGCCATTTCTAAATCACCCAGTTTACTAATATCCGTGCTCTCCTTGATGATTTTGCCCATCTGTGGCTATGGCATCAAGGGTAGGATCTGATGCTTCAGCAGGTAGCTTAGCTGCAGGATAATGACAGAGGAATCCCGGAGCCAGCTGTGGATCTTCCGTACACTTGGTGTTGGGCTACAAAGGGACCCAACAGCTTACATCTGGTTATCTATCTATCTATCTATCTATCTATCTATCTATCTATCTATCTATCTATCTATCTATCTATGGTTTTTCGAGACAAGGTTTCTCTGTGTAGCCCTGGCTGTCCTGGAACTTGATCTGTAGACCAGGCTGACCTCAAACTCAGAGGTCTGCCTGCCTCTGCCTCCTGAGTGCTGGGATTAAAGGTGTGCACCACCACCATCTAGCTCTGATTATTTACCACAAGCAAATGCTGAGATCAAGGACTAAGCCAAATATCAAGCCAAGAGAGCAGACAATTGCTCAGGTTGTGATCTGTGGGAACCTTTTCTTAAGAACTTCTCCAGACTTGTTCAGTAGTATCCCAGTCCTGTGCAGGACCCAGCATGTGCTCAGAAGTCAAATTCCTTCTGAAGGCAGAGAATATCAGGGCATACCACTAAGATAAGATCTGAGAGATAGCTTAGTATGTAAATGTTTTGTCTTGCAATATCTAGGACCCGAGTTTGATCCTCAGTACCAAAAAAACAAAACAAAACAAAACTATCCAGGCATAGTATCACATGCTTGTAGTCCCAACATTAGGGAGATAGAGATAGGTGGATAGGCTCACTGGGCAGCCAGGTTAGGCTAATTGGTGAGCTTCAGGCTAGTGAGAAACCCTGTCTCAAAATAAGGTAGATGGTATTTCTGGGGCTATCCTCTGGCTTCTACATGTACCACATACATGTATGTACACGTGCATCTGAACATACATGTATACCTGCATATTAATGTGAACACACACACACACTGGGAGGAGGAGAAGATGAAGACAAAGAATGATGTAATTGGTCACCTCTGTAATGTAATTGGTGTTGAGTGTTGTCTTCACCATGCCAAGAAGGAAAGGGAGTGCCAAAGGCTACAATGGTTGTGGTACTGTACAAAGCCTCTGCTCTGTCTGCAAAAGATGCCTCATGTCAAGTCACACTTCCCAGGTCTTGTTGAGCTTAGCTGGGGAGGACTATCTCTTTTGGGGTGGGCCAGAAAGTTCACATTCCCAGCTTGGTACTTACGAAACTCAAGCAGGGCACTGGCACACTGGCACAAAGCCAGGGTTTAGTGATTGCACAAGGGGCCCAATCCTAGGAGGTCAGCCAAATCGAGAAGCATCCCAAGGAGACAGACACATCAGCTCCATCTGAGCCTTTGCTTGTTGCAGCAAATAATCCTCTCAAAGTCACCTGCAGCCAATAGGATGCCAGAGGCCAGGCTTTACACCAGGCTCCTAACCATCTTGGCTCTCCACATCAGTCTTCTGCAGACTTCTGTAGAACTGGGATGTCCCACAAAGAGACGAGGGACAGTTAGCACACAAAATGCTTACTTTTCTGGTTTTGGTGGAGAAATTTCTGCTGTTTGATCATGACTCAGCAAAAATATAACTTGTTCAGAGAACAAAATTTTAAGTGTTAATTACGTGAGTTGGGAGAGCCAGGAGGTCCAGACACTGTATAGAGCAGGTCCTGGGGCCCAGAGGCCAAGATCTAATCTCTAGGAGGCCCTGGAAGGGAAAGAGGATGAGAAGGAGCTTTAATGGAAGAAGATCTGAGACCATCTTGGAGTTTCTGTCTTTTCTTTAGTGCCTCTGTTCAGCTTCATACCATACAGTCCAGGCATCATGGATCAATTCCAGGACAGGTAATCGCAGTGCAGACCCATCTCGCCATTTGAGAGGTGGGACATCTCCATAGGGTGATGGAGAAAGGTCACAGGCGCAAGTTTAATGGTCTATAGGCAGGGCTGGGATGAGAACCCCTCTTGCCTTGTCTTTCCTCAGTCTTCTCTTTTCACTTGAAGAGGAAAGGATAAAGTCCTCCAGTGCTGGAGTCAGATGGCTTTAGTGTAGCCTGAAAGATCCCACTCAGTCTACTGGCCATGTGACTCCTCTACAGTATTAAAATGAATAGATTTCTCCAATAGAGTAGACCAGCTTGCCTCTCCCTTCTGGACCCTGGGAATTAGCTCATTGGCCTCTTCTTGGGCGTTGAGATGATGGGTCGCCATAGGTATTGTCAGAACAGCACCCAACATGTAAGAAGTTCTGTGGGGTGGGGTCCTCCTCTTCTTCCCCTTCCCCTCTCCCTCTTTGCCCTTCCCTTCTTCCCCCTCCTCTTGCACCTAGGGCTGGTTAGCTATGGACATCTATTTTGCTATAACCCCTGGCGGTCTCAGCGTGCTAGAGGAGTGTGGGAATCGGGCACTGGCCTGTGTCCTGCAGTGGGCCATAAAACAGCAGCAAAGGGAGCGGCCAGTGCAGATAGGCCTGGAGATGAAAGGCAGCCTGTTTTCCTTTCCAGAGTTCGGCTGTGTTCCTGAAGGCCTGCAGCTTCCTCTGTCCTGCTGCTGGCTCTTTTTTTTTTTTTTCTCTTCCCAGTTCCCCTCAGGGATATCTTAGGAGGCAAACTTCCAGCACTAACAGGAGGGCTTTTGTTCTCCTTTTCTCAAAGTGGACTTTAACCCAGTTACTACAAACTGAGTCACTGTAAAAACAAACAAATAATAATGCTTGGTTTTTCTTAAAGTCTCTTCCATTCCTGTTGACTGAAAAGGGGGAACCTGACACTATCTTGGGCCTATGGAGCTCTTCTCCACCCCAACCTTTTAGAGACACAGCCTTGGAGAACCTTCCAGAACATTCTGGAGCTTGGCGCTATGACTTGGTTTAGACTTTCATCTGATTTTGGGTGGCGTATGGACTTTGAGGAATTTGGGGGTGTGTCTCAGCATAGACCTGGTAGGGTTCATCCTAGTCTGAGGAGTGCTTGTTATACTCCTGGTCTGGACACATGCTTACTTCTGGACTAGCCTCCCTTGCTCACACTTTAGATTCTTTATATGTGAAACTAGGGTATGAAGACATTCTGATTTTATCAGGAGAGACTTTGCAATTGACCCTGCTCTGCTAGAAGACTTTAGGGCAAATTAAAATGCTGTTTATAGCAGTCCTAGTCCATTCACCAAAAGCTTTATGAGCCTTAGGAGTGGGGTGGGTGTCAGAGAGGTTCACTTCCTGCCTTCAGAAAGGCACACAGGTAAGCTGGTAAATGCAGAATCTTTTCATGAGGGTAAGATGGGTTTGTGTGAAGGGAAGGGGATGACCGTTTCTGTGGGGAAGGCACTGAAGCTTTTCAGTGGATGTGGCAATTGAGTGAAGCTGTTCAGAGAAAAGTGGGGTGTTTTGGACAGGTGGAAGGAGCAAGGGAAGGTCCATGGCAAGTCAGGACTCATCATCATATAGGCTGTCATTAATATTTCTCTAAGAATTTTTGCTTGCATGTTTAAGCAGACTCGAGCCTTCTCTTTTGTAAAAAGAGAAGTCTCTAGAAGAACATGCTACCAGCTTTGGACCTCTGTTCCAAGATGTTTGACTACATCAAACATCAAGACATGCTTTAGGCCACTAGCCCATCAGACACACTGCCCAAGGGCATAGCCATGGTTCCCAGTGAATGGAATTCACATTCCCTAAGAGCTTGTCATCCTCTGTTTTTAATTCCCCAGAGCTCAAGGGCCTTGGGCAACACATTCATCACTCCTGCCATGAAAAGCCAGTTCAGGTGCTTGGAAAATGCTGGTTCGAATTAGTCCCAACTTCTAGGTCTCCCTTCTATGCACCATTCCCAGAATCCTTGGGTGGATTGATGGTCCTCCTCTGTGTGGCTATGGCTCATTCTTTACATCGTGATTTAAGCTCCATTCTCAAACACCCCTCTTTCTGGGCTGTGAGCTCCTTAGACGGCATTATGCTAAAGTACTTTTGTTGGCTGTTTGTTTGAGATGGGGCCTCACTATGTAGCCTGGCTGTTCTGGAACTCACTATGTAGACTAAGCTGGCCTCAAACTAACAAATGTCACCTGCCTCTGCCTCCTGAGTGCTGAGATTAAAGGCTTGTACTACTATACCCAGCTAGTACAGTCAATCTTCCCAATGTTTGTTTCGTAGACCTATATTGTGATCAAGAGATGGTTGATGGTGTATTTTTTCCAGTCTGAAAATAACAACAGAAATGTCACCTTCATCACAGCTGAGGATAAGAGGCTTAGGCCTAAGACTTCCCACTGGTCTCAACCCTGTGTAGAAAGCCATTTCCTTTTCCAAGAAGCAACTCCCACTCAATCGTTTAGATTTGAAATCTGACTGATAGGATAATGGGAATCCAAGGCAAGGAACATATTTTTTTTCAAGCTGATTTCTTTGCTTTAGTGAACCACAGCGACACTAAAGAAGTCAGCATCAGACCACTTCTCTGGGTTCAGATAGTGGTTTCCTTGCAGACACTTGGTTTAACTGGTTGGTTTCTGTGCTGGGGAATACCAGCCTCTGTCTTGACCTCCCTTTCCTGGATTGGTTCTGAGAGGATAAGTAAAAAAAAAAAATTCCAGGAGCAACTTGCTCTCAGTGACTGTAGCTGGTTGATTTCTTCTGAGAAAATGGAAACCGTGGTCTTCTGAAGTATGCAGTGACAGACACAAGAGGAATTTTCCAACACAACCAGGGAGTGGATTTTCCAAGGACAGGCTGACCAAGAGAAGCCTTCATTTGACCATGATCCAGAGTTAGGTAATGTGGCACCCCCTGGAGCAAAAAGGTGACTGGCTACCCCGGGAGGATAGCTGTGTTCTCTTCATTTTCTAGTTAGTGTGTGTGGTGACCTGCCACCAATGGGATTAACAATTTCAAGCTGGGTCATCTCAGTGCCATTTCCCTGTGGTGAGAAGAGACGAGATGTTGATTCTGTTTGGGAAGGAGGTGGCAGTGAAGGACAGCTGAAAGCTAGACTGTTCTCTGAAGTCTGTGACAGAAGTGGTATGCATAGGGCCTATCTACGCTGCACTGGCTTCCACAGTGGCCCAGCTGTACCCCCTCCATGAACTCATTCATTATCCCATATGTTTACTGGGCTCCAGGCTATGGCTAACCCTGTCCTATGAACTGGACAAACAAAGCTGAATTGTCCTCACCCTGGTTTGTTCTCTGGATTCCCTTCATCTTCTTCTGCAAGAGAAGGGCCATTGTTTTCCCCGCGCGCCTTTCTCACAGCCACTGCTGATTTTTCAAAGGTTTCAGGGATTCGTGAAAGGACTTCAGAGAAGGGACGAATCACACTCACGTATGAAAGCCCACCGAGGAGCTGTCAGTGTTTGCGGTTGTCCTCTTCAGACCCCTGGAAATATACTCAGGATTCCTTGGAGATGCTCATGACCGCCTCGGAGAAGACATGGCTCGCAGCTGATGAATTCTCAGTGTCAGGTCAAATTTGCAAAGCCTTCCAAAGCTCTTACTGTAGCAGAGTGTCCACCTTGGTGATGCTGAAGACATTGGTGCCATGTGCACAATGGGAAGGGCTGGAGAATTCAAGCAAAGATGTGGGATTAGTAAGCAGGAGACACATCTGCTCACATCTTTCTTTAATGATTTCCCCCACTGATTTTGGAAAATACATGTCCGTGGGAGAAAACTGGAAAAAAAGAGCTAATGCCTCCAAAGAAATAAATGTAAGACACAAATTTATCACCCAGAGACAGTACTATGACCACTGTAGACAGGTTTTTGGAGTTTGTTTGTTTGTTTGTTTGTTTTAATGTGCATGATACTTTCCTTAAAAACCATTCTGTTCTGTGCATGGCACTTCATAATTCACTTTCCCCTTTAATGATATGTTGTGTGAATATTTTCCCACCAGCTTAGGTTTTCTTCTGATACAATTTTAATGACTACCTAGTATTCTATCTCACAGATGTTTAATTTAACTAACATCGTATACTTGTGCCTGGTTTAGTTTGTGTACCTTTTTCTTTGCACTATAAATTACATGACGTAGACATTGAAGAGACTGACTTGGGCTGCTTTATTGTTCTGGTCATAAGTCATTTAGTCCTTCCTCAAAAGCCATCAGTCTCCTTGGAGGCCAGAGACACTTCACAGCTCTTTCTCAGAACAGAAGGACAAATTTAATCTATTCAAGCTAGACGCAGCTAGAATGTGCTTATAAACCCACAGAAACACCCACCAATGTAAAAAGACAGTGGACTCAATTCAGCACAATTCTATTCATAGATTTGTTAGTTCAGACAAGACTGGTCTGTCCCCTTGACTGATCTCCTCAAACTTGGCTATCTCTCCTGCAGGAAACACAAATAGTATTATGTAGCTATAGAAGACAAATGCCAATGTCAAATCACTTATAGAAGCAACCGGAAGTATGAATTACAGAGTGAAGCGTTTTCATGTTTAAGATTTTCGCTTTCTCTTCCACTCTATCAGAATAGAGAATCAGAAGGATGCTGGAATAAAACATACAGGGCTCCCAGCATGCTTAGAAATCGTGGCTCACCCAGGCAGAGAAGGGGCTTGTCCTTTGCTGAACTGGGTGAACCCACATCAGAGAATCTGGGGCAAAATCCAGGCTGTTGGTCTCTAATGAAGCTCGCTCAAAAGAAATCTAGCTGCGTGTGGGGTGAGCCTCAGGGCACCTCCTGTGTCTGTGTTTTGGTGGTTTGGCTCCGTGTAAGCCAGAGAAGTGTGCTCTCTAGTGGAGGGGCAAAGGCATCATGCCCGAGGCATGGAGTCTATGGTGGGGAGACCTAGAAATCAGCTCCTGCTCTGTTGCCCTTTCCTTCCCAACTCAGTTCATATCCAAGATGTTGGATGAAACCACTAAAGAAGAAATTCTGCTTTGCAAGGCAAACTCCAGACTCCTTTTGTCCTTTGCTGAGGTACAGAAAGTTGTAGAAGAGATGACAAGAGGAAGGCTTAGCAGGGAGAACGAGGAGAACGAGGAGGGAACTGGCATGGGAATGTATACAATGGCAGAGTACAAAGAGGGGTGGGCGAGAAAGACATGGTGGCACGTTCGTGCACACACACACATCCTTCCCCTCTCTCCCTCGCTCACTCACAGTTTAATGGAGTTCTGAGAGAGGAAGCTGTGGGCTCAGCTGCTCATGAAAGTCCTGGGGTGGGCTTTCCAAAGCAAGTGGGGGTGGAAGCCGCGAGGGGGTCACAAGTTTCCCTTTAGGCCAACATTTTTGTCTCCACTCCAAAAGGTCTGCTCTTCTCAGCTGCTCTAATATGTCATCAGACACCCCTGCACAGCCTGACAGTCCCATATACACAAACCCAGCGCCCAAGTGAACCATTGCTTTCCCAAGCTGCTGAGGGTCTTCTGGGGGTTGAAAAGGGTTCATTCTGAGCAGATCCAGAGCTGGCTGATGAGCTCAGCCGTCTCGTCTCGTCTCGGGGGAAAGATTTACTGCACCAGAACATGGCTGCCTTCCACAGCCCCACCCACTACCCCCATCTCCTCTTCCAAGCCTGAGGCTGGGATTTGGGGAAGTTTATAGAAAGGCTGGGAACGGATCAATATTTCTGTACTGAGTGACAAGAAGGAACTGTTCAGAGACTGAGGAAGCCCCTCTTTTTGCCCATAATTGGATGACAGTGATGCTATGATCAAGCCAGACCAGAGATTCCCACCTTCAACCCACCCAGGTGCATAGGACCTCCCACTTGGCCTCTGGTGATGAAGAAGGGAGAGCCTAGGCCTGGTTGCCAAACACTTAGACCCAGGATGTGAATTCCCTCTCTGTCCCATTAGATGTCATCTTTCCCTGTCTAGCAAGCCTCAGGGACAGGCTCTAACCAGTTCTATAACTTTCTCTACTGTAAGGATGAGCTAATTTCTGTCTGAAGCCTCTGTTCCTTCAGTGTGATGCCTTCAAAGCACTGAGAGGCTGATGGGAGCTTGAGGGCCCACCTGGAAAGCTGACCACGGCAATGCTCTGCCTGGCATTAGATGTACTACCTTACTTAGTGCCACAGGGTGGGTGCTTGCCATCTTTGCTGTATAGATAGGGCTGTTGATATCCAGGGAGGTTCATAATCTTGCCCAAGGTCACAGATAAAGCATGGTGGAATGAGAACTTGAGTCCAGCAGCCTGGTTTTGCAGCAGGAATAAAATGGCTCCAGTCTTGTCAAGCCTTGCTTCTAGCTAGCTCTGATCTCAGTTTGGTGACAGGATTCTGTTTTGTTCCTGTGTTGCTCCTTCTCTGGAGACTGCCTGGGGTGCTCATTTTCCCAGCTCTCTTCAGGACCCACTGCTCTTATATATGCCCCTATCTTTAGCCACCATGTAGGCCATGGCCAGGATCCTACACGATTCTCCCACAACCTTCCTCAGCTCTGTATCCACACAGATCCCTACCTAATGAAGTAACTGGACAGGAAATGTCCCAGTGTGCCTTGCTGCAGGAAATCAGTGCTAACATACTCAGTTTCCTCGTTTCTATAATGAGGTAGCATTAACAAATTACAAATGAGCTTTGTAATGGCTGAGTGAATCTATGTAAGGCACTCAGGGTTGTGCCTGGAACATTGCAGATGTTTCTATGGACCAGCAGTTCTTGATATTGATATAGGTGTTCTTGTTACCACTGTACTCGCAGACAGAGGAGCCTCATGGGGAAGACTTTGGGTTCTGGCTCTTCTACTGCTAAAACAATTGATCTAGGTTTTGGCACTTGTAGCTCAAAGTTTCTATACCTAGCATGGAGAAAGAGCTCAATCCCCCTTCCCCCCTCATCCCCCCTTCTCTTCCTCTCTCCCTCTCCCCCCCCCCTTTCTCTCTCCCTGAGACAGGATCATCTTATACAGCCAACTGGCCTAGAACTCACTAGGTAGACCAAGCTGTTTTTAAAGTGTGGCAATCCTCCTGCCTCTGTCTCCCGGGTACTGGAATTATGAGCAAGCCCAGCTCACTTTTCTTTTCCCTCCTTTCTTTTCCTTTCTGCAGCACTGGGGATTGAACCTAGGGCCTTGTGTATAATAGGCGAGTTTTCTACCTTTGAGCTATATTTCCAGACACAATGTTGTTATTTTAAAACTGGGATACATATATTTAAAGCATCTTAGGCCATTAAATACTTCTCCTGTGATAGATTCACATCTCTCTCTCTCTCTCTCTCTCTCTCTCTCTCTCTCTCTCTCTCTCACACATACACACACACACACACACACACACGCATGCACACACCCCTCTTTTCCTCCCCTGACATTGACAGTGCAATTGAGTCAGCCATCTTTCTAGAGGGTCTACTGGGGATAGAGAGCAGTTTTGGTACTTTAGGTATTCCTTCTTTACTGATGCTGAGGGATATGTTCTGGTTACTTGGAAATTAAGGCCTTCAGAGAAAAAGGAGAGCTGCCCTCGACCATCAGAACAGTACCTGTCACCATTGCCTGTGCCTGCCTTCACGTGGTCTAGGCAGCAAGGCACTCCCCATGGCTTGGCCCCTTCAGCAGGCTCCAGTGGGGAAGAGAAAAGGCAAATGACACAGGATGGTATGGGATATGCAGGTGGCTGAATCATGCCTTAATATGATGAAAGCACAGGTTTGTAAGTCCAGTGGTGGCTTTGGGTCTCTAAACACTTGCTCAGTAGAACCAGAGCCCCATCCAGTAGCAGGAGCCCACCCTACCTCAGCAACGGGATGAACAATGCCTGATACCGCTGGTCTATGGAGCCCCCACAACACTGTCCCACTTGCCAAGGCTTGGTACTGGCATATGCCCAGGGAAGAGGTTAGACCCTGAGGGCTTCTAGGGCAGACATGATTTTGACCATCCATAGGATCTAGGATTAGATATGAATAGTGGTTTCTAGGGAAGTGTCCATGTTGTGGGTGGGGGAATTCTGAAGGGATTTACTTGCTGATGAAAAAGCTAAGAGACTGCTTTTGTTCCCCTTCACTGGTAGACAAGTATGAAGTAAAGCCAAAAGCCAGGGCCGACCGAGACTCTAGGCATGGCTGCAGCTCAGCATGCCCAGCATCCTTCTGGAGTCTTAGTCCAACATTCCTTTCCCTCCATCCCTATGTGCGACATCATGCTGTTGGGAATCTGATCCATGTTGCTGTGTCTGTCTTTATCAAACAGACTTCTCAAAGGGAAAGGATGATACAGTTCTGTGTCCAAAGCATGGGCAAGCAAGAGTCAGAGTTGTGCTGCGCTTAAATAGGAAGAAGAGAGAGGAGAGGGCCACGGGGAAGGTGAGTGTGTCGGTACCATGGGAAAGAGCAAGAGGCAGGAGGGTAGCCTCTTCAGGTGAGGGGTGTCACCTAATGAACACTTCACAGGGCTTGGCCTAGGCATCAGAAGAGGCTTTCTGTGGAAAAGGCATTGAAGATGGATATCCAAAAGATTTGTCCCACTTCTGCCCCATAGCCAGCATCAGGGTGGATCTGGACTGCCTGGGACAGTTAGCTCCGCCCGACAGTATTCTAGGATGCGAGTCTTAAACAAAAGATACAGTAAAACACAGGTCTAACCCCAGCTAAGTACCCAGGTGAGTCAACACTTAGGACTCCAGGAAGATCTGTTTAGACTCTTGTGGGAGCCTAGACAGGAAATTCTGGTCTGCTTGTCAGTCTCGGCAGGTAATGAACAGGCCTCAGCCCGGGGCGTACACAAATCATGAGCTGAGGTCCTGGGATAGGTCACTCTAAGGCCTGCAGGGGAAGTGACTGGGAACATCCAGTCATGCCAGCAAGCAAGAGGGAATTACAGGTGTGATCTGAAGAGTGGTTGGGCTGGTTTCAAGCCTGCAACCTGCCCATGGAGAACTGCTTCCATTTTTAACAACTGTCAACTCAGCCCCCCTTGAGCCCAGAGAGGCAGACTGGCTAGACAGAGTTTGGGGAGAACTGTCAGTCTTGTTGACCTGCAGAAGCCTCCCCAGATGCTGATAGACAGTAGTGAGGCTCCTTATGCCTTGTTGGAAGACAGACAGTAGGCCGAGATTGGTACAAACCTTCAGAACCAGCATCATGGTGGGCACCCCAATCAGTCCTGGGGTGACCTATGTGGGATGGACAGGAGAGAATATGAGGCATGGGTAGAGACAGGAAGGGAGACTTTGAAACAGGATGTAACAGTGTTGCTTCGATATTAATATACACCCTGAGCATAGACCTTAATAGACCTTAGTGCCTATGGGTGTGTGTGTGCGTGCGTGTGTATATGTGTGTGTGTGTGTGTGTGTGTGTGTGTGCGTGTGTGTGTTGAAAAGCTAAGAAAAGAAGAAAAATTACAGAAAAGAAGAAACAACAACAACAAAAAAACTTAAACCAAAACCAAAACCCAGCCTTTTCTATCCCTGTAACTATTAGAAAGAAAATGAAATCTAAATTGTGTTCAGGGCTGCTGGGACAGAGGAAGAGAGGCAAGAATGGAAAAAACAGGCCGTAAAGATGCCAGGACTCCTTAAGCAGAAACATCTGTTGAAGTCATAAGACTCAGGGCTGGTCAGGCTCCTAACAAACCCAGGAAGAGGAGAGTCTGCACTGGATCAGGATGCCCCTTGTGTCCAGCACAGACCCCCCGGGACAGCATACGTGCACGCAGAAGGGATGGCCTCCTCCAGAGCTCTGCCTGGCCTGGCTCCTGGCAAGAGAGGAAAGAAGAGGGAGGAGCCTGGGGCGGCCAGGGGCAGAGATGGGACAGCAGTTTTGAGTGTGTATTTATTTAAAGCTTTAACTTACTGGGGTAGCCTGGGGAACCACATGTCTCAACTTCTGCAGCTGAAGGAGAGAGGAAGGGAGGAGCTGCTGATCTGCTTGTGAGCTGGGGCCTCTGTTTGGTTTTTTTTGCAAATTGTAGCACCTTCTCTTACTTGTGCCTTTGGCCTGAACCAACTATCTAAGGCTTGCCCCTTTGACAGCTACCAAAATGGCAGGTACCATTTCTCAACCAGATAATACTCTCTGTGCCACATTCCCGCTAAGTAGCACCTCATTTAATCCTCTGGCAAATGCGTCATTGCTGTTGGGTAAAAATATATATGACTGTCTTCAGGAAGGCTCTTGTATGAGTACTACATTCCAGAAGAAAACTGAGGCCAGACACTGCTAACAGACTCCCAGGTCTCCTAGTCATGCACTCCAAGAACCATCCAAGGAGCTGCCTCTCCTTCCTCCCACGAAATGAATGTGAAAAGCAGCACCAGCCAAGCACTGCTGGGGGAACAGCTGTACTCAATCAGCCCAGCATTCACACAAACCTCGAGAGTCCCCCCACCCCACCCCACCCCGCCCCACCTCCCACCCCACCCCACCCCGCCCCACCTCCCACCCCCTGTGGCTCATTCATTCCTATGCTCCATATCATCTGCCTAGGTGTACAGATGGAGCCACAGCCACAGAGCATGCCACCCCCCAGAGGGAAACTGCAACACCCCCCCACACACACACACGCACACCACTATCATGGCAACAACATCCTGCTGTCTCTCAAGGAAACACAGGTAGTGAAAGAGATGAAAACCAGACTCTGCTTTACTTGCTTATGGGAAATGGGGAAGGTTCTGGAAGACTCCATTGTGAAGGCTAGATTTCTTTTCTCTTCTAAGAGCTTCTCCTTCAGGTTGGCCAGGCCTGGAACTTTCATCGACATTTAGATGGCTCCCTGGGACCCATATTTCACATGGGTGTATACACTTGAGATGAAAGTATACATGGCTACAGTTGGAAACACAGTTCATGATTAGGGGGCTAATAATACTCACGGACAACGCAAGAATGAAATAGCTAGAGGAAAAGCTGAAATGCCAACATCAGGGTAGCAAAGGCTACTAACAGTTCCTGAACAGCATCTGGGCTGCTACTGTTCATGAGGTTGGGGCTTGTTACTGTGGGTGGGTCCCCTGCCTCCATCAACCCCATGTGGTAGGTAGTATCACATCTACCCTAAAGGGAGGGAGTGGCAGACAGAGGGCTCACTTCCCTTCTGCCACATATAGTAGCTGCTGGAACCAGAATCAGTAAGGCTCTTCCCTGGTTGCCACCGTATCACAGACTGCGATGTGTGTCGTGTTACCCAGTGAGCCTATGAAAACCCCAATCCAGTAGGGGCCTGCGGTTCCACATAAACAAACAGGCTGCAGGCTTGGGGACGCTAGTCTTCTTTAACACTCCACTCTGACAGCCATTTGGGCTGATGTCACTCTTTCTCTGGAGTAAAGCTTTCCCACCAGGATGCTAGGATCGACCTAGAAGCCACAGTGTGCAGTTGGTCCCACACTGTCTCACTTGGCTGCCTGTTAAACCCCAACACCAGTACTGAGTCACAGATACCAGCAGGGGCCTCTTCAGTGAGGATCAGAAGCCCATGACAGGAGACAGCTGCTCCCCTGGGGGCTCGGATAAGGCTTTGATATGATTTTGGTATCTCAGGGGATGGATGTGATACAATCTCTTTCAGATGGCCTCTCCCACAAGATGGGGAGAATCCCCCCACCCCTGAGCAGCAAAGGAATTATGAGTCTGCTGCTTCAGTCTCAGTGCAAGCAAGAAACAAGGCAATGGAGGCCCCGTATAGATATGGGTCTCATATCTACAAGCTCAGCATTTGGAAGGCTGAAGGAGGAGCCTTTCTGAGAGTTTGAAGCAGCCTGGACTACATTATGAGACCCTGTTTTGTGTGTGTGTGTGTGTGTGTGTGTGTGTGTGTGTGTGTATGCCCAGACTCATATATATATGTGTGTTTAAAATAAATTATATATTAATATTATATATAAATTTTATTCATTTCTTTATTTATTTTTAAGGCAAGGGGATGCTTTGTGTGAGCCCTGTTGACTAGAGTTCCTGGTTTTACTCCATTTAAGAGAACTGGGGAGAAAGAGAGAGAGAGAGAGAGAGAGAGAGAGAGAGAGAGAGAGGAAGGGAGAGAGAGAGACTGGCTTTTTAATTCTGGCCCAGAGTCTTCATTTCCCCAGGGCTAGCTCTGGATTTCAGAGTCCAAACCTTTCAAGAGGGCTGGAGAGATCTGCATACCACAATAAGGAGGGGCTAGGAGAGGCCTGGGGTCCGGATTTTCTCCAAAGCACAAAACTAGGCTAGGAAGATGACCCGAAAATCCTCTGCCCCACTCCCAGAAGCATCTTCAAGGCTCTCTTCCCCTCCTTTGCTTCTGCAGAAGGGTTTCTCTGACAACCCATGTTAAGAGGCCTCCTGGGTACAGGCACCCTGCTGGCTTCTGGCATGCAGCCCAAGAGTGGGTCTCCCTGGCTGCTGGCCCTGTGGAGCTCACAGCTAGAGGGAGCTGACTTTTCATCCAGTAACTAGGAGTCCGCAGGGGTTATAGAGATGGGCACACATTCCCTATCTGACCTCGGGTCTCTTGGAGTTGACTTGCTTATTCAAATACTGCTTTGCCCACATCAGTCTCTTTCCACCCAGTGTCCTTCCTCCCTCTCCCCTGACGGCACTTCTGCAACCCCACTGGACACCTAGGTTCAGTCCACACGTGGACTCATGTATGCACATCTGGAACTTATCCATACAATGTGGGAACATTGTGTTTGCCTTAGTAAGAAAATAAAATCAAAGTGTGTATGGAGGGGAAAGGTGGCTGTATGGGGGGGGGGGGTCAAGATTGAGGTGCACAGGAAAAGACACTGGACCCAGGATGTTGCTACAAGTTCTTGTACCTAGCTGAGGTTCCTGACTCTAGTTTTGAACAATGCAAATTACCACCCTGGTAACAGGACCCTCACAGCTCTGCCTGTCCATTCCAGCCTCAGAAAGTCGACATAGCACTTTTCTGTCCCTTTTTAGTGATCTTCTCTTGCCCGGGCTAGGAGGCGATGGGGTGAAGGGCAGAGTCCTGGAGGAAGGTGGATTTGCTACAGCGATTCACTAGCAAAGCGGGAAGCAGACCGTGCTGAGGGTGCTTTGCAGGCTGTGATGAACTCTGCAGCAGATGAACCGTTGTCTTGGTAACGCTAATGAGAAGCAGGCCTCCGAGAGGGCCAAGAACCCCCAGGGACTGAGTTATCTCCCCCTCCTGCAGCTCTTCTCAACTTCCCACCAACAACCTCAGATCAAACTCCCCTGAATAGTTATAAAATCTCTACCAGAAAAAGAGAAAGTCAGCGGCCTGGCCAGGCGTCTGCCCACGTCTTCCTGGCTGCTCTGGTGACACTCTCCAACGTGGCTCATTATTCTGTTTTTCTTTCTCGCTTGAGCAGGACAATGAGGGAGGGGAGGAGGAAGGAATGTTTGCTCTGCCCTGTTAGACTGACACTGAGTCAGAGTGTTTGCTTTAAGTCAGGGGGTCTCACTGCTCTGATCCTCCCTGCAGTTCAGTTCCCAGGTTGTCTTGTTTGGTCCCATGGATTCCTGAAGTGCCTTGGTTGCTGGCTTCCTCTGTCCCTACCAGCCTCTGCCTGGGGCTTTGCGGCAGCTTCTGAGGGAGAGTAACGTCGGGCAGCCTGAAAATGGAAAGAGCTGCCTGCAAAAGGAGCTGCCCTCCCTGCCACGGGGAGTAGGCGTGGGGCTTATTCACTCTGAAGAAACGGGAGGTACTCACATGCAGCCGGAGGGAATTAAAGCTGGTCTGAGAAAATCCAAGGGATCCCCCCACCCTGGTCATTACTTGTTTTGCCTGGTGGATATTAAAATGCAAAGAAGTTGAGAACCATACAGTGCTCAGAGGGGCAGAGGCGGGTGCGGCAGCCGGCTTTGTCCTGCTGGTAAATGGAGGGCACCATTTGCCCAGTTGATGAGAATGTCCTGTGGTGGTCATTCCTGACAGCCCGGTACCCCTGGGGTGGTATAGGTCCACGTAGGGAGGCAGTAGGGGGTTGTGGGCAGGTCACAGATTGGGTGAAGAAGTTGAGTATGATTTGAGTGTCATACCCAGCTCTGCCATACTCAGACTTCCAGCCTGGGTAAGTTATGACTCTTCCCTCTCCATCTTTGGAAAATGAGGGCTACAGTAGGCTTAAGGTCTCTTCTGTAAGTTTTACTCAGGAAGGAGAGATTACAAATGCTATACAAAAAGCAGGCGCATGTCATCCCCGGGCCACATGGAAGGCACAAGATGTTAACCTCATGGGACACAAAGTGTGAGAAGGATTCATAGATGTGCTGGGAGGGGCAGGGACATGTTTTGTGGAGGGAAGCTTCAAACACAGCTTCCAAGAATGAATGGATTTAGACAGAAATAAAATCAGCTGAGTAGGGACTAAGAACCAAGTATGGGGGGAGAGGAGGAACCCATGGAGAAGGCCAGCTTGTAAGGGATGGGGAGGATCCTGGGTAGTGAAGGCTGTCTTGTGCCATGAGGAGCATCTGTACAGGAGAGGAGAGAGGCTTGTTCCCAGTGGCTTTTTAAATGAATGAATCCGCTTTGAGTGACATCCACCAACAGCCCAGCCAGCAGCGGTGAAAGGAAATCAGGTCAGTGATTGGAGAGAGCGGGATTATTGGCCTTTAGCTCATGTGACCTCAGGGAAGCTTTGAGTTTTGGAGGCTAGGGGACCTGAACCTCCAGAGACTTATCCTTTCCTTACCTCTCGGGCCACCAAGTGGCACAGGAGGTGGAAATGAGAGTTAAGGAGAGAGAAAGAAAACAAGTTCCACTGTGTTGGCAGCCTGTGATGGTGACATTTGCAGGACAACTAAGGGACCTGTATGGAGGCAGGAGGTGGTGGGCTGACACCCAGTCTTGGCAGCAGGAGCATAGGGCACCCATGAAGACCCTTCTAATTCTTGACCTCTTCTTCTGAATTCCCACTGGCTGACCTCATGCCTACCAGGATTTGGCCTTGATCTGTTTATAAGATTGGCCCATGTTATGGTCCATATGTTCCAGCCACAGTCAGAGTAATTCTTGGGATAAAGGAACAAATTCACCAAGAACACACTGTCAGACCTTGCTTTCAGATTCTGAAATTCCCTTGCCAAGTATCTGAGCCTAAATCAGTGAGTGTAGGGCCCCAATTAACTGAAGTCTGCTCTGCTAAAGCAGGTGGGTTATGGCATTGGTGTGTATACCCTAAGGCTTTGGTGGTGACCAAGGGGCAGTGTTGTGGGGCTAGGACTCAAAGTCTAAGTGTTTACATGCTTGTGCTTAAGACCCTTTCTAGGGCTACTAAGATGGCTCATCAGGTAAGGGACCCTGATGCCCAAACTGAAGACCTGAATTCTATGGCCAGGACCCTTGTGATGGAAGGAAAGAACCAACTCCCTTAAGTTATCTTCTGACCTCTAGGTGTGTATTATGCTGCATACACACCATACACACACACACACACACACACACACACACACACACACACAATGATTACAAATATAATTTTAAAAATTTAAAGACCTCTTCTAGTACTAGGTGGGGTTAGGGGCTAAAACCAGTCTATGATTAGCTATCTCTAGGCCACCATATTCTAGCTGGACTTCTTGTTACTCCAAATTCTCAATTCAAACATGGCCTTTAGGACATCATGAAGATGTCAAGGCAGGAGAAGAGATTAAAGACTTTACTAGCTTGATGAATAACTTTCAAATATTTGGACATGTACAATCTGAACTCCACTGGACTCTGTGTTTCAAAATGTCACAGGGTGGGTCTGTAGTCCCCAGTCCATTTATACCCTGCTTCCGGTTACACCACTATTGAGCCATGACTTGTCTCCACAGAGCTCCACTCTCTCCTAACAGGTCTGTAAGTGTGACAGACTTAATGAACAGAAAATCCAATGGACTCAAGGCCTCGGTGAACCCAAGATCTGCCTCAAACCCACTCCTCACCCCTAGCCATGCCCAGTGGGCCACCTAAAAGCCCCATATTCTCCCACTTATGTCCTTTGGGTTTGAGATCCTCTATGGCAGTGGTCTTCAAACCTTCCTAGTGCTGTGTCCCTTTAATACAGTCCCTCATGTTGTGGTGATCCCCAACCATAAAATTATTTTGTTGCTACTTCATAACTATAATTTTGCTACAGTTCTGAATCTGTGTTTTCCAATGACCTTAGGTCGTGACCCCTGTGAGAGGGTCATTAGACCCACAGATTGAGGACTGCTGCTCTATGGAGACACAGTTTGTACCTTACAGAGAAGCAGGACAAGCTTTCTGAGTGATTGAGGGAACCTGGAAAAGCCTGAGGTCTGCCAATATTTTTGTGTGTGTTTTTGGTTTTGTTTTTTCGAGACAGGATTTCTCTGTGTAGCCCTGGCTGTCCTGGAACTCACTCTGTAGACCAGGCTGGCCTCGAACTCAGAAATCCACCTGCCTCTGCCTCCCAAGTGCTGGGATTAAAGGCGTGCGCCACCACTGCCTGGCCAGGTCTGCCAAATTAACTGTTGTCGATCATGTCCTCTGTCTTCTGAGCTCAGGTCCCCAAAACCTCTTGCTCCGTTTAGTTCTATTGTTCCTACTCTGCTGCTGCCATGCTCAAGCCAAACTGCAGCTGGCTCTAGAGTATGGAGAGGTAAGGGGTGGACATTACAGCAGGGCTTCTCAGACTTCTACTTAAATGAAAGAGTTTCCAGAAT
>CM052705.1:83966270-84021971 GCA_028551405.1 Uromys caudimaculatus | reverse complement strand
GGAGGAGGAGGAGGAGGAGGAGGACGAGGGGGAGGAGGAGGAGGGGGAGGAGGAGGAGGAGGAGGAGAAGGAGAAAAGAAGAAGAAGAAGGAGGAGGAGGAGGAGGGGGGGAGGAGGAGGAGGAGGAGGGGGAGGAGGAGGAGGAGGGGGAGGAGGAGGAGGAGGAGGAGAAGGAGAGAAGAAGAAGAAGGAGGAGGAGGAGGAGGAGGAGGAAGAAGACCAGAGGGGGGGGAGGAGGGGAGGGCTGCGCCCTCACCAGAGGCATTGCTCTGTGCATTGATTCCCTTCCATTGTCTTTCCCAGATGCTCTGACAGTAAGGCAGCAGCCATCCTAAGAAAGGATGGGGAATGCAGATCAGGGTGACCTTCTCTGTGCAGGCTGACTTGCAAGTTCCTGGTATGTTTAAAAACCATACAAACGTTAAATAAAAAAAACAGAATACCTAGTAGCATTTGGATTTCAGACATATTAGGTATCACAGGACTCACACCACACACACACACACACACACACACACACACACACCCCACACACACATATACACACCACACACACACACCACACACACACCACACACACACACACACACACACACATACACACACACACACACACACCACACACACACACATGCACACACATCACACACACACACATACACACACACATACACACACACACACCCCACACACACATACACACACCACACACACACACCACACACATACCACACACACCCACACACCCACACACACACCACACACACACACATGCACACACATCACACACACACACACACACACACATACACACACCACACACACACACACACCCCACACACACATACACACACCACACACACACACCACACACACACCCACACACACACCACACACACACACATGCACACACATCACACACACACACACATACACACACACATACACACACACACACACCCCCACACACACACACACCACACACACCACACCCACCCACACACCACACACACACACCACCCACACACACCACACACACACACACACACACACACACACCACACACCACACACAAACACATATGCATACACACCATGGAGTCTACTTATGCTAAAACATATACATTGGAAGATACTAGAAAACGACACGTTATCTGAAATTGTTTTTAATCTTTGTGACATCTAATGGTCCTTCCCTCAAAGTTAAACACCTTGGGTTGGTGTTCCCAAGTATGGTCAAGGAGAAGCCAGGGCACAAGGTACTCCTTTAATCCAGACCTACCTTGAGTCCTGAGCAACAGGAATGGAGGCCTCTCTGAGCTGTCTCAGCTCACTGCCTGCGAAGTGAAGAAGGCCTTCCTTAGCCTGTGCCAACAAGGCCTCTTTCTTTGAGGGGGCAGGGGGATAGGAGGGGTGGAATGAGTCTGGCCATTTAGAGTCAGCTGGACAGGGGACTTGTGGGAGGCTCAGAAGTAACTTGTTTTCAGACTCTTGAATTTCTGATGTGAGTAGAGCCATATTCACAGGGAAGTTGGTGGTAGCCTCACCAACAAGGAGAGTCGAGAGAGCTGATGTCAGGAGCCAGCCAACCTCAGATCTGCTTTGTCTTCTACATTTTACACTTTCAGAACCATGGAAGGGGCCACAGGGGAGGCTACTAAGTCTGAGAGGGTGAGGCCAAGTGAGTTATTTGATCTAGGGGAGCCGTCTGGGCCGCAGGCTCACTTTAGGAGCAAGAAGGCAGTTGTCATATAAAGCTAATGGGCAGCAGGGTTGAAAATAGAGAGGTGATCGGAAGCTGGGGCCCTGTGCTCCCCTCCTACCACTGATGAGCAGCACTGAAGACCCGTGCTCAGGGGTCAGGGTGAGTTTGGTGGCCCCAGCACAGGCTGGTTCCTTTTGGACACAGACTTTCTAAATTAAGAACAGGCTCCAAGATGCACCAACAGCTGCTCTACTTCCCTGGATGAGAGAATCAGAGAGAAGGGCAAATCTTGGTGCTCTTTTATATTAAGGAATTTGTATTTGAATTTGCCTTGGATTACTGGCATGGAGCTCCTAAAACCTGTGATAATAGACAGGGTTGTAGGGAGCTTCATGATGGAGGCTGATAGCCAGAAAGTCCAAGAGGATGACCTGTGGTTTGAATTGAAGTGCCCTCAACAGGCTCATGTTTTGAAAGCAAGGTGTCATTTTGAAAGCTGTGGGGCTATTGGGGGATGGGATCTGGCTGGCAGAAGTAGGTCACTGGGTCAGACCTTTGAAGGTTAGTTTAAGCTTTTGGTTCAAAGTTTGCCCTGTCTAATTCTTGATCTGTACTATCTGAAGAAGCTGCTGATACCTGCTCCTGCATACACACCCCCAGAGCTGCCATTCCTTCCTCACCACGACTGACTGAAATCCCTCTAAAGCCAGGAGCAGAAATAAATCTTTCTTCCTTTGTTCTAGTGAGGCAGTTTGGCTACCACGAGAAGAAAAATAATACAGTGTGGTTAAAAGGTGGGGATTTATGCCCAACCCCTCCCCTCCAGATACAAGGGAAGGACTGAAAATTCAGTTAAGCTCTGATGGTAAGTCATTTAAACAGTTGTGCTTATTTCTTTTTTCTTTCTTTCTTTCTTTCTTTCTTTCTTTCTTTCTTTCTTTCTTTCTTTCTTTCTTTCTTTTTTTTTTTTTTCAAGACAAGGTTTCTCTGTGTAGCCCTGGCTGTCCTGGAACTCATTCTGTAGACCAGGCTGGCCTCGAACTCAGAAATCCACCTGCCTCTGCCTCCCAAGTGTTGGGATTAAAGGCATGCGCCACCATTGCCTGGCCAGTTGTGCTTATTTCTATGATATCTTCATAAACCCCTACTGATAAAGATTGGGGAGACTGTAGGGTAACACAATGAGATGCTAGGGGTTGCTGGCATCCTGAGATTCCCATCTGAAGTGGGAGGACTCTGAGGTCTGGAGCCCTGAAACCTGCAGCATCTGCTGGGAATTCTGAGCAGTGAGTGTCGGGACTGACACTCCATTTCCAGGTGGAGTCAGGCATAGTGGAGCTTGCTCTCAATCCCAGCATTTGGGGGATAGAGGAAGGCAGGTCTCTGTGAGTTCAAAGCCAGTCTGGTCTACATAGTGAGTTCCAGGACAGCCAAAGCTACCTGGTGAGAGACTATTTTGAATGAATGGATGGATGGATGGATAAATAAATAGCTTTTAAACAAAAAGATGACTTCTAGTTGGTATGCAGAGAGTTTGAAAGTTGGTTAGTGTGAGAGGAACATCTGCATTTGGGGTCAAGTGTTCTGAATAAAAACTTACCTTAGGCATCTAAGGTTCTACATAGTGAACAGTCAATATAAAAGGCTATCGGATTGGTAGAAGCAAGGTTGAGGAAGGATATATGTGAAAGACATAAATGACAATGGAAAGGGTCCTTTGTTGGTGACCAGTTAGGACCTAGGGGGGCAGAGGTGATCAAGCACTGTCTGGGGAAGTAGATCCTAAAACCCTGAACATGCTTGGCTGGGAGACCATTGTAGAGAAGGGCACAGGCGGATAGACGTGAGCCGGCAGAGAGGGTCTGTGCGATAGAGGGCCAAGGAAGCTAATCAGAAAGATCCGTCCTCAGCTCCCCAAGTCACCAGTCACACGGTGAGCTCAATAGCTTGGCACTGTGCCTGGCTGAGGGTTTGGTGACGTGGAAAAGGCAGGTCTCGCGATTTGTGCCCGAGATCAAGGGTAGCATGGGGACGACTAGCCAGGATGTTACTTTCTTTTAAAACTTAAAAGATATTTTATTTTTATTTCCTTATTTATGTGTGTCTGTCAGGGAGCGTACACACATGCATGCAGGTGCCTATGGAGACCAGAAGAGGGAACAGGACTCCCTTGAACTGTGGTTAAAGATAGTTGTGATCCATTCTATATGGGTGCTGGGAACAGAAGTCAGGTAGTTTGAGAGAAGCAACAACAACATGAATGCTATGCAATCTCTTTAGACCCTCTTCCCCCCCCCCCCCCAAGTAAAAATCAAGAGAACAGGGAATGAAAATCATGCCCATGACCACTTCACATTCTATTACCAGACTACAGGGGAAAGAGAAGGTTTGTTTTTGTTTACCACGTTTGTAGCTGGTCTTTGCTATGTGTGGGTCCTCCTTGGTCCCACTCTTTATTCCTCCGGTTTTACCCCCATCCCTAGATAGGAGAGAAGGAGGCTGGACGGGAGAGAGGAGTTAGGAAAGTCCCTGAATCTAGTGAACTTGCCTTTTGTTTCTTCTTTGACCATGGCTACTAACAAGTACAACCAACTTCCCTAAATGACCACCAACCTCATGCCTCTCGGGGCTCTAGCATTTATAGACCCTCTGAAAAGTTCTCAGAATTCCAAATATCACACAATCACAGAAACTATCTGCAGCTGGCAAAACCACACCTCTGTGAGAGCACGAGGCAAATCATAGTGAGCTGCTTCAAACAGTCCGATGCAGCCCTACATCCTATACCTGAAATTAAAACAAAAGCACATTTTTATAATATTTTTGTGTCTCTTAAAGAAACCAAAATTGTCAAAATTGTCACTACACCTTTTCAAGGTTGGGCCTTCATCTTCAAAATCATGGGTATCAAAAAGAAAATCACAGGACAGGGAGGGTCCAGGGGTTTTGTTGCTGTTACCCTCTGGAGGAAGCCACAGGTATATGACAACTGATCTGTCTCCCTCATCTCTCTCCTCACCCATTGTGTCTCCTCGTGGGCTACAGAAAATGCAGAGAACAGCTCGGCTCTGCTTCCAAGCTAAAGGTCAAGGCTAGAAAAGACTTGGAACCAAACTGAAAATCCTGCTTCCCTCCCATAACTCCTGTCAGCTTGTTAAGCATTTCTGTTTATCTAAGCTCTGGAGTGAGCATTGGTCTCTCAGGCTCTGACAAGACCCTGGCCTCCTAAGCTTGCTTTCCAGGGAATCTCAGCTAACCACAGAAAGAATCTCTCTGTTTCTTCCTTCTTTACCCAGTATTTTTTTTTTTTTTTTTAAACACAAGACAACTGTTTCTCTTGATGTTGAAATGTTTTCTCTTGCAGATCCCCCAGTAGCAGAGAGCTTAGCTGGGAACATAGGCTCTGGGACAAGAGGAGGCACACCTAGCCGGGCTCACTTCTGACCCTTTGCTGAACTCAGCCTTGCCCCTGCCCAAATCAAGGGCTAAGCCAGTATTCATCGTCAGCACAACAGTGTCGAGAGGAAGACTGCAGCTGCTCTAATTTCTAAGAAGTCTCTTGCCCTCAAAGCTCTGAAGCACCAAAGCCTAAATCCTTCCCTAGAAACATGGACCTGTCTCTCAGGCCCAGACATGCCCACTGCTCTGGGAGAGCAGAGCTTGTTATGAGGATGCTAGGGGACTTGCCTATGAATAAGGGCTTCTATCGCACATGTCCTCGGCCTTCTTGTGTTGAGCATGACTTTCTGTCCTCAAAGTCTTGTGGTTTACTGAAATGTGGGCTTGTGGTTGGAGGGCAGGGACAGACGCCCTTCTCTCTCTCTCTCTCAGACCATCCCCCTTGCTTGACTGGGCTGCTTCTGTGTTCCCTGGGGATGACAGCTAGGAACCTAGCCACCAGCTTCCATTGTTCCCTGGGTTCCTTTTGGGCTTGGCCAGTGTGAGGCAGGGGCAGGAGGTCAGAGGTTGGGAGAGCATCTCTTCCCCATTGCTGCCTTTGCTGACATGTTTTGTCCCTGATAGAGTCTATTTCCCTCCATTCTGTGGCTCTTCAAGGTGACATCCTCTAGTGTCCCAGCTCTCACTAGGCCAGCTACATTATTCCTTCCCTTGGCTCCTCGGGGCTTCAAGATGATAGAAGCTTCCCGCTATTACCAGTCCTTGGGGGGCCTCTCAGGCTTCCTGGCACCTCCCAACCATCTGTAAACTGTCCCTTCACTGTCCCCCGCCACCTAGGGTTAAACCTCTTGAAAAAGACTTCTGCTTCTTGCAGAGACCTCACTTGTTATATCTTCCTATTAAATTGGAAATTAAAAAAAAAAAAAAAGTCCTCCAGGATTGACTCAGTACTTTGATAGAACCCGAGGCTGGGCAGATCCCAACAGAGAGATGCCTCTAAAGAGCTTGGTACAATGCTGGGTACATTACAGAGAAAGGTACAGTGTATCAGCTAACCCACTGCTAGTCTTGGCCTCCTTTTAGAGAAATAGTCATTCTTGAGAATTTTCTTGGAAGCTGAGATTATCAGTGAACTTATTAAAGTGGCCTGAAGACCAAAGACATTGTACCCCCTCCTTTGTTTGCTTGTTCGTTTTTTTGAATGTAGAGTAGATTTGGTTAAATAATCTTCATTTTTTCCCTGTGTCTCTTCACCTTTGGCCCATTTTCCCAGCAGCCTCCACTCTCTACACACACACCTGAGACAAACCCTGGCTAAATCATTGGACTTCCCTGGCCCAGGAGCTCTTGGCCCACCATGGTTTTTAACCATGTGGGTCACGATCCTTTTGGGGGGTTACATATCAGATATTTACATTAGGATTCATAACAGTAGCAAAATTACAGTTATAAAATAGAAAGAAAAATAATTTGATGGTTGGGGTGACCACAACATAAGGAACTGTATTCAAGGGTCACGGCATTAGGAAGGCTGAGAACCACTGCTCTTGGACCTGTAGCAGGTGCTACTACACTGCCACCACAAACACAGAAACAATCCACCCTTTGTTGTAGTGGTGACCGAGGGACTCATGCCCAGGGCTGCTACTGTTTCCATTAGCTCTGTCCCTGGCTCTTGAGCAGGACCAGTAGGATCACCATGGAGATCCGAGTGTCTTACAGGGGCTGGAGTGAAGCCCTGGGTGCCCTGTACAGTCGGAAAGCAGAAACAGTGTGACATGTAGAAGCTGGAGAAGGTTTGAGGGCTGAGAGGGCTGTGTAGCCAGTAGCATTGTTACCAACTTACTTATAGTTTCAGAGCTTTCATCCACTAACATCATGATGGGAAGCATGGCAGGGAGTAGGGCAGCACGCAGGCAGACAGTGCTGGGGAAGGAGCTGAGAGTTCTGCATCCAGATCCACAGGCAGCAGGAAGAGAAAGACACTGGGCCTCGCTTGAACTTTTGAAACCTCAAAGCCCACCCCCAATGATACACTTCCTCTAACTAGGCCACACCTACTCCAATATGGCCACACCTCCTAATCCTTACCAAGTAGTGTCACTCTCTGATGACTAAGCATTCAAATATATGAACCTGGGGGAGCCATTCTTATTCAAACTATCACATCAGGAAAGGCATGTTAGCAAGAGCATAAGACTGCTGGCTACGTTGTGTCCAGGTGGAAAAGCAGAGAGGTGAATCCTGGTCCTCCACTAACTTCCTCCTTATGCAGTGGAAAACCCCATCCTTGGAATGGTTATGGCTACACTGAGAATGGTCTTTCCCACCTCAGTTAAATCTCTATGAAAATGCTCTAATAGACATGCCTAGAGGATGGTTTTATAGTTGATTCTGAATCCTGTTAAGCTAGCAATCATGATTAACCATAGCAGTAATGTAGAGAGTATTTAGGTAGGGATATTAGCAAAGACAGGTGTTTTGAGTGACAGTGAACACATCCCCAAGGATATGGTGGGTGAGGAGCATAGGGCAGTCCAGGCAGATGAAAAATGGCAAATAAGGACACTGAGTTGGGAGCACTGCTTTACAACAGTAAAGTTCCATGGGCCTGAGTAGAGGTAGGGAGAGAGGTGTCAGGAGGTGAAGGCAGAGAAGGAGCAGGCCTCGGCTTCCTGTGTGTAAGATGACTCTTGTGGGGCGGGAGGCAGCTTTGGAACAAGGAGAGGTGTGCTGGGGTGTGCCCAGTCACCCTGGATGGTAAGAACTGACTGTAAATAGTACAGAACAGAAAGACAAATGTGGACATAATCCAGGTTGGTACAGTGGCACAGTCTGGGCTTGAGTCCATATTCCATATATGACCCAAATCACCTGGAGTAAGTGAATCTCTTTGCTTCTGTGTCCTCACCTTTAAATGAGTCCATAGAGCTCTGCATAGGCTGAGTGATTGTGTGCACCGGGCCTGACTCATCACAAATGTTATGTTGTTCCTGCTGTTGTTGCTACATCAGAGGTGATTAGAAGCTGAGCAGTCAAGACCATGAAGGGGAAAGAGCATCAAGATTGAAGTAATCGTGGTAGGAATGGTGGCACAGGCCTGTAATCCAATGCTTGGGTGTGGGCGTGGGGGGAGGGGGCAGAGTCAGGAAGATCAGAATTGCAAGGTTACCTTCAACTATATATCGGTTCAAGGCCAGCTTGGACTATATAAGACCCTGTTTTGAAACAAAAGCAGAAATGAAAACCATTGAAGCCTCAACTCGTAAATTCATTCACAGAAGCCAGGAGATGCAATGCAGGGATAGGGGGTGGGGGTGTCAGGAAAAGCTGAAGGTCCTGGAGGAATGGGTAGTCCAGGGTGAGGTGAGAGGGACCGGGGAAGTTCATTCAGAGGCCAGTCTCTGGGAGAGCAGTGGTGGGTAAGTTCCAAGCAGAAGGAAGTATCCCAGGCAAAGAAACTAGGAAATAAGGAGAGGGACCCAGACAGGCCAAAGATCAAAAGATCAAACTCAGGAAGCAGTGAACAAGGACAACTTGGGGCAAGTGCCCAAATGCCAACATCTTACTTTAGGTAGGTGATGTGGTAGGCTTCTTAATGAGCAGCTTAGGCTTCCAACAACCCAGAAAGCAGGACAGCTGCTGGCATTTTCCAGCTTTGAGGTATGAGGTCTGGCTCTCATTGGACAGGGCTCATGACACAGGGATAGACTACTGCATAGATGAGAAGCTTAAAACCCTCTGCAGGCTGGGGAGGTTCCAGAGACTGCGTGATACTTAGCAACACCCACTAGTGTATTTGGATTAGAGATAGCATCTCCAAAAGTTGGCCAGACATTACTGTTCCTAAGCCAGAGATACTGAGGACTTGAGGAGAAATTCTCACACGGAATATGAAATGGCAGAGCCCTGGGAGCCCGTGAAGCCCGAGGGCCAACAATCTTCCCAGAATGCCATACTTGTCAATCACCAGGATTGTGCTCTTATGCTAATTCTGATGGACAATGAAACCAGATCCATGTCTACTTTCTGTGTCTGTTTCAGAGGCTCATTCTTCATGTCTGGGGATGTTCATTCTTATTTTACTTCTTTCAATATGCCTGCTTAGCTGGCTCTTGGGTAAGGAGCTGAGCAGTGGAGTCTCAAAACACAACCAATAAACAGCTAACCAAAGGAGCAAGAGTTGGCCAGTCTTCTAACCAAACATACAGAGGAGAGTACTAGTCCCTTGAAGATGTCTAGTCTAGTGTATGGAACCTATCAATATGTTCCCTTAAATGTAGATTTAAAGTTTCTTATTGATTGATCCTGAAATAGGCATAGCGTCCCACATTGGTCCCAATATAATCAGTAGGGTTTTTTTGTTTTTTGTTTTTTGGTTTTTTTAATGGAAAAGGGAGAGAGAGAAAAATTGTAGCCAGGAGAAGTGCTTGAAGAACAACTGATCAAAGGGCTACCATGCTGGTGGCTCTGAAGACAGAGGAAGGGTGCTCAGAGTCAGAGAATGTGGGAAACCCCAAGAAGCTGGAAAGGGCAAGGAAGCAATCTCCTTTGGAACCTTCGAAAGGAAATAAGACCCTGGCACCCCTGATTTCTAGCTCAGTGAGAGCCAATTTGGACTCCTGACCTCCAAATTGTAAGAGAAGTCATTGGTATCTTCAAAACCCACTAAGTTCGTGGTAGTTTGTTACAGAAGTGACGGAAAATGAATACCCTAAGCTGGATCTGTGTTCTGCGTGGAGGGCCTAGTGCCACGGTACACATTGTTCTCGTCCCAATGGTTTAGCTTCAGCTCTCATGGTCACCTCCTGTGTTCCTGCCAACCAGAAGATTCATCATTTCTTGATAGTCCCTGTCCCTGACCTCTGACAATTTTCCAGATGCTTCTTGTAAAGGTCATTGGATCCTATCTCTATGGAGAGACTCAAAGCCTGCTTATGGGTTGATTGGCTGGCTGTTCAAAGGCAATACCAAGGATGTCGGTGATTCACGAATCGGGAAACCAGGGCAAACACAAACTAGTGTGATTGCATGTGTGGCTCTCTAGAATTTGAGCCAAGGACTCCTCACGCCTGCAGGGCCTCTCCTTTTAGGGTATTGACCACAGTCTTCAATTACAGCTTCATATATGCAAATGTAGTTCTCTTACCAGATTTGAAGCTTCCTTAAGGCAAAGATTGTGGACTTAAGTATTTATCTTACTAACCTCCAGTGAAGGAGGAGGTAAAATCAGGGACTGGTTCTGATGAGCGTATGGGGTTACCACAGGCTGCTGAGAGCTCTGACTCCATGTCCTTGCTCACCCACAGCCTCCAGACTTAGACTCATTGACGACAGCCTGACCATATTCTATTCCTTTAAATGCAGTATGCAGTGAGTACTTATTGGAGACATATTTTCCATAGTTTCCCCACCTTGGTACTTTTTGGGTTACTCATGACTTCTAGACCCTTCCAGTCCTTGGTGCCACTGGCCTGACTTATACAAGGTAACAAGAACACTTTCCCACAGCCGTGAGAGAACCACTTGCCATATGTCTAAGGATCCTTCAGAGTCTTCATTCTGGGCCCTCTGCTAACCCTAGATCCTCCTTATGTCCTGAGTGTCCATGCTCTGCTCCAAGCAGGACGCCCTGGAAACCTGATGTTCCCACCTGTGGAAAACAGAGTCAGGACAAGGAACTGTAGGGCAGAGGGACCTGGGTGTGATGACCTAACAGCCACTAGGGCAGGTTCTCCTCTCTCATTGCCACAGCCTGTCCCATTGCTCTGGGCCACTTTAGGTAAACAAGGGTAAGAAAACAATGTCTATGGGCTACAAAATGAACCTGTCAGGAAAGGAATGTTATCACCAAGTGTTCTCAGAGGGCAGGACAAACAAAGACTTGACTTTAACACCAGGACCCTGGTTCCCAGCCACCAGTCCCCAGTAAATCTGTGACCCTAGAGGCCCACATGCAGGGATCCTTTCTACTTGCCCCTCCCCAGTCCAGGGGGAGCTTGGCCCGGTTCCTCTGACTGGGTGAGAGGCTTCCTAGAAAACAGCCAGTGGGAGGCAGAGGCTGCTAGGGTTCAGGCTGCTGGCAGGCCAGGCTCCATGGAGGCTGTGGCAAGCCCTTTCAGTGGCGGCAGCCCCATCTCCAAGGAGGCAATCACGTCAATAAGGGACGTTCGGCATCTTGCCTCTCGGCGGGCAGAGGTGTCCCATGGCAACTAGAGCTGTGATCTGCATATGACAGCACATTGCTGCTATTCAGGACTTTTCTTTCCCTGCTTTTTTTGAAACAAGCTTGCCCTATATCCAAGTTCCCTGTGAGCCCCATACAATGAAAACAGCAGTTGACAGGTTCCCTGTAACTTGTGAAATCTGAGTGCATCCAAGGAGAGAAAGAGTGCTCATTACCGAGACACAAAACGAGCCCCTTTCAAGGCTCAGCGAGTTGGCCCTTCAGTTTGCTGCCGCTGACCCCGCTGCCCTTCGGAGCACAATGAGCAGAGAGGAGAAGGGAGAGAGGGGCCTTTACTCCTCAGGTTGCCAATTGATCACCCTCCTAACCCCTATGGGGGCTTCGTGGCCCAAACAATTCGGGTGACAGAGGTCAGGGCTCCGGCCCCTTCCTCTGTGGGACCTTAGCTCTCCCTGCAGGGACTTTCCCAGGTGAACAAAGACAAGCTCCCGAAGTCTCAAACACACTCCAGCTGATGACGCAGAGGGGAAACAGAGACAGGAAATGAAAGGTGCCCAGAACCACAACACCGGACCTCCATCCTCTTATCCAATCAGACACAAACACTGTTTGTACACTCTGGGATGAGGCCGTACGTTGCAAAGACCCAGCCACATGCGAGCTCCAGCATGGCAACCAACACCCGGCAGCTGGGTTACAGAAAGGAAGCAGTACCGGGGGATGAGATAACTATTTGGTCCCACTAACCCCCCTCCCACCTAACCATACTTCTAATATCCAGAGTATCAGAAGAAGAGGAAAAAGAAGAGGAAAAGGAGACAGAGAAAGAAGAAATTGGGAAGAATAAGAATTATTACTTTTAGGAGGTTAGCTCCCAACAGACAACGCTTCAAAGAGAGCCTGTGCCAGTTCCAAAGAGGGTTCTAGAGAGACCCAGTTCTGCTCCTGGAATGGCCACTCTGCTGCACGTAGAGCCACGCAGAGCATTCCTATATGCGAGCTACACTCGTCTAGCTCTCTGAAGAGGAAGAGACCGTTAAGATAGTACTGGATTCTTTTCTTTTTACTTCTAGAAGCAGTATTTGAAGGTACACACACAATCTCGTTGTGTCAGTTGATCTGGTGTAGGTTTACCGGAGGCGAGAAGGCAAGTTTTTGGTGTTGGGTCTCTTATTTTATCTTCAGAAAACAAACTGTGGCCCTCGCAACTCTCCAAATCTGCTTCCTACTTGCCAACACAAACCTTTCTGCTGGAATAGTCTCCACCCACTCACCCATCTCCGACGACCACTGCACATCAGGGGCGACATCTGTCACACATACCCAGGTCTTAGCACTTTTCACTGTGTTACTTGAACAATTTTAAATTTTTGCTCTTTTGTGTATATGTCGTGTGTGCAGTATGTATGTGGGTGCATGGGGAAAGCAGACCCCAATATCAATTTCTCTCTACAGTTCTCTCTCTCTCTGTGTTGTTTTTGGTTTGTTTGTTTATTGTTTTATTTTGTTTTGTTTTTTGAACCAGGGTCTTTCAAACCTCAGACCTCACTGATTGACTGGACTGGGGGCTTGTTAAAATGTTGTCCTGGTCTACCGTGTTGGCTTGTCTGTGAGTGTCTGGGCTATGAACTTAAGTCCTCCTGCTTGTGTGGCAAACACTTTATTCACTAAGCCATCCCCTTAGCACTCTGGTTACTTACTTTTTGTGCGTGTCCCAAGAGAGTACAGGGTCAACCACTTTGTTCGTCTTGATGTCATTGGTGGTCAGCTGTTGAACTATTGCCTGAAGAACCACGCTGATCCCCACCAGTGGGATTGCTTTTGTTTGTTGTTGTTGGTTTCCAGTTTTATGCATCAAAGACTCAGGAACAGGCCTACCATATTACCTAACTCCACTCACAATGGAATTGTGGAGGGAAGCACACAACAGCCTTGCTTATAGAATGCCTACCACTGGCCAAGCACAAGAGTGGAATCTAAGCATCAAAGCCAACACAGAAGAAGCAACAATGGCACATCTCAAAGATGTCCTGCTTGTTGATGTGGCAGGAATCACAGACAGGGAGAGATGTGTGGACTACAGCCATTAGGAGAGGCATGCTGAGGAAAGTCGAGCTTCTGCTATCCATGATAACTGTGCTCAACAAAGCAAATGCTAATAAAAAAAAAAAAAAAAAAAAAAAAAAAGGATGCAGAGCACAGAGACTTTTTAGGGCAGTGAAGCTGCTCCATATGATACTGTAACAGAGAATTTAGATCCTTATGCACTGTCCAAATCCACAGAATGTACAACTTCAAATTCGTGTAAACTGTAAGTGTCAAGCAACAAGGTTGGGTCAATGTAGGCTCAGTGATTGAAAAAAAGAAGCATCACATTGGTGGGCGAGGTTGACACAGTGTGCTGGAGCATGGTAACTCTTAATTTGATGCTCAATTTTACTGTGAGTCTAAAAAGTCTCTAAAAAATAGTCTATTAAAGTGTGGAGAAAGGACGAGCTGATTGGGGATGTTAATTAGAAATGTATGTTGAAAAAGGAACTAGAATGTCTGTCAGTAACAGTGGCTTGTGTCCAGTGTAGTACTAGAGGTGGAAAAGAATGACCAGCATCCAGGGGGAAGCGACCCAGGTCCACTCCCCACTGTACTGAGGGCACAGTGGGCTAAAGCATCATTATTGTTACCCAAGCTGGCCATTTCTCTATTTTTATTTTTTGGTGTGTGTTTATATGTATTGGTGTGTGAGTGGTGGTGTGTGTGTGTTTGTGTGTGTGCTCACACACCTGTGCCTATGCCTAGAGCTAGGCAGGTAGCCAGAATGATGCTTCCATCTCTGCTCCCTGAGGTACAGGGGTCACAGGCATGTGGCCACACCCAGACTTTAATCCTGGTATTGGAGATTCAAATTCAGGTCTTCAAAGACTTCTTATGGACTGAGTCATCTTCCAATCCCTATTGTTGGTGGCTTTTAAACATTTTTTTTTTTTTCAAGACAGGGTTTCTCTGTGTAGCTTTGGTTGTCCTGGAACTCACTATGTAGACCAGGCTGGCCTCGAACTCAGAAATCCATCTGCCTCTGCCTCCCAAGTGCTGGGATTAAAGGAGTGCGCCACCACTGCCCAGCTTAAACAACTTTAAAAAAAAGATTTATTTTTATATATTTGAATACATTGTCACTGTCTTCAGACATACCAGAAGAGGGCATTGGATCCCATTACAGATGGTTGTGAGCCACCATGTGGTTGCTAGGTATTGAGCTTGGGACCTTTGGAAGAACAGTCGGTGCTCTTAACTGCTGAGCCATCTCTCTAGCCCAGCAATTTTTATAATATTAAAAAAAAATGTTTTAAGACAGGGTGTCACTATGGAGCTCTTGCTGCCCTGGCATTTGTTAAGTAGACCAGGGCTGACCTCTAACTCACAGAGATCCTCCTGTCTCTGCCTCCTGAATGCTGAGATTAAAAGCATGCACACCACACCTGGGTTTTGGTAATATTCTAAAAGATAATATTGACCTAGGCATGTTGAGCCATCATGAAAACACACAGGGTAAAGGCATGACTCAGTCCAGCCAATAGGAACTCAGGACACTAATGAGCATGCTAGATATGTAAACAGCAGTAGGGAGGGCTGCTTTCTTGCTGTGCCTGCGCTCCCTGGCATTGGAGCCCTGCCACATGGCTGCTCTTGAGAATGACTGCAGGGCTGAGTCAGATCAGCCTGAGTGGCAGATCCTACTTTAATGTGAGAAAGAAATTGCCAAAGGTACAGATTTTCTGACAGCAGTCCAGATGTGTTTATAGAGTAGTGAGCACTCTGTCCTGGAAGAATCCAGCCCCTGGAAGCTGAATTTTATGACCCAAGCTCCCAAGGGATCTCAGATTCTACTATTAGGAGGTCAAAAACTGAAAAGGAGAGATCTAAGTACCACCTCTGCCCACCAGACAGGCACAGGAACCCCATATCTGATTTTAAAGTTGTCTGGCATTGTCCTCTGAGTCTTTACCACCATACCCAGGACTCTTTGCTTATTGTCATTTGTTACATTACAGGTATTTTCAAGATGGCCAAAATCAACATATAAGAAAGTAAAGGGCCTGCCCAGTTCGAGGGTGTGGCGTGCCTGGAGTTTTACACTCAAGGGCAGTGTAGAAACTCCCCAGCAGAAAGGCTTGCCTTTGACAGAACAAGATCGCTATGCACCCTGGGTTATAACCAGTCTTCCTGGGACTCCTGAACAAATGGCTCTGAAGTCACCTTTTGCTGGAGGAAACGTGGTCCTCATAGGAGGGAATTAGAATGGCCCCTGATAAGGCAGCGCATCCTGTCTGACTCCCCAGCCACACCCTCACAGCTGGGCCAGCTGTGGCCTCTGCTGACTTCAAAGAAACTGCTTCCCTTGGATCCACATCAAGGACTTAAATGAGAAAAGGGTCCTCTGACCTTTCTAGTGAAGGATGGGACCACCTTTGTAGGATGTGTGCGTGCGTGTGTGTATTTTTCCGGTCGCTATTATATTTTCACACACTGGATATAAAATGTCTGAAAACAATCACCGGAAATAGTCTTTCACCTATGGCCAAAGACTGGAGTCTGGCCCAGTGTGGGAGAGGCTGTGCTGTCCCTGTTGGAGCCGGGGCCATGTAAGCATACTAGCAAAGGTGGGTGGCCTGGGGTTCATACTTTCATTCTGAAGTACCCTCTACCAGGAATGCATGGCTTTTGATTGGACATGGCTTCTTACCCACCATCGTCTTCTCCTTGGGAAATGTCACCTAGAAGAGAGACCTTATTCTCAGACCCATAATCTGCCATGTTCTCAAGGTTTTCCACTTCAATTGCAACCCAACCTGACAATCAAGACCATTCCAGGCCCCAAATCCAGCCCTATCCTGGTATCTTAAAAAGGTACTTTGTGGTGGTTGTGGTCGGCCATGTGGGGAGACAGTGGGATTTCCACCCATTCTGAGGTTAAGGCTGCTGGGTGCTGACCGTGGGAAGCTGACAAACTGTGGCTTAGGGGTGGAAATGCTTCCTCAGCCCACACTACCCTCAGGCCTTTAGAGAAGGGGACTGATCCCACTCTGCCCTGTAGGCCTGAGCTGCAACACCAGGCTCAGCAGGCGCTGTTACCAGAAAGTGCTGCTGTGGGCGACCTCCCTTGAAAGGAAACTGGCCAGTCCTCTGGCTGATACCCACAGAGTGAAAGGCAGAGAACATCCATGAAGGAAAAAAAGGGAAGTCCGAAGATTTCTAGTGGAGGAGATTTGGCCTACCCAGCCTCTCTGTGGGCTTTCTCAGCCACTATCCGTAGAACTTGAGGTTTAAAGAATGCAGGGAAGAGAGAACAGGCCCCAAACTGATTAGGGCCCAACTTTCCAAACATACACGGGTCACCCTCTTCCTGCCCCAAACATCAGGCAGAGCAAATGCTATTAATAACTGCAGCCTCTCTCCTGGCCATGAGGGCTGAGCCTGCTCCTCCAACTCGGCCAGTTGTTCCGAAACAGGTTTGGGAAAGTAATCTTTGGCCCGTAATGAAAAGGGTGTGTAAGGGAGGGGGTGCCCAAGAGTTCTCTATCAGGGCCAATATTATTTTTAATTGCCAAGAATCAGCCTGTGGCCGTTACTCAAGGCTGCAGAGCCCGGGTTTGCCAGGGATCGGAAACCAACTTCAAGAGGAGTTGAAAAGCTCATTCCAAAGACCGTTCATTACCCAGCTGTGGCTTCTTGTGGAAAATCAGGTCTGCTTCGACGACGTTTATACAATCCTCTCTCCACACCACCTCTCCCCCTCCTGTATCCGTCCAGAGAGGGAGTAGTGAATTTGAGCAATCTGGGAATTTTAGTGTCTGACCCTACCCCCACCTCCACCCCACCCAAAGTATGACCAATGGCCCATTTTTCAAGCCAAATCTCGCCCCCATGTAGGCAGCTGTCACGGAACCACAGAAGGTACTTGAAGGAGCACAAGCAATGGCTGGTTCTAATCTGGAGGGGAAAAAAATGAATTAACAAGGCAGCTACTTATGGAAGAATGTTTTCTTTTCTTCAGCCTCGGCCTGCATATTTTCACAACATGTGTACTCTGTTACCTTGTCACTTCCCTGTTTTCTTTGGGTAAATAACTGGGCTCTGGACTTAAGGAAGAAAGAAAGAAACCTAGCCCAGGAGTGTCACGAAGGCAGGCCTGGCTAGCTGAACTGGCAGGGAAGGAGTCTGTGCTGAGGGTGAGCAGCTTGGCGCAGACTCAGTCTGGCCCGCCTGGCAGAGGCTGTTCACTGATTTCTGCAGGTACAAGTGTAGGAGTGGCACTAAACTGCCCAGCTGGGCCCCGTGCTTGGCAGGCCTCAAGGCTGGGAAGTAAACAACTCTCCTCTGAGTCAACTGTGAAGGCCTCTCTGAACCCAACAGAGTCAACAAGTCTCACAAAGGCTCTTCTGCCAACTCTGCCCTTCCACTGGCCAGTGAGGCAGCAGGGATGAGAGAGGCCACTCTTGTGGTTCCCGGCAATGAACTAGGGAGGGACTGGCAGGAGCCAGGGCCATCCGTGGATCATGGGGTAGGCTCTTCCTTCAGAAGGAGACAGTGTTTGGATGTGTTGGTGATAGACTCTATGCAGAAGTCCAAAGGCTTCTGTTGCTGTCTTCCAGGGATGCTGGGCTTTTCACTTCCCCTGTGGTGTCTGTCACCTTCTCCAGGAGAGGACAAAAGAGCACAGGATGTCTTTCAGAGATACACTGTTGAAGAAGGCAAGAAGTGACTGTGTTATGGGTTCCTTTAATGAGTGAAGATCTTTTCATTATTAGAGCAGCAATGACTCTTTTTTTATTTTAATTACATTTTTATTTATTCATCTGTGTACATGTGGGCACACATATATGCAGTGGTCAGGAGACAGCTTTCAGAAGTCAGTTCACTCCTTCCACCACTGGGTCCCAGCGAGTCAAGTGTGGCTGGTCAGGCTTTCTGCAACCCTTAATCCACCAGCTATTTCATCAGCTGAGTAACAGCAACTCTTACTTGCTCAGCTCCTCACAGCTGATAGAGAAGAAAATCAGAACTGAGAATCATGGATGACTCATGCCTATAATTGCGACACTCGGGTGACTGAGGCAGGAGGATTGTGACTTTTAATCCAATCTGTGGTACATAGCAAGATCCTATGTCCAAAAAAAGAAGTTAAAAATTAAACAGAATACAGAACCAATAAAAATAATACTACCTTATTGTTCTTGACATTATATAGCATGTAAAAGGAGTTAACTTTGCCATGTGCCACAAAATGCTTGCAGGAGAAACTGAGGCACAACTGTTCAGAGATTGAGACCCTTGTAAAGTCCCGCAGCAGATTTGGAAAAGGCAGGGTTAACTGGCTGTTGTCTGGATGTCTGCATACCTACATTTCTTTTTTCCATCTGCTCAGGAGTCTTTGATTCCAACCTTGAAACTCCCTGTCTCACCTTGTAGATCACACAGCCTTCCAGCCTTCCTGAGACAGAGCTTTGGAACTTTAAAGTAGAATTTTCAGTTGCAAAGGTCTGGCCCCCATCTGCTGAGCAACTCTTTCTATATCCCTGAAGTGACGTAAATGTCCACAGGAGGGGTCACTTTGAGAGTCAGGATGACCAGGAGGATGATTTTGGAAGCCTTGCCTGTCCTAAACTGCAGGCTGCAAGGGCTTTTGGAAAAGAGGAGACAGAGACACAGAGACAGAGGGAAGCAGAGACACAGGGAGAGACACATGCAGAGAAACAGAGACAGGCAGACAGAGATAGACAGAGATGGGCAGACAGAGAACCAAGGGCTTTCTGAGAGCTGGGGATGAGGACATTAATAGTTTAAGTAGATTTTTCATGTGCTTAAATTGTACAAAGACAGCTTCAGAGAGTGGGGGGGGGGGATGGGAGGAGCTTCCACGGTAACAAAGACCTCTAATGAGAGAGGAGCCATGCTCCACCAGGCCAGGGGGAATGCTTTACATGTACTACTGATTTTGTAATCCTCATAAGAACCCTCTGTCATTAGGTAGGCTGTCCTCCTTTACCAGGTGAGGAATCTAAGGCACAGAGTAAAATATAGCTTACTCGCATTTACTCAGAGAGACCCATAAAGTGGGGACCTGAACCTAATACTGCTATATACCAAAAGCGGTGTTTGAATTCAGCATGTGCTGCCTCTAAGAGAAAGCCAGAGGTCTGCCTCAGAATGAAGACATTCATGCTGGTTGGGTTGCTCTCTATGGCTGTCTCATACCCACAAGAAAACTCTCCTAGCACTGACAGAGTATTTAGGCATCAGGTAGTGTGCTCACCTGGAACCCTGTGCTGTGGTTTGCCAAATAGTCACACTGGGAGTCTACTTCATGAGACCTCCCTCCTGCTCGCACCCCATCCCTGGCCTGTCTGGTTTGTATTTGTTTCTCAGCCTGTTCCTCTTACGATTTCCTCTTAGTGCCCTTGGCAGGCTTTGCAGGGTTGAGACCCTTGTAAGCATGGCCTGTCTCTTGTTGTATTTCCTATAGACAGCCCACATCAGAATCCTTTTAGCTGCCTTATGAATACAGATTCTCAGGCTCTGCCAGAGGCCTCCATAAGGCCTTCCACAGCGGGACAGGTTGTCTACATTTTGGGGCATCTCCTCAAGTGATTCTGATATGCTGATGACAAGCCAGACTTGGTCATTTGAACACCAGCTACACTCTGGTGCCTTAGAGGCTGTAGGAGTGAGCACTGTAAAGAACTCACTGAGATTTAGAACACCAACACTGGTGTTCTAAAGCAGGGATGCTGGGACCAAGAGATGTGAAGAGTAGCTGAGACAGGGGTAGGAAGCTGGGCAGTATTTCTGCCAGCCGTATGGAACTCCAGGGTAGTCAAAGACCCTAGCAAGAGTATTCTACAGAAAAGGCTCCAAGCAGAGGCCTCCAGAGTCTATTTCAAGCATCCAGGAAGCCGCTCTGTTTCCTGCTGGGAAGTAGTATCCCTTTTGTTTTCTCTAGGTGATCCCAGCAAGCAGGATGGAGAAAGAATCAGGTAGAGTCGACTAGAGAGGAAGTCAAGTGGCCTCACAAGATGGAGAGAGTGATGAAGACCTAGACAAGTAGATGGTGGAAGCAGGAGAGAGAGAAAGAGGGGGGGGGGGGAGAGAGAGAGAGAGAGAGAGAGAGAGAGAGAGAGAGAGAGAAAATTTGAGCATGTGGGTGTGTATATGCTTGTGTGTGAGTGTGTGCATGCCTGTGTGTACTGGAGCATGTCTGCATAAGTATGGTGTGTGTGTGTGTGTGTGTGTGTGTGTGTGTGTGTGTGTGTACTTGAGCACGTGTGAATGTATAAGTTGGTCAGTGGGGAATGTGAAAATGAAACAAACAAAAATCTTCAAATTGAAAAATGAAAGATTCCCCCCTACCTTCCCAATAACTCCAAAGCAACTGGATACAGAGTGCTTCCACTTTGGCCTGTAGCAAGCCCCGATTCATCTGAAGGGAAACTATTGTCCTTTTTGTGAAAACCTAGAGCATCTAGACATGCTCAGTGGAGTAACTCAGAGGAGAATCTGCTTACTAACTGGAAGAATGGCTCTGGGAGAGCTGACAGGAAAGGATCTGCAGGGCACAGAGCCTTGCTTGTGTAAGTAGGAAGCACGCACGACCTCCACAGCAAGAACTGTGTGCGGCCCCTGGACTTGAGCAAGATACTCAGGATTCTGGGGCCTTGATTTCTTGCCCTAAAGAAAGCAGGAAGCTGGGCTTGGTGGTTCATACCTATAACCACTTGGGAAGCTGAGGCAGGAGAATTGCCATTAGTTAAAGATAAGCCTGGTCTATTCAGTGAGTTTCAGGCCTGTCTGAACCATAGAATGAGTCTTCTGTTTCAAAACAAACAAACAAACAACCCAACTCAAACCAATACAAAATTACCCTCCTCCTCCTCCTTCCAATACAGAATAAAACTTGGGTCAGGAGTAAGTGCTCAGTTGGTAGTGTTTGTCTTGCAAGCATGAGGTCCTGAGTTTGATATGCAGAAATCATGTCTAAAAAAAAAAAAGAGCCGGGACCTGGAGAATTGGTTCAGCAATTACTAGCACAGGCTGCTCTTCCAGAGGATCAGAGTTTGATTCCCAGCACCCCCATAATGGCTTCTGTTCTATAACTCCAGTCCTGGGGGATCCAATGTCCTTTTCTGGTATCTATGGGCACTAGGCACACCCGTGATGTGTAGTATGAGGCAAAACAGTCATACACTTAAAATAAAATAAAAATAATTGGGGGGGGAGCTGGGTGTGGTGCATGTGCTTGCAATCCTGGGGAGACAAAAACAGATGGATCCCTGGGGCTTGCTGGCTGACCAGCCTAGCCTACCTCTTAAATTCCAGGCTAATGAGAGAGACTCTTGGGAAAAAAAAGACTCCTAAGGAACAACATCCAAAGTTGTCCTCTGTTCTACACACACACACACACACACACACACACACGCAATAAGACAGAGAAGATGGCTATCCCATCGACAGAGTTATTGCCCCTTGGTAAAGGAGGTGCCTGGGCAGTGACTCTGCCATCTAATGCTGATACCTCTTCTGAGGTCCAGATCTCAGGTCTGTGGAAAAGACAGACCCTTCTCACCATCTCTTCAATGTGAAAACCACAGAGAAAAGTTCTGTTGTCTTTCTTTGAGTAATAAAATTTGTTATTATTCAGAATTGCTTCTGTAATTTGTACGTATATTATCATGTACCTATTTATATAGTATCATAGACTTCAGACAGTATATGTCACATGTTTATATATCACATTTCATGTGTATGTTGTCCATATAACATATACTGTCATTAGTTTAATATATATTTATGTCATGATACTTTATAAATACAAATCACATTTATATAGGTATTCAAATAAATATTATAGTTATATGTAGATTTTTGTGTGAATATTGTAGTTATATATAGATATTTGTGTTTGTATATATAAAACACTATATAAATCACAGGTAAATATATTACACATACAAACAAGCACATGAACAGAATAACTGGCAGTAGTCTAATAGCCATTTGGTTCTTGTGGTGAGCTAAATTGTATTCCCCCCTAAAAGACATTCTGAATCAATAACTCCTTTAACCTGTGGCTATGACCTTAGTTTGTCTGGTTGGTTGGTTGGTTGTTTTTTTCTGTTTGGATCCTTCTCTCATACAACACATCTCAACCACAGTTTCCCCTTCCTCCACTCCTCCCAGATCTCCTCACCTCCCCTCTCCCTAAGATCCACGCCCCTTCTGACTCCTTTCAGAAAAGAATAGACCTCCAAGAGACAACAACCAAACACCAAACACTACAAAACAAAATATAGTAAGATGGGGCAAAAGCCCTCACTCCGAGGCTGGACAAGGCAACTGAACAAGAAGAGTCTCCAGAGCAGGCAAAAGAGTTAAAGACACTCCCAACCCCACAGTTTCGAGCCTCACAAAAGCACCAAGCCGACAGCCACAACGTATATGGAGGGGACCTGGTGCAGAGCCTTGCGAACCCCTTGCTTTCTGCTTCAGTCTCTGTGAGCCCTATGCACCCTGCTTAATTGATTCAGTGGGCCATGTTCTCCTGGTGTTCTCCACCCCCTCTGGCCCCTACAATCTTTTTGCTCCCCCTTCTGTGGGATTCCCCAAGCTCTGAGGGGAGGGACCTGATGGAGACCTCCAATTTAGACTCTCTCTCCAAATAATATGTGGTAGTGGGTCTCTATCTGCTCTCATGTCCTCCCATGTCGGATGATGGCTGGACAAGGCACTGATCCAAAGTAAAGCAAAATATCATTAGGAATAATTTCACTTATCGATTGATTGGTTGACTTTTAAGCTAGTCGTGATTGGCTCTACCCTAGGACTCTAAGCTATCCAGTCTCTTGTTCCTGTATGGCCTTAGTTTTGAAATAGTCTTTGCAGAGATGTAAGATGTAAGGATGAGGACATACAGGAGTTGATTTGCTCTGATTCCAGTACAGATGCTGCCCTTAGAAAAAACACAGAGACAGAATCCCAGGAAGGGGAAATCATGTGATGACAGGGATGAGGACGCATGCCGTTGGCAGCGGATACTGATGTATGTAGGCAGAGACTGACGTAGGGTAAGGATGGCGGCTGAAGATGGTATGAGCCACCAGAAGCTGGGAAGACTCTTTTCTAGGGCTTCCAGGAGAAGCATAACTCTTCTGAAACCTTGATTTCTACTTTCTAACGTTTAGATCCATGATGCAGTAAGTATCAAGCCACTGTTCACTGGGTCTTCATGGGGCAGTCCTAGGAATTGAATACAACTCATCGCAGTGTGGAACGGAGCGTCATTGCAGAATTGGGATTGCCAGCTGCTCAGTGTCCCTTTTAGCCTTCTCCCTAACTTTCTCTCAGAGGCAGAAAATGGGGTGCAGTTATCGGTTTTCAACCCAAATCAAAAGGTTGTGAAAATCGCTACATTTTCTGCTCCTTTCCTAAAGTCTCCACCACCCACCCGTCTCAGCCCAAGATCGCCCTCCTGGAGCTGAGAGGGAGGCCCCAAACGTCAGGACTTCACCAACCCCACCTAACAACCTCTCAGCGTGCCTTGAGCAGCTTTGAGATCTCAAAGGCAGCGGCTAATTTATGGTCAGTACCCCTGGATCAGAGGCCCTGCTGTCAGAGACTTTTCTTCTTTCTTTTACTTTAATGGTACAGAAGAATTCCTCTCCAGTCCCCTCAAAACATTCACACATCTTTTTAAAATTTGCACTTTTTAAAGGCTGGTTTCCTACGGTGAGGGGGAGGCTAGGAAATGCCCAATAAATCATCTGTCTGTCCTCACTCAATTACAAAGCCGGAAATGCAAAGAGCAGCTAGTACCTTTCCCGTTGTTTTGCATAGAGCAAGAGTTATCAGGCCTGCTGCACTGAGTGTAAAACTTATCCCAGCAAGGCTGCCTGAGTTGGTGCCTAGGCTCTAGACTCAAAGCAGTGGGCTTGGAGATTGGTTCTCTCCTCTCTGGACTCTTTGCATGGGCAACCTCCATGGGGCTTGTTCTGGGAAGTCTACTCATTCAGTGAAGTAATAATCTGTGTAAGATTCAGATAATTTTACTCATGACTGCTCATTTTAAAAAGGAATTTACATCTAGCTGATTCTACAGCTCACTCTTTTACATCAAGGTGATGCCCCTAGGCAGGGAACTGACAGAAAGGTCCCACAGGAGGGATGGGAAAGCCAGCAAAGGCCTCTTGTGATGAAGGCCCTGGGTGGACACTTGAAATATAGCATGGGAAGACAGGAGGGAGAGGAGGGACAGATGCAGGGGACATCTGAGATGTCACAGATTACAAGGCCAGAAAATGCCCAATAAATCATCTGTCTATCCTGTACATGGCTTATCCAGAGACAGTGAGAAGCCTGGTGGGTATAGCAAACAAGACTGCCAGGTGATGGAGAGCCCTTGTCCAGGACATCTCTAGGCCTGGGCCAGGACTGTGGTTGGTGACATTATAGGACAGTGACATTGACAATGTGCTTGTAATCTGCATAAATGAAACTGATCCTAACTTAGAGACGACCTCTATTCAGACTTGTATTCAAAATAGCATGAACCCGCAAAAGCTGCCAGGCCTCCTGAGCTCTCTGGGAATTTCCTATGGAGTGCTTCACAGGAAAACCTTCCTCCTAGACCTCCTGGGACATTTGTTCTTCATCTGTTACACACTAAAATGACCCGCTTCCTTGACTTCTCTCTTTGGCTTCCTGGTCATCTCTTCTTTTCAACCCCCTGGGGACCCCCTCTTTGCTAAGAGCGCTCCCTTACTTCTTTCTTTTCTAAGGGCCTTCCCCCACACCTGCCATTTAGCACAGAGGAGCTCCTCCCCCTGTCCTGGCCTGTGTGCGCCCTGGGATGATCCACTTACTCTCAAGTGGGGTCCTATCAACTGACTGTAGCTTTTAGGAACCATCTGAAAGAGATCCATGGTAGGGGTGTGGGATGCAGAAGAGGCCACAGTAAGGAGTGAGGAATCTTATACTCCAAGGAGGGCCCAGAGCAAGCCCCAGAAAGAAAAAGACCTCTTAAATAGGAGACAAAAGTCTCCCAGGCATTAGGGGTGTGCCAAGGTAGATCTAGTGTGGATAGAATTTTATAACTTGAAATCTGTGTGGATCAGAGCATTGGGCACAGCACTAGGCACCCAGTGGACTTTCCACATAGATAAATCAATAACTGTGGGGTGAGGGTGTGGAGGTGGGAGGGCTCCGTGGCATCTAAGAGCTGTCCTGGGAAACGTCTTGTCTACTTACATTCTATTGGAGAAACCAGACAAAACATGAAAAGGATGCTGAGATGGGAAAGGAAGATAGGACTGACAGACAGCAGGTCAGGTCAGCAGAGGAAGCTGGTCTAAGACCAGACCCCACTGCCCAGTCCCTGCCTCCAGTAGGTAGAAGTCATCCTTTCTTAGTTTTAATTTTCTCTTCAGCCAAATAGGAGAGTATCTTGTATAACATCTATGCCAGGAACCTGAACTTTACCTAAAGCATTCGTGAACTCTGCCTTGTTATAGAGGGCACCGGTCTTCCATAGCAGCATAAACTTAACTCAGGGCTGTGTCCAGTTTATGTAGAGTCTGTAAGGCCAAGTTCAGGGACAGAGTTAATTTCTTTGGTAAGTCACAGGGGCTTTGTGCTGATGTGCTTCGGCAATCTGATTTGGGGTGGGGAAGGATTTCATGAGGCTTGTCCATGCCAACCCCTCTGACCTTTGGCTGGCTCTGTCAAGGCCATTTCCCTCATCTGAAATAATCTTACTCTCCTGCATCCATCCACCTCTGCTTTTGTCTCCCAGTCTCACAGGAGAGTCTCTGTGCCAATGTGTGACCTCGACTGGGCTCGCAGTGCTGCCAGACGCTCTGTCCTTTGGTTAAGCCCTTGCTCGCTCGCTTCTTGAAATATGAGTGTGTAACCTCTCTACCTCTCGAAGCCCGCACATTCTTCTCCTTGCTCTCAGCACAATGGTGTTCTCAGCTGCAGTAGGGGGAGCGAGTTCAGCTACATGAGATCACTCGGCCGGGACATTCCTTATGCACACTTTACTACAATGTGCTCCGCCCTTCTCCAGGGTCAGAGCCAAGGCCATCTCCCCAGTGGAGGGGATGACTTCTTTCTGGGCTGGCTGCTAAATTATACTTTCTAAAGAAATAATCCGAATGACTTAAAAAGATTTATGAATAAGGAACTTGGTTGCTATACAGTCTATAAAAGTATAAACTGGGAAGCAACTGTTATATCCAACAAAAATAGGATTGGTCAAATAGACTAGGGTGCAGCCATGAGATGGCCCGGGTAGTTTTGTATGCATTACGACTGCAGTTTTGCTAGAAGCGAAGCAGAATCTGTAACAACAAACATGGATATGCATGAAAAAATATGCCAAAATTAAACATTGTTTATCTTTAGGGGAGGAGATTCTGAGTAATTTTTACTTATTCTTAGTACTTTACTATCATGTGGATTTTCTGCTGTTAGACTACAATATTATATAATTAAAATGAAGATTTAAAGAAAAAGAAAACAGGACAACGTTTCTCCATGGGAAAGCCACATGTGAATCCGTTCCTCTCGATGTTCCTTTAAGAGCAGCCTTCCTTGGGGTGACGCTGGGCAGACATCTGCACAGTAACTCATTATGTGTAAGGGTGATGTATAAAGAAAACCATAACCAATTAACATCACAGTGGGAACCGAGGCATGCAGAGTGGAAACGCCCCAAAGGGAATGTGCTAATGCTAACTTCCCCCCATTCGGAACAGGTGTTTAAGGGAATGCTCTAAATTTGCTTCAGATAATTTATTTTTGAAAGTACTGTGATTGTTGAATTTTCCTGTCTTTGTTTTCCTGACAACTTTCGGCCTTCAGAAATTGTTCAGCCATGGACGCTGATTTCTGGTCCTTTGAATCTATTTCATGGAAGCTCTACTGTGTGCCATAACTGAGGAGACAACTGGTTATCTGCTATCAGCTTGCAGCAGTGGATACAGTGGTGTCTCCCAACCTGGAGCTTGGGAAATGTTTAGAGTGTGTTTGATTGTCAGGGAGATTGAGGGAAAGGTGCTATCGTTGGGGACCAAGTGGTAGTGCCTGGCAGGGTTGCTAACTCTTCTGCAACATGTGGGGAGGTCTTAGAAAAAGAATAACTGACCTAATCAAGATGCTAACACCGGGGGAGGGGCCCTTGTCTGCACTGAAGACTAGAGGAGATGGAACCCCCCAAGACTCCAGCTCTTCCCTGGCTGCATAAGATAGGGTTGTGGTGAAGTCTCTCAGCAGCAGCCCAGCACCACCAAGCTGAGATTCAGGGTTACTGGACCTCTCAGGCTTTCCAGAGAAGCTATAAATCTAGATGGTGATGCACAATTTCCTGATTTAGAAAAAAAAAAAAAAGGTACACTGCACAAGCCAAACGAAACATATGCAAGGGCCAGAATTAGCCTTGGGTTGCTAATTCACAATTCCAACTTAGGAAAAGACTCAATCCTTGTCTTTATGAAGAATATAACAGGGCTTTTATGAGTTCAAATTCTAGAGTGGACAGACCTGGGTTCAAATCATGGATCTGTTACTCATTACCCATATCCTTGTCCACTGAAAATCCTTCAATCCCCACTTCTTACTCAGAACTAAGGGTAGTACTTGTTGGCTCGACAAGATGTGCCTGGCACACAAGAAATGCTTATAATGTAGAGCAAGCACTAGCATTATGTTTATTAAGGGCCTCACAGTCTGACATAAACACTTGTTACATACATCCAGGTGCTCAGAGGTTATAAAATACGTGCGAGAGAAAGCACTTAGCTTGGAGATAACTTCATTCTGGAAAGAGAGATTAACCTTGGACACAAATATTAAGAGTTCATTGACTAGACAACTGTGATTGACATCAGACACATTGGAAACTGAGGTAGTTAGGCTTGCGAAGAAGCTTGGGATATGTGATCTCACTACAGAGGTGAAGGAGGAATGATTTGAGGGAAGGCCAGGAGGTAGGTAGGAAATTCCAATAAATGTGGCCAGGACTCTGTGAGCATTCAGTGGAGTGGTGAATTTTCCTCTAGAGCTTCATGCAAGGCACAAGGCTGGGATGGTCTTGGGGAAGCAGCCATGGGTACAGCCATGCCAAAGCATGAGTGTTTAATCTGTTGGCAGAAGAATGGGGGGAAAAGGGAAGTGAGTCAGTAAAAAACAATGATCTGGGGATGGAAGCAGATCTGTGGACAGAGCCAGCCTAGCACAAGGAGGGTCCTGGGAATGAGTAGGGACCAAAGCAGTGGCATGTACTGTCAAATCTCACCACAAGCAGAAATAAACTTCGCTTAGGAGAAGCAATTATTTTAATTCTATTGACTTCTGTTATGTGACCAGAGTATCAGTAAGGTTAAAGACAGCATGTAGCAGCCGCCTCCAGGGAACAGATGTCTCAAATTTATTTAATGACATGAAAGAATTTCATAGTCAGTGTCAGTGGTGGCAGTGGTATAGGATGCTACAGAAATGGTGCTTGTGTTGAGATGGTAAGATGGTCTGGAACTCCTGTGTTACACAGTCTCCCCATATTTTCAATGCCATATTCATTGTCTGTGTGAACTGTTCATCTTGATTCCCACGGATCTTTGTCAGGAGTTTTGAAACATTTCTCAGATAATTTGCTGTTATTCTCCCATCTCTCCAGAGAGCCTGCCTCACCTTACCTTTGGCGCTTTAGAGCACTCATCTATGCTGGGGTTATTGATGGACTGGGCATGAACAGAATTTATAGAGTTTTGACTCCTCTGTGCTGGCTGAGAGGGAATCCCATATCACAATAAAGGAGAGAGATGCTTAGCAAATACTGAGGGAGAATATTTCCGGGGAAATTGCAAATCCACCAAAAGAACAAACTGTCTCCAAGCATCACAACAACACCCACTTCTCTCCCACAGGCAAGTTCTGTTTATGCTGGAAGGCGCACTCATGTTTAAAAGTAGACCTGGCACACCTCCTCTAGGAAAGATTTCACTGGCTGGGATTCTGATGAGTTCTCCAAGGTGGGGTGCTTAAGACCGTCTTTCTGGAGTGCCCTGGGTTCCACAGACTGTCACCTAAATTAATCCCAACAGTGAAGTTTCACTATCATGTAGCCTTAGTGTAAAAGAATCCAGAATAATCCCTTACACTCCCTGTACAGATCATCACTGTGGACAACTGTTGGAAGGGACCATACACTGAAGTCCTGTTACTGCCATAGGAAAGGGTCACTTATCTTAAAAAGTGAGTAGCAGGCAGCCGTGGTGCATGCCTTTAATCCCAGCACTCAGGAGGCAGAGACAGGTGGATGTTTTGAGTTTGAGGTCAGCCTGGTCTACAGAGTGAGTTCCAGGACAGCCAGGGCTACACAGAAACCTTTTTTTTTTTTTTTTTTTTTTTTTTTGAGAAACCTTGTCTCAAAAAACAAAAGCAAAAACAAAAAGCTAGTAAAATGTTCTCATGTCCATATTTTTAGAGAAATAAAAGCAAGTGTGTGATATCTGGCACCCCTAGGACTAGAAAGGAGTGCCCTGTAACTGTCACAGAAGAGCACCCTGTGACTTCACAGGAGGGAGCACCCTGTGACTTCACAGAAGACAGCACCCTGTGACTTCACAGAAGGCAGCACCCTGTGACTTCACAGGAGGGAGCACCCTGTGACTGTTTACAGAAGGGAGTACCCTGTGACTGCACAGACTGGAGCACTATGACATGAGAAGGGAATCAAGGACTCCTCCTTCACCCTCAGAAGAGTTCTGTTCTCTTCCTGTATCAGGATGACCCCTGCATCTGAGTTATCCTAGTCCTCCCCCTCTCCCGGTCCAAAACAGATGCTGGTAACAGCTGGGGAATGCACAGCAATAAAGAGTTATTGGACAATGGTCAGAGCCAGCCAAGGTTTGACTAGGCTGCCTTTTGGTGGCAAGTTGCCTGTCACCAGAGGCAACCAAACATGAGCCCAACACCTCTCAGCAGGGAGAACAGCAGGATTCCCCAGGACTTGGGAGCAAAGGCATATCTATTAGACCTTTCCTTTCTTCTGGATCCTTCTATTAAAATATGTCTGGCCCATAGATTATGCCCTGGAAATGGACTAACCATTTTTCAATAAGGACATGTGATTCAGCATAAACTACATAAACTACTTCTCATTGGTATGAGGGTTTAGGTTCAGATGAATCAGTCTTCCCTTCCCTCAGTGTTCATGGGTTCTAGTCTAACCAAGCCGGTTCAATCAAGAGCCTTGAATTTAATACAGATCTGAGGAAATGTCACAGGTGGCCCAGAACATCTCTGGTGGCATTTTGAAGGATAATTTCTGGAGCTCAAGATTCCCAGATTCCCCAGCGTCTGGAGCCTAAACCATTGTCCTCAGAGGCTTCCAGGAGATTTGAATTTTTAGACAACTCCGAGGTCCTGGAATCAAATGCAAATGAGGTCTTAAGAACTGGAAGAGATGTCAGAGGGTAGGAAACAACTTTGGGAATTCCCAGAAGTCCCCCAGAAGTGACAGCCCCCTAAGTGGGGAGCTCAGGAGAGAAAAGATAGAAAAGGGAGCAAGATCAAAGGGACCTCAGGATCTCCCTGCTACCCGCAGGATGCCCCAACCATGGCCCTGGGTGGGAGGATAATCCCGGTGTCTGAGGCCCTGTGCATTGTTTTGTTCCATCAGCACCCGCTCTATGTTCATTATGGCCTGACCTCTAGCTCCTCAGCTGTTTCTCGGTGTTGGCCAACCTCATACCCAGATCACTGCCCTGTCCCTCTCTCTTCCCCTCTGTTGTGAACACAGGATGGGACCTGAAGAGGTCACAGCTCCAGCGAAGAGGGAGGAGCAGAACCAGCTCAAAGCTGCAGGGAGTAAATCAAACTGCTCTCTTCCTTGGGCTGTCTGACTGGCCTTGCAACCCTTTCCAATCAGGGAGTCTAAAGTTACCGTATTGACAGCATCTGCAGCCAAGCCCAGCTCTAAAGGAGATGAATAGCAGTGACGCAGGAGCCCAGTGGAGGTATGTGGCTGGGCTGGGCTGGGCTGGGCTGGGCTGGGCTGGGCTGGGTTGGGCTGGAGGTGGAGGAGGGGGGTCCCAGAGGAAGAGGACAATCTCAGCAGGGGTTCTGGGCACTGGAGAAGTGGGGGCAAGATGGGAAGCAGGCCAGCAGCCTCCTAGACCAAGAGAAGCAAGGAGGTGAGAGAGAAACACGTCTGGATTCAGAGAGTTGCTCCCAGCTTCTTAAAAAGCTGTCCCAGGCTTCTTCTGTCTCCAGGAGGCTTCACTGGGCCTCCAAAGCAGGACTCCTAAAAGTTGAGTTTCTGTGTGTATGTAGTGGTGGGGTCTCCACTGGGGTTTTGGTTTGGATTCATTTAGTAAAGTGACCACATCTTGTATGCCTCCTTCCTAAGTGATCCTGGCCAGCCCATGCAGTGTAAAGACTCCATCAATAATAGGGCTTGGAGGTCGAGTGATTTAGCTGTGGACAATAAGACCAGGGAGGCTGAAGCGTGTTCTATGTCAGGGTGTCTCAATATGCTTTGCTCCAGCGTGGCCTGTTCTTTCTTAGGGAGGAAGAATACCCTGGAATGCATGAGACAGATGACCGGCCCCCTGTCCGCAGAGAGCATCAGCCAGGAGGGACCTATGTATTCCAAGGGAGAAGATGATTAGAGGACCAGGCTGCTTCCCTTCCCTCCATGATTCACTACAGATGCATGCCTGCAGGGCTCTGTGGAGTGAGTGGCGACCTAGCCCAGCTAACTCTCCCCATTTGAGCTAAAGCATCTTCATGGTGATATTTTCTGTAGCATCTTCTCTGTAAGTTTTCATGTCATTTCTATGTCCACTTCAGTGACTACAGTAAGCGTAGACATCATTGCCTGGTGGTAAACGAACAGGATGTGGAAGGTATCAGCATGTGACAAGATGGAAAGCAGACAAAGATATCTCTAGAGATGGACTGGATGTGGCAGGGGTTTCTGAGGAAGGAGGCTAGCCTAAGGAGAGACCTAGATCAGCACTAACATGAGGACCAGCCCTAGCATCTAAAACTCCGACTGGAACCTGGATCCAGACCTCTACATATGGGCTGTTCACCTATCTAGTCCATGAGTGCCATTTTTGGTAGGAGGTAGCAAGAGACCAGAGCTGATGGTGTGGTCAAGCTGAGGCCTTCCTTACATAGGCAGAACGTTCAGCACTCAACCACATCTGGAAATGGTACGTGAAGCAAGTCCTGATGGACACAGCTTGCTTGTCTCATGGCCCACAATTCTTAAGCTCTCCCCAGTAACAGGAACAGGCTAAGAACTGGGCAGACTGCTCACCTAGAGTGACAACTCCTATACCCGCTGACCTTTGCCCTGACCTGTTGTCAACAGTAGCTGGAAGGCCTCCTCCTACCTCTTAGATCTCTCCCTCCATTTCGTCCCCAGCTTCTCTTGCTGCTGTCCCATCAAAGGGTATCTTCTCTAGGTTTGGGCTTCTGTTTTCTCTTTCAGATATGTTTGTTCTTCTTGAGTGACCTTATTACTCTTCTGGCTTCATTTATCATCCACACTTTACGACCTCAGGCCCAACCATCTTCCTGAATTTCCCACATGTATTTCCAAACGCCCAGGACACCTGCAGCTGGACATTGTGTGGCTCCCTCAAATCACACATGCCCAAAACATTTATTATCATGACCCTGCCTCCCATGACAATCATGCGCTTTCCCTATCTCTTCTATGTCAGTTGACAAAATTGCTATTACAGATGGAAACTGTAAAACCACTCTTGACCTTCCTTCTCTCATTAACATCTGCTGTTTTTATCTGTGCCAGCATCGACCTAGATTTGGCTTTTAACACCTCTCTGTTACAGCAGATTCCCTACTCCGGGATCTGGCCATTTTGGTTCTCCCTCTACTCTACAAACCGGAGACAACTGTTCAAACACAGTAGCTGTCTGTGCGAGTCTTTGTGTTCAGAAATGGTGATCTTAAGGTGCCTAGGACCAAAGGAGTTCCTCTCCTCATGTGGTTTACATCCCAGTTTCGGAACCAGCAGAAACAAACGGATGCATAAGTAAAATGGTAGGGAGTCCTGGAGTGTGGTGGACATATACCTATACTCCTGTAGGAAGACCCACAGAAACTATTCGTTCTTTAAAGAACAAAGTTCACATGTGGCTTGGCAAGCAAACACAGCCTCCATACTCCAGTCTGTTTTTACCTTCTTACATATGGCTGCTTTCCTGCCTACATTTCCTTTGCTTCTCTCTCTTTCTCTCTCTCTCTCTCTCTCTCTCTCTCTCTCTCTCTCTCTCTCTCTCCCTCCCTCCCTCCCTCCCCCTCTGTCTCTGGGGGGGTGTTCAGTGTTTTGTCTGCATGTATGTCTGAGAACCATGTGTGTGCCTGGCTAGTGCTCACAGAAGCCAGAAGAGGGCATTGGATCCCACGGAACTGCTGCAGTTACAAGCCCTTGTAAGCCACCTTGTGGGTGCTAAGACTCAAACACAAGTCCTCTTGTAAAACAGACGGTGCCCTTAACCTCTGAGCCATCTCTTCAGCTCCACAGACAGAGTTTCATGTACCCCAGGTGCTGACCTCAGACCCACTCTAGAACCAAGGATGACCTTTGAATTTCTGACCGTCTTGCCTCTACCCTCTCCCAAACCCGGGGGTTATATGTGTGTTTGCACCACACATGTTTTCTGCCGTGCTGGGAATTCAACACAGGACCTCATGCATGCTAGGTAAACACTACCTACTAAGCCCATGAGCTCTTTCCTCTCAACCCTTTTCTATATTCATATCCCACTTCATGTTGAACCCCAAGCCCGTGTGAATAACTAATGGATAATAGATATTTTGGAAATCAATGTGGGGTCCCTAAACAAAGGACAAAGACCTTAGGCATGGCCTCTTCAGTCCTCATGTTACTCTGGCGGCTCCTTTCCTCGAGTCTCCAGTGTTTCTCACACTGTTTCTGTCCCAGGTGCCTCCTGTCCAGATACATAGCCAAGACACCAAGGGAAAGGACATTGTGGTTCCATTCCGAGACAATGACTGCCACACAGTAGGGCCTTGGAACAGGCCAGCTGACTGTCAGGGGCATGAGGCAAAAGGGAAGCGACTGCTGTTCGCTGCTACCATGTCCAGTGGCCGAACTGAATGGAAAGAGGAATCATAAAGGCTCCAGTGACAAGTGGGCAGCCAGAGGCACACACCTCTTGCTCAAGAAAAACAACGTTGTCACCATGTCTTGCCCTTTAAAATACCCCTGTAGAGCCAAAGAAGAGAACCAAGAATCAGACACATGCCCGTGGGATCTGATGGTCAATGGTCTGCTCTTATCCTCCTGAACAGAAGTCATCAGGCTAGAGCCAGTCCTAAGACTTGGCTTATCCTTTCAAATGATCTGTGCAGAACCAATTCTATTCCCATCCCAACAACAAGGTATTTGTTTCTTTTCAAGGATCTTAAGTGAAGCCTAGCTTCTCAGTTGTTCCCACATCCCGTTCCTGGAATTCCCTAGTTTCTATTCCCCGAGACAAGAATAATTGAATACAGGGCTTTGTTGGTCTTTGGCAAACACACTTAGAATCACTGATGGCTTTGGCAGCATGGGGCAAGGTGGACAGGTAACCAACCATAAGAAATTCCAATAAAAGTTCTGATTAAAGGTAAGATTCAAATTAAGAGTTAGATTTTTTCATATGTGAGAGAGCTGTTTCAGGCTAGCTGCCTGCTCCAGGAGCATTCTGGGTATGTGCCAGTGTGCTTGGCGTCCCCTGTCATTGTTGACTCTTGCAAACTTCACACATGCTCACCTCATCTTCCTTTCTTTTTACAATCTCCCCAGAAAGCACCCCACCTCTGACCTGAGCATTTCATTAGTCCTCTCTCCTTAGGGGCCATTTGGGATTTTTCTTGACAGTCGTTTTATTCACTCTGGCTCAGACCTGCCAGCCCAGCTATTCTCAGCCAAGCCTCCAAAGGAAACATGATCTGCTTGCTGCGTCAGATCACTTGGAAATAGATACGACTGGCTTGAAGTCACTCCACACAGGGCTGTAAAATTGCTCTCCTCCTTCTAAGTGGGTTGGGTCAAGACCAAGCTGAGGCAAGGTTTCCAAGGAACACAGAGCACAGGCTGTTGTAAGTGGCAGTGATGGAGTTGGTGGCTTGCTCACTTTGGAGTCAGTATTAACCTTCCACGGTGAAGGTGACCTCCGTGGTCAAGCATACGCAAGACACTGGGGTCTTCACTGGGGTGCCTGAGACATTTTACAAGAGTAATGGGGATTTAGGCTTGGTGTGGATCTCTTCATTCAAGCCAAGTTCTAGTGTAAAGTTTTGTTATTTCCAAGAAGGTTAGTTGATTTGATCTCAAGATGTATGTGTCTTGTGCAAAGTTTGTTAAGGTATCTATTCTACTGGGCCACACTAAAAAATACCACCAAAATTCTGATACACATTCCAAGGTTTCCTTGGCATTCCAAATGGGATTAATTTATTGTTTGGCTCCTTTTTTTCTTTTTCATTTTAAATTGTATTTTATATGTCTGGATGTTTTGTCTGCATGTGTGTGCACCATGTTCACAGAATAAGAAGGTCAGAAGACAGCATTGGATTCCCAGGAACTAGAATTATAGATGTTGTGAGCCATGATGTGGGTGCTGGGAATTAAACCTAGTCCTCTGGAAGAACAACAAGTTCTCTTAACTGAAGAGCTGTTTCCAGCCCCTGGCTTCATTTCTCACTGTGCTGTTTCATTCTGATGCCTGGGAGTCTACCTGGTTTAATGAATAGAGCTCTTGGGTGGGAGTCCTAAGTCTCAGCAATGTCAATCAAAGCAAGTCCTTTAGTGTTCATCTTATCTATGAAATGTGATTTGACCTATGTGCTTTGACCATCACAAAGCATTCTATAAAGACAGGGAAGGGTTGTTCTCAGCTGTAGCTATGGGATTGAAAACAAAGTGATTCTGGGGGTTTTATGGAAGCTGTGAGTTAAAACATGACAGGCAGACAAACATGGTAGGCAGGGAGGCAGGACGACGACGACCCCATTAGAAACACACTACAAACTCTCTAAGCTCATCTGTCAGGATTTTCATATAATCTTTCATTTTAGACAATAGAATTAAGTTACTAAATCTCATGCCTGGTGAAATAATTTGCCCCCTCCCTTTTTTTCCTGCCAGGGACACAGTGACAATTCTTGTTGCTTAACTTTTTCTGGAATGATAAGGCACTCAGTGACAGATCAAAGAAACAATTCCATCCAAGTCTATCCTGGCTAACCAAGGCATGTATTGGGGTTACAAGAGCATATGAAGTGGCCTCCATGCAAAAAGGAGGATTTTAGGTAGAGATGTAAAGTGGGGGGCATGTGAAACAGGGAACTGGGGGCAGAGGAAAGGGGTAGACAGAATCTCTGGGGTTGGTCTGGTAATCTGTCTCTTTTCCTTCTAGTGAATCTTTAACAGCCTCATTCCTGTTCCCAGAGACCTAGATACCACTATATCTGCTCTGAAATGTGTGATGGTCTTGCCAAGCCCGGAGGAAGTTGCTTCTCTGTGACTGTCCTGGTAGTCAACCATATACCTTTGCCAAACAGCTTCTGGATCCTAGAGATCTGGGGAGATCTAGGAGCAAAAGTCCTTAACTTCAAGAGATTCAGCCCCTCGGGAGATATGAACTTATAAATAACCACGGAGAAGGAGACAGAGGGGAGCAGAAGAGTCACAATAGGGCTGTGGTTGGCAGAATGTGATCCTAGGGCCAAATCCAGCTCTCGTTCTATTTTTGTAAGATAAGTTTGATTAGAACACAGTCAAGCTCATTTGTTTGTATGCTGGTGATGGCTCCTTTTGCACTACAGTGGCAGAACTGAGTAGTCGTGACAGGGACAGTGAGTGTCATGACTAATTTGATTGCCAGTTGGTTGGACTGACAAGGCTTAAGGAATTAGTAAAGGAAACTTCAGGGTGCTTCCTTCTGCAAGGATGATCTAGGAACAGTAGATAAGGGGCAGACTTGCCACGATTGTCGTGGCACCATCTCAGCCTGGGTGGGTGCTCAGAGGGAATAAAAGAAAAACTCAGGAGGCAGAGTTAAGAACATCATCTTGGGTTTGAGGCTAGCCTACTCTGCATTGTGAGTTCCAGCCAGGGAATCATAATAAGACCCTGTCTCAAAAAACAAAACAAAACAAAACAAACAACAACAACAAAACAAAAACAAAAACAAAAACAAAAACAAAACAAAACCAGAGTCTGTCACTGTGACTTACACTCTAATCCCGGCAGTCCAGGCCAGCCAGTTTTGGCCAGCCAGAGTTACATGGTGAGACCCTATCTCAAAAACAAAGTAAAATAAAACAAAATAAATGACAAATGCCAGATAGGGGCAGGGAATGTAACTGTATCTCATTTTCCTGGTTGCCTTGAGGCAAGCAGCTCTTTATTGTCCCACTTTCTATACCATGATGGATTGAAACTCTAAAAACTATGAACAAGATAAGCGTCTCCTCCCTTAAATTGTCCGGGTCAAGAATTTTGTCACAGCAACATGAAGTCTGACTAACATAGACAGCCTGACTCTCAAGGCTTAAAATATTTGCTTTCTGGCCTTTTAAAGAACACACTTGTTGAGCTCTGGCTTAAGGGAAACAAGTCTTTCAAAAGTTTAACTTGGATTAAAAGTAGGGACCAGGAGAAACACACCCGGTTGGCTGGAATAGTGAGCACAAATGGACAGAGTCAGTAGAGAATATTTTATATAAGAGAAGCAATGAGCTGTCTTCTTATCTGTGGATGTGGCTGACATGACAGTGGCTGTAGTGACGTTCAATCTCTTTGTGACTTCTGACTAAAGCAAGAACCATAAGAGGTATCTCAAGACGTCTTCTTACATTCACAAGATTATATGACGTCAAGACAGAAGAAGGGTTTTCAACCCATGCCCATCCAAAAGGATGGTGAAGTTGAGGTTGCACATTCCAAGAGTCAACCGGTTAGCAAAATAACTCAGGTTCTCAGAAAGCAATACAATATCGACACTGAAGAAGGACAGCAGGAAAAGGCTCATTGCACTGTGGACGGTAGCAGCCACCCCAGCAAGGTAGTCACCACTAGTTTAAAACCGGAGAAAGACCTCAAAAAGACATATGAGTAGAAAGACAAATCTTGACTGGTAGAAATGGAAAAGGGCAAACAAACAAACAAAAAGACCCAAGAAGATACAAGAATAAAGTAACCATATAACAATTTGCATTTGACACTGCTAACATGAAACAGAAGAAACTACCGTAAGTTTAGCTTGGTCAAGAGGAAGGAGTGGGGATGAGGGTGAAGGGTGGGCTGTGGTTGGGCAGGGAAGCTCCCTTTAAATCACTAACAAGTTAGAAACCCATCTGTACAGCAGGGCATCTTCTTCCCCACTGGTTATTTCTTCCTCACCCATGAAATGTTTATGTGACCTCCAGTATATAGCTATATAAAAGTGCTATATAATTCAAACATTTACTGATAATAAAAAACTAAAAATATTTATTTTAAAACAATTCTTTAGTGACCAAGGAGATGGCTCCATTGATAAGGTACTTGTCTTGCAAGCAGAAGGACCTGAGTAAAACTGCTGGGCATGGAGGTGTACTCAGACTCTCAGCACTGGGGAGGCAGAAGCAGAGGAATCCCTGGGGCTTGCCAGCCAGCTAAGTTAACCCAATTTGTGAGCTTCCATTGTGAGGACCAATGGAAGACTTGGTCTCAAGGGACATAGATGGTATTCTTGAGGATGTCTGAAGCGATCCTCTGGCTTCCCTTGCATGCATATAGACATGCACACATAAACACAAATACATACATTTGAAAATTCTCTGATAGACATGTAATTTTACCATTTATTAAAGATTATATCACATTGCCTATTAATGAGATGGACGTACTTATTTACATAGACATTAAATTTTGGCTGAATATTTGATACTGTAGGACATACAGCATTTTGAACATATTTCAGAGTTGATTAATTTGGTTTTATGATTGCCAATACTGAGTATGCCACTTTACATATATACATAATACAAAATTCCAGATGCTCATTCAGGGTTGTCTTAGAAATTATTGGAAATTCTAGTCCAAAACCAAAATTCATTTAATATTTTAAAAAAATGAAACTCAAGTCAGCAACTCAAACAGCAATTTAAACAAAATTAAACATCCTAACACAGAACAATCTAAATATACTTATAGACTCAAGGATGGTGGTAGAAAATATAAAAAAGACTTTGTGTTCTGTAATTAAACGGTTATGTTTCCATATATGTGTAGTGAAGACACTATAGTTCATTGCACAGTCCTGAATGTGGGTGACACGGTGGCACGCGTGGGGCAAAGTGAGCGTGTGTGTGTTCGGACGAAGGCTGCAATGAACTGGAGCAAGGTGAGAGTGCCAGAGGCCCTTGGGTGTATGATGTCTTTTTAAGGATTTACTCTGTTTTCAATTACGTGTATTACGTGTGCCTGTGTGTGGGTATGTGCTTGCGAGGGTCAGTACCTACAGAGGCATCAGCTGGATCCCCTGGGGCTGGAGGGAGGTTATGGGAGGTTGTAAGCCGCCTGATGTAATTGTTATGAATGGCACTCTGGTCCCCTGCCAGAGCAGTTTAGATGGCAACAAAGAAAAAATGTGGAGACTGAGTCTACAGACGGTACAGAACCAATTTGGACCCCAGAGACTAGCGAGACATGACACCACAGCCACACCCAGCCATTTTCAAGTCTTGGAGTTCTTGGAACAGAATCACAAATACTAAGAGCTGTCATTCCAAATCCCACTCTGCACTCTCTCTACTTTGGGACAAGGCCTCTACATTTGCACTGCTAATAGAGCTTTGCAGGGAGGGAGTGGGGTGGTGGGTGACATTCAATCTCAGGGGTGAGAAAACCCATCCCAGGAATGCTACATACCACCTAAATTCACCTTTCCCATCCGACCTACGTGAGTTCTCAAAGCATTGGAGTGTGCCTTCAGCAAGGAGGGACATGGAATTGTTGCAGCCACAGAGAGCCCCTGCTGGGCTTACATAGTTGAGACTGATGGGTTGGTACATTCTCAGAACACTGGCTGTACAGAACAGGGCTTCTGAGGAGAAGGCTGGTATTTCTCTTTGGAAAGGAGCTGGGTGGGCCATTTGGCTGTTTCATCTGTTTATTTAGACATCCATTCTGTGCCACGGAGAACCCACCACTATGTTCTTTCAAGTCTTCAAGGGAAGGGACTGGGCATAGTGGATGTGCCTGTAATCCTAGCACTCAGGAGTGTTCCTGGCCAGCCTGAGCTACATAGCTTGTCCCTAAATAGCAGGAGAAGCTAGCCTGTATTAAGCAGGAGAAGGATCTGCATAAATTCCATGGGGTAAAGCTGAGAGCCCCAAAGGACACACCAGCTCTAGTCTGGAGCCCAGGCCTAAAATTCTGGTCCCATCAAAGAGTGTTTGCCCTTTTGTGCTCCAGGAAAGAGCATAGGCTATTCTTTTCTGCCTATCTCTTTGAAGAACATGGGAGGGGGGGAAAATGAAAACAAAAACAAATGACAGCGACCACAATCACTTTTTACAACCACAGATGGAGTAGGGAGAGGAAAGCCCGCTATGCCTGGCTTTCACAATCCCATATCATCTGGCCTCACTCTCTGATGGAATCTTATTCCCCACACAGAGTCTTCATTCCAACCACGTCTGTTTCCTGCTCTCAAACACGCCACCCAGATCCATTTTTGCTCTTGGTTGAAATTCTCCCCAGCCTTGGCCCTCACAAGCCTTCATCAGTTTACCACTGCTGTCAACTCCTTCCCCCACTCCAACTTCCTCCTCTGGAGAGTCGCACAGTAAGTTTGAGCTCCCTGGAATGCTTCTGTGTTTCAGGTCTCCCTCACTGACTTTTTTGGGAGGATAAGCTGTCATGGATTTCCATAGAAGTAATGAAATAAGTGATCAGGTTGGAGAATAAATAACTCATGTTTCCATATGACATGTGTGATCTTGGAATGACAGCAAGAGGACCAAGCTGAGGGAGCGGGAATCAATTACTAGCTGTCCCCCTCCTGGGAGCAAGGGGTTTTCCCAACTAGCTGGCTCTGTTCCAGTTCTGGGAAGTTTTGTTCCATTTCATTCTGTGACACTGGGGGTTGAACTTGGGCCTTTGTGCATAGTAGGCAAATCCTCTGCACAGAGCTCAGGTTCTGACAAGTCCCACGGTGCTAAGGTTCTGTCTTGGGCTCTTGGACCTCAAATGAGGTGCAAGAAACTCAGAATTCTGTTTAATCTGAGTAGGTTACTTGAATCAACTCAACCTTCTATGGGGGGGGGGGAGAGGGAGGGAGAGAGATATTAAGCTTAAAGAGAACTGATGAGTTTGTTCAGTGATGAAATTGTTCACTTGCCATGATCCTGATGACCTGAGTTTGATCCCTGGAACCCACAGGATGGAAGAAAAGAATTCTGCAAGTTGTTCACTGACCTCCACACATACATTGTGAAATTATATACATACATAGATGTGTGCTGGTACAGACGGACAGACAGACACACATTCTCTCTCTTTCATACACATACAGAGAGAGAGAGAGAGAGAGAGAGAGAGAGAGAGAGAGAGAGAGGGAGAGAGAGAGAGATATCTTTAAAACTTTAAAAAGAGGAAAGATAAAGGCACATGGTAGGATTCCCTCGTGGCTGGAAGCATTTTGTAGGGGCAGAGCCTAGTCAGCTTTACCCAGTGGATTCTCTCTGTCAATGATGCTTTGGTGCAGCTGCTGGGGACAAATGCCAGCACCAAGACACATCCCACATCACAGGGTCTAAAGGAAGTACCAACAAGAACTCGGTGCTTACACTCTTCTTACTGCAGCGGTAGAAAGCACCAAACCTCGGGGGCTTGGTCAACAGCAGCATGGAGGATATGGGACTCCGTTTAACATATGGGCCACAGTTTAACATCTTTTCACCCAGAGGGGGGAAAAGGTCCTTCTTTCTCACTCCTTCCGTCAAATTAAAACAATGGAAATGGGTTCTCATTATCCCGATGATTAAGTCCCATTCAGCCAGCTGACAGCACCCAAAGAATGATTTTCCTGTGTTGCACAGTGCGCTGCCCTCCATGGCCCCATTCATAGTGCACTGTGTGCATTTAATCACCCTGGGCCAAGCCGAGCTAATGAAATGCTGGGCCTTGCCCTGCCCTGACCCTGCTGCTATTTCTATCTGAGCTCAGCACGTCCTTTGCTTGACAGTTGCAACGGAACAAGCATATTTTTCTCTCCCATCTACGGAGTGTAAAGAGCCTATTTTGGCAGCCTGTGGGGCTGGGGACCCCGCTGGAAAGCCAGTGAATGCCCCTGGAGGTTAGCGTGCAAAGCTGTTTTCCAGACCGAGAGGAGGAGGGGGTGGGGCGCTGGGGACTGGACCGTGGAGGAAGGGCTGAGGAGTCTTTTGGGGGCAGAAAGGGAAGATGAGCCTAGAAGTAAATGGCCATGCAATGGGGAGAGCTGACTATCCTGACGCAAACCTGAACAAAAGCTCTTTGTTGGTTATCAAAAATCTGCCTCCCTCACTCGGGTCAGAGTGAGGAATCCGTGCTGCCTGGTTTCCAGTTCACATGGTTCTGTGAAAGGAGAGGACCCCTGCAGAGAGGCTGCTCTCTTGAAATTCTTAGTTGTTGTTTTAATGAGACCCCAAGACTCAGAAGTTAGAGACTGAGTTGCCAAAATTACAGGCATTTATCCCATCCTGAAGTTTTAAGAACTTACACTTGGCTGATGGGAAAACCAGACGCCAACTTTCTTTGAGGCATGTCGGAGAGAAGAGGCGGAAACCAGGTGTTTAATGTGGCAGCCCAGTGGCTTTATATAGAAGGGACATATCTAAACAGAGGCCTTAAATCAGGGGTGACAAACTCAAACGCCCTAGTGGCCAGAGAGGCCAGAGGTCACCAAAATGAGTGAAGGGAGACAGGTGGGAACTGTGACCAATTAGGAGACAGCCCACTCCTGGAATTTGCTGCTCAACTCCAGTCTTTCTGCATTTGCATAGGTAGGCTCAAAATTGTGGGATTCACTGGGATTCACAGATTCATCCCTCCCCTCCTTATATAAAACCGTCCCGTTGGAGACTAATTCAAGATGTAGAACAAGAAAAACAACGTGCCAGCCAAGCCTACCAAGGACAAAGGGAAGCCTGCATATTATGTGTTTAAATATTTAACAGATATAAAACAAGTTCATGAACTGTTAAGCCAAGAAGTTTCTGTCCATCTACCATGGGGGGAATGCCTTCCTACAACCTGGAAACCAGGTGTGAAATTAGAATTTGGTACAAGTGGGGGGTTTCTGACAGAGTGAGGGCAATTTGGGTCTGACAGAGGTAGTGTGCTGAAGCTGAGTTCTGGACTTCTGTTCCCATTCCCAGCTCCATCCTGTTATCAGGGGTCTTGCATACCAATGGAAACCCCTGTCCACTGATCTAGCTCTGACTGTCCCCTTACACCTGTAAATAGCCACCCTTGGCTTGAGGTCACTTGCACAAGATGTACAGGCTGCCCTGAAAGGAACGCACAAATGGACTTGGTTACATCTGAGAGGACTCTGGAGTGTTCAGAAGGGACATGCTCTTGGTAGGTCATTTCTCTCTGGTTCATGGCACTGGAAATCACGACAGTGAGGTCTTGTAAGGTTGGGTCTCAAGTACCCAAGCTCTAAGGACTGGTCCCAACTTGAAGAGATCTCTAATTTCCCTCATTAAATGCCTAGAAGCAATGGTGTCTTGACCCTTGGCCTGGTGTTATGGCTAAACTGTGTGATCTTGGGTAAAGTGCAGGATTTTTCATGAACAAATTTCTACTTGATAAAATGGTACTCTCATCAACCAATTCAACTGAGAAGCAGAAGGTAATTATATCTCTGAAAATAGCTTGAAAAATATTGGCAGAGAAATAGAGTATCACCAAGAAAACAACTACTGCTCGTAAAGATTTATCAAAGGATCTGTGTACAAAGAGCTCGCTGAAACTCTCTCCACATAGCCTTTCTTTAATCCCAGGTATGGGCAAAGTCTAGAAGAACTGCAATGGCCTGTCCTCCCTCCCTCCCTCCCTCCCTCCCTCCCTCCCTCCCTCCCTCTCTCCCTCCCTCCCTCCCTCTCTCCCTCCTTTCCTCCCTGTGGTGGTTTGAATAGGAATGGCCCCATAGATTCATGTGTTTGAATGCTCAGCCTATAGGGAGTGGCTCTATTAAGAGGTGTGGCCTTGTTGGAGGAAGTGTGTCACTGTTGGGGTGGGCTTTGAGGGTTCCTATGCTCAAGCTATGCCTAGTGGGGCAGTCTTTTCCTGCTGCCTTTGCATCAAGACATAGAACTCTCAGCTTCTTCTCCAGCACCATGTCTGCCTGCATGCCACCATGTTTCCCAACCATGTTGATAATGAACTAAACCTCTGAAACTGTAAGCCAGCCTCAATTAAGTGTTTATAAGAGTTGCCAAGGTCATGCTGTCTCTTCATAGCAATACAACATGAACCAAGACACTCCTTTTCTTCTTTCCTGGTGCTGGAGATTGAATCCAGGGCCTTGCCCTCGGTAGGTGGGCACGCTATTACTAAGATATATTTCCACTCCCAACAATATCTTCCACGGAAGGTTTTGCCTATCTTCCACTCATTTCTTAGGCTAGATCCTTGCATTGGCAAAACCAAACCTCAGATCCCCAGCACTGGGGAGGGCAGAGACAGAGTCAAGCAGATTCTGAGGGCTCACTGGTCTACCAAGGCAACCAACATGGTGAGGTCAAGTTCAGTGAGAGAGTCTGTCTCAAAAAAAGGTAAAGATGAAAGCTGGATGGAGTAGCACACTGGCTTCCATACGCGCGCACACACACACACACACACACACACACACACACACACACACACACACACACACGGGAGCAGGCACCAGATCCCTACAGATTTCAGAGATTTGTGCCTCCTTTCCACAGGTGCTATCCTATAGTTAAGAAAGGCTCTGGCTATGATTGTGACATTGTACAAAGGTTAGGCCTAGGTTCTAAATGAATGAAGGTCAATGGACAAGGTAGCTACATGGGGGAATCTATTTAAGAGAAAGGAAATACTAAAACTGTCCATAGGGGTCTAAGCCAGTGACAAGACAGGAAAGACTTACAGAAGGTTAATGCCTCACCGTAGAGGAAGGGCACATTTTATGAAAGGAGATGTGGACCACCCGGAACATTGGTGTGACACTGAATGTTAGAGTCACTTCCAAGGGTGTTATGTAAGACTGTCCTGTCTGAGCATGCATGACCCAATACACAGAGGTATCCTTTGAGCGACAGCAATGTAGGACTGACTTTAAAAGTGAAGTTGCAGAGAGAACGAGAATATATATATATATATATATATATATATATATATATATATATATATATATATATACATACATACATACATCGGGGTTTTTTAAACTTTGATTTTTACATGTATGCTTATGTAAAAGTAACTTTTGTTCTCCTGATGTAATTGTCATCTTTGAGGTTTACCGCCTCCATCTGCTAACCTATGCCTGGTCCTGGAAGCTTCTAGACTCTGTACAATCTTATCTAGGCCTAGAATGTTTTCCACCTCTGAGACTTCCTGCTGAATATGTTCGCCTTGTTTTATTTATTTATTTATGTATTTATTTATTTATTTATTTATTTATTTATTTATTTATTTATTTCTGATCTCTTGCTGATTGATTTAATTCAGCTGTTTTGGCTCAAATTCCTCTTCAAGCTGACTGATTCAATCTGGCTGCTTTCAGTTTCTTACTGAATTGCTCTGCTTGGCCTTATACTAACTTTGGCAATTTGTTCTAATCTTCTGGCTTCTTCTCATTCTCTGGCTTGTTCTATCTTTACCTATGTCTAGTTTGTTCTCTCTTCAGCCTATCTCTATCTCCTGGTAAAAGTGATCCCCATGCCCCTCTCTCTGCTCTGCTCCCTTAAGTAGCCTCCCTTTCCTCTCTTCTCATGAGAGTTGGGCAGATCCTAGTCTGTCAAATCTTTCTCTGACTCATCACTTTGTCTGCCACTCAATTAGACATAGCTTTCAAACATGGGTGCTTCTTTCAACAAACTTATGTTACCTTCATTGTTAGGATTAAAGTTAGTTCACAGTGTGATCAAATATTCTGCAGACTGCATGTTTTGCCTGCATGTATGTCTGTGTACCACAATGCAATGCCCACAGAGGTCAGAAGAGGACTTCATATTTCCTAGAATTGGAGTTACAGCTGGATGTGAGCCACCATATGGGTGCTGGAAACTAAGCCTGGGTCCCCTGAAAAAGCAGTGCTATTTTTAATTGCTGAGTTATCTCTTCACCCTGCCCCTGAGTTTAACGTGTGTGTATATCTATATGTGAGTGTGTTGACTGTATGTAGGTGCTTGCAGAGGCTAGAAGGTGGTGTTGAACTCCTGGAGCTGGTAGTTACAGCTGTTATAAGCTGCCTGACATGGGTACTGGAAGCTAAGCTTGGGTTCTCTGGAAGAACAGCAAGTGCTCTTAGCCACTGCTCCATCCTTCTAGCCTGAAAATGAGTTTGTTAGTTAGTTGGTTTGTTTGTTCAACTCCTTAAATCTCCACTGAGGATCTGGGCATTGGGGGGAGGGGTTGCTAATTTTTCACCTATATGGTCAGACTGTGGATGTTGCTGGTTATCTGAAGGTTTGTGATCCATGTTAGGTCAATCAGATGCCCCCTCAATGGAAAGTGAATTTATAGCGGAGGAATAAGGGAATGGCTCTGTCGAGAATTCCATCACACTCAAGTGGACTATCCTAACAGACTTGTGTGATCCTTATTGGAGTTCTTGCTTCCTGGCTTCTGAAAGTTTGCTTATCTCCTACTTCTCCCCTCTTCTCTCTCCTCTTCCCTACCTCTTCCTTTCATTCCTTTCTTTATAGTGCTGGGGATTGACTCCAAGATCCCAGGGATACCAGGGAAGCGCTCTCACTGATCTACGCCCCCTGTTCATGTGTCCCCTATCTCTGAGACCAGTTCCTCAACCCCCTGGTCCTTTCCACCTTCTTTTTGCAGGAATATCTGTTGCATTCACCCTAAGAACTGGCTCCTAACTGCACCAGAACAGCAAGTACTGACCTCCAGTGCAGCTTACCCAATGCTGTTGCCCATTGGTGCACCCAGCCCCAGTGTGAGCATATCTCACTGAGGAACATGACACCATCCCAGGCTTCCCCCACCCAGCCACACAGATCTGTTTCCTTTCTTCATTTTCCTGGAATGTTGGGACACTCATTTCATTCTTTACTTCATCCTATGAGCTATTCATAAAAACTGGCCAGGAGACTCACAACACTTCTAAGGGCACTCCCAGGATGAGTCTGTAGTTGGAATCTATACACAGTGAGTCAGCCTGGAGCTCCTGCTGTCAAGTACCTGTATCAATATCATGTGCTTGGAAAGCATGCTCCAGGGCTGGAGAGATGGTTAAAAGCACTTGTTGCTTTTTCAGAGGACCCAGGTTCAATTCCCAACACTCATATGGTGGTTAACAACCATCTGTAACTCCAGTTACAGGGGATCCAATGTACTCTTCTGACCTCCTCAGGTGCCAGGCATATACATGGTACACATACATATATGCAGACAAAACACTCATACACATAAAATAAATAATCTAGAAATGAAAATGAATGAGCTTCAATGTTCCCAACTTTCCTTCAGAGAAGTGAAGAAGAAAGGCAGAGAGTTTTCCAGGTGCCAAAGGAGGGAGATTAGGAACTGAAAATAATGGAAGGCAAATGAGTGTGTGTGTGTGTGTGTGTGTGTGTGTGTGTGTGTGTGTACAGGAGAAAGAAAATCTGATGCCAGAAAGTACCTGGATCACCAGAACAGATTAGCCAGAATATAAGCATGGGAACCAGTAAAAACTCTAAGGGAATCTGAGGCCAGCCTGAGATATAGAAACCCTATCACAGACAGACAGACAGATAAACTCTTACAGGACCTCAAGGTGGGCAAAGAAAGACAGAGAGAGAGAGAGAGGGAGAGAGAGAGAGCGCAGAAGCCAGCGATGGCATATTACCTGTAATACCAGCATATGAAACTCTGAGCAGAAGGATTGTCTTAAGTTTCAGGCCAGTGTGGGCTACAAAAACAAACAAACAAACAAACAGATAAATAAATAAATAAATAAAAAAGAAAGAAAGAAAGAAAGAAAGAAAGAAAGAAAGAAAGAAAGAAAGAAAAGAAATTAAATTTAAAAGGTGGCAGATGACACTGGGTATGGTCTGCCGGTCTCTGCAGAATTCTCCAGGGAAAGTGGAAAACCAGGTATTAGAAGGGTAGGTGATATCTGAATATTTCTCTTTGATTAGAAAAATATAGAACTGTGAACTTTACAAAGCAAATTAGAAGCTAGGTGTAGTGGTGCATGTCTTTAAATCCAGCACTTGAGAGTCAAAGGCAGGTAGATCTCTGTGAGTTCCTGGCCAGCAAGGACTAAACAGTGAAACTCTGTCTCAAAAAAAGCAAAGGAAAAAAAAACCACACACACACACACACACACACACACACACAAACAACCTACACTGGGAGGGCAATAAGTCCCCATCCAGAGTGACAGCCACGAGGGGGCGGGGACTGCAGGGGTGTGGTGTGGGTGGGGCCTAATGAAAAAAGAAAGGGAGCAAAATGAAAAAACTGGCATCAGCCCCCAGATTTTCTTCTTTCTCCTTCGAACACACACACACACACACACACACACACACACACACACACACACACACCCCTTTCTCTGGTGCTTAGCACTCAACAGTCAGTGAAACAGAAGCAAGACATTTCAAAAAGACCCAACTACATTGGTAGCCCGAGATGCTGTGAACTGTTAGGCAACTTGTACAAGAGTCATGACCTGTACGCTAACCCTGACTAGCAGAATACTGATAAACCGCAGGAAAGGAGCTATGAATATGGACTGTGCAGCATTCAGAGAGCTGAAAACCTGGTGGGACCCAGAGTCAACAGGGGGAGCAAAGATCCATAGTCCCCAGCAGCATGCCAGACGCTAGAAAGGATAGAGGGGCGGCGTAGGGGCAGGGCCAGCATTGCAACCCAAACTTTGAAGGAATTGACAGAGTCTACGTCTCCACCTGTGAAACACCACACATGGACTAGATGCCTCTGTAGTCAACCATCCAAAGGAAGAGCTGGAGGGGAAAACAAGACTGCCCATCACAGAAGAACTCCCAGGACTGAGACAGGCTCTGAGAGCTGGGGAAGAACACTGAGATGTGACACTGAACCCAGCCATCAGGCTGGATGGATTTCCTATCCTTCATTTCCCTAGGGCACTCTCTCACCTTGTAGCCAGTTCTCCTTTATTTAATTAATTGCCGATGGCAGTTTAGCAGGTCAACTCACCCCGCTTGGTTTTTGCCCCATTTTGCTCCCTCTTTCTTTCTCATTTTTCTTGTCCATGGAGCATAGACTGGCCTAGTTTTCAGCTCTCTGGGCTCAACCTCCTGAAAGATGGAGTTTTTTACATTATCTGATTGCCTATCTTTACCATTTTCTGTCTACATTTAGCTAAAGTTTCCTCACATCCCACACTTTTCGGTCCCATACTCCCTCTCTATTTATATTCCTCTCTTCTACACCCTACCAAACTGACCCTCCTCCTCCTCCTCCTCCTCCTCCTCCTCCTCCTCCTCCTCCTCCTCCTCCTCCTCCTCCTCCTCCTCTCCCTTCCTCTCCCCTCCCCTCTCCTCTTCTCTTTTCCACTCATGCTGGGTAGTTTTATGTCAACTTGACACAAGCTGAAATCATCTAAGAGGAGGGAAACTCAATTAAGAAAATGCCTCCGAAGATCAGGCTGAGGCAGGCCTGTAGGGCATTTTCTTATTTAGTGATTAAAGGGGAAGGATCCAGACCACTGTGGGTGGTGCCGCCCCTGTGCTGGTGGCCCTGGGTTCTATAAGAAAGCAGGCTGAGCAAGTCATGAGGAGAAGCCAGTAAGCAGCCTTCCTCCATGGTTTCTGCACCAGTTTCTGTCTTCAGGTTCCTGCCTTTCTTGAGTTCCTGTCCTGGCTTCCTTTGATGATGAACTGGGATGTGGAAGTGTAAGCTAAATAAATCCTTTCTTCTCCAACTTGATTTTTGGTCATGGTGTTTCTTCTCAGCCATAGAAACCCTAAGGAAGACACGTTCATACACACAGTAACAAATACATTAGCCCGCACAGTACAAATGGGGTGTAAGGGGTGATGCTGTTTTAATTGACTATTACTGTAATTTCATAGTGGGTGTACCCCTGGATACAAACTGTTGTTGCAGACAGTATTCTTCTCTCAGGGGAAGACTGTAGATCAAGCCTGGGGCCCCGAAAACCAGCCAAATGGATGACACTTCAACCCTACCGAAATCTAATCCCTCTTGAATATTGTAAACACTTGCACCGAAAGGGAAAAAAGTGACTTAAATGTTAAAAATTCAAGTAATGACCTAACTCCAGATGCGCAAGTCCTAGTGCAACACTGAAAAACCAAGACAACATATTTCCTTTCCAAATCATCAGCCTCGTTGTGATGGACCTCAGTGAGAGCGATTGACAAAATTTAGACCAAACTTTAAAATGATGACTATAAATATGTTCAAAGAATCAAAGTGGAAACCAAAAGCAAAAAATCAAAAACAAACTCTCCTAAATGAATTAAAAGAGAACACAAGACAGCTGGATAAAACAAGAAATTCGATAGAGGATATAAAAGTGGAATTCAACACAGAGAATGCTGATTTCCATGATTTCCAGAACAACTTGGTCTACATAGCGAGTCCAGGTCAGCTAGGGCCACACAGTACTTCCCTGTTGAAAGAAAAAAAAAAGAGAGCAAGAAAGAAAGAAGAAATGGAAGGAAGGAGGAAGGAAGGATGAACAAGAAGCCAAACTGAGGTTCTAGAAATGAAAACTTAAATCAAATAAAGACCTTACTGAAAGCCCCTGAACAGATGGAGCATGGGGTGGAGAGCAGACCGAGGCTGAGGCAGATGAACTGGGTCAGTCAGTCAAGGTCAAAGTAATATACTAACACAAGTACATGAATGGAACATGAAAGTTCTCTGGGATACACTGTGAAAAAGAACCAATTTCCTGAATTATGGACATTAAAAAAGGAGAGAACGGACATGCCAAATGCATAAAAAACATTTTCAATGAAATTATAGCAAAGAACTCCGGACTCTGGTGAAAGAGGGGCTCATCCGGGCTCTAGAGACATTTAGAACGCCAGAGGCATTAAACCAGGAAAGAAATCTCCCATACTATGGCATAGTTTAAGTTCCAAATATACAGAACAAAGTAAGATTATTGATACTGCAAGAGGAAAACATCAACCCACCCCATATCATCAGAATAACAGCAGGTTACAAATCAGAAACTGTGAAAGTCAGAAGGGCCTAGGATGATATATTTCAAATTCTGAAAGACCACATCTGCTGACCTAGAATATTGTACACAACAGAGATAACTGTCATAATCGAAGGAGAAAGAAAAACTGTCCATGATAAAAGCAGGCTAAAAAAATTTATGACCACTAAGCTGGCTCTGCAGAAGACAGTGGAAGGAATTCTTCATACTGAAGAGAAAAATAAATGTACCCAGGAGGTTCCAGGAAAGAATAAATCATGCTAGTTGAACAACTGAGAGGAAAATAACAAACCCCATGAAACATGGCAGAAACTAATAAGAACATTTTAATGATAATTCTGAATGCTAATAACCTCTATTCTGCAATCAAATGACACGAGACTAGCAGATTTGATTAAAAAGCAGAATCTGTCTATTTGTTGTCTCCAAGCAAACTCCTTGATTATCAAAGACAGATTCGCCTTAGGATGAAAGGACAGGAAGATGCATTCCAAGCAAATGGAATGAGGAAACGAGCTGGTGTCACTAATCGATGACAAGCCTCAAACTAAAATGAGTCAGACGCGATAGGAAAGGTTCCCTCCTGTAACTGAGGGAACAAATCATCAAGAAACATTCCCATTATAAATGTACTCGCACCAAACAAGCACGTTCAATGTCATAAACCAAAGGTACTCGATATAAAGTCACAGATTAAGTCTGACTCAGTCGTAGTTGGTGGCTTTAGGACCACATCCTCACCAATAGACAAGTCATCCTGACAACAAAATAAACAAAAAAAATCTGAGTTTAATGACACCATAATCAAACAGACCATGGGAGTTTCCCACTAAAATAAATCTTATATTAGGACCCAAAACAGTCCTCAACAAATACGAAAAATGAAATAACTTCTTGTATTCTGTCTTCAATGGCAGAGCATTGATGCAAGAAGAGCTATAAAAAATACAGACTCATGGAGATTAAGCTACTGGACGACAAATGGGTCACTGAAGAAGTCATGAAGCAAAGCAAAACTTTCACAGACTCAAACAAAAATCAAAACACAACACATCGAAGCCTATGGGATACAATGGAAGCAGTCTTAAGAGGGGGTTTATACCTACAAGTGCCTACACTAAAAAAATTAGAGGGCTCTAAAATAAATATCTTAATGATGTGCCCTGGGGCCTTGGAAAAACAAAAACGAACTAAAATCCAAAAGAAATAGTTTCAGGACAATAATTAATGAGATATAAACAAAAATAAAAAAAATAACCAGAGGGGCTGGAAAGATGGCTTCGTTGACAAAAGGACCTATTGTGCAAGCAGAAGAACCTGAATGTGGATCACCAGGACGCATGTAAAATTCAGGCCTAGTAGTGCACATTCATAGCCCGGTGCTATGAAAGGGGCAGAGACAGGTGGACTCCCGGAGCCCACTGGCAAGCCAGTGTAGGTCAGCTGATGAGTTCCCTGTTTAGTGAGATACCATGGCTCAAAATACATCAGTAACGAATGAAGTAAGTAGATGTGAAGAGCAGTTGACTAAGATACCTGATATCAACAGCTAGCCTCTAAAATATGCGCCTTTGTGTGTATCTATATCTACACGGATATGAGCACACGCATACAAACTTTCATAAATTACCACACACAGACACAAACATGATATAAAGAAGCAATGAAACAAAGAGTTTATTCTTTGAAAAGACAGACAATATGCACAAACCCTTAGCAAAACTAACCAGGGGGAAAAAGACATAAATTAGTAAAATTAGAGGTGAGGTTAAAAAGAGAGAGAGAGAGACAGACAGACAGACAGACATTACAATTATAACAGATACCATTGAAATTCAGAAATTAATAACATTCCTTAAATATACACTATATGGCAGAATTTCTATAGACATATGATTCATGAATGTTAAATTAACATAAACAATTTAAACATTTATAACAAGCAACAAATGAAGCAGAAATTAAAATAATATCTCTCAACTGAAAAGATAGAGTCATGGCTAAACGCTCCTAGACATTTAAGTTGATTCCAGATCCAGTCAAATTAACTATCAGAATTAACAGTCTTGAATCTTCACAAAATGAATGACTAAAAGCTGAGTAACAAGAAGAAAAACAAGTCTCATGGCAAGGCACAGAGGTTAAGAAATTACCGTGGGCTCAGAAATCTAGTACAAGCACTTCTGCTATCAACAGACGACAAAATCAAGCCGAAGTTTAAAATGAAGACTGGGAAACTGAGGGGAGAGGTAAGCTCACTGGGTGGTGTGAGTCTGCGTGCCTTGTTCGCCAAATCCATAGACTCTGAACACATTTATAGCTAATTTATATTTTGTCACAGTAGGTACAGCATTTTATCTCTGAGGTTTTCTCCCAGATCCCATCTTGCCTCCCTCCTGCCACTGTCATAGGAATTTTAACAGGCTGGCCATGAACTCTCATAAGAAACCAGGTAAAACTCCATTTTATTTGTTTATTCTTTTGATTTATGTCCAATTTCCAATGTGTACTTGAGACAGTTTACAATAAAAGACATATGTACAGTAAGTTGGTTGAATAAGAAAGAGAAATTTAAATCATAGAGAACGAAAGGAAAATAATTATGCCAGAAACCTGAGTTAATTGCTATTGTAATTGAGCATTAAATTTGTTCAAGGTTTTCTGGCAGCTAACGGGAAAAAAGAGGAAATACGAAGGACAACTTGATGGCTGCAATTTGCCCTTCACTACTTTACCAGGCTGCAATGGGCTGGAGGGCACTTGGGTTACACTCCATCCTGGGGAGCGCAAAGTGGGGGCAAGTCTGTGCAGGCCGCTACAGTGTGTCCATCCCTGTCCCATCCTTCCTTCCTTCCAACAGTAGCAACAGGCTGGACAGCTTTGGTTTGAAATGGCTTAGTGCAAACCTGACTGGAGCCAGGACTCTCAGATTAAAGACTTAAAAAAAATTAGGGGGTAGAGATTCAGACAGTATAGCAGTTAAGACACATACTGTCCTCGGAGAACCCAAGTTTGGCTCCCAGTACCCGCATCAGGCAGCTCATGTCTGCCTGTAATTCTGTCTCTAGAGGCTCTTACACCATCTGCTAGCCTCTGCAGGCACCTGCACACAGCCCTACACATGGTTGAAAATAAAATAAAATCTTAAAGAAAAATGTTTTTGAAACGTTCATATATAAAAGTATGTATTTGGGCTGGCACAGTGGCTTAGTCTGTAAAATGCCCACTGTGTTAGCAACGTGCTAGCGTGAGAACCTGAGTTCACATCCCCAGCATCCATTTAAATGCAAAGGTGTGGGGCATCTACCTGGAACCCCAGCACTGATGGAGCAGAGCCAGGCAGATCCTGGAGCTGTCTGGCCACCCAGTCCAGCCAAATAGAAAGCTCCGGGTTCAGTGAGAAACTGTCTCAAAAAATAAGATATCAACGGAGGAAGGCATCACCCTCTGCTCCATACATGTAAACCCATATTCATCCCTACACGCACACGCACACGCACACACACACACACACACACACACGCACACGCACACACACACACACACACACACACGCACACACACACATACACACACACAACCATACATAAACACAGAATAGTACATTTGAAACATCTATTTATTGAGGATTAGGAAAATATAGAAAAGTATAAAGGAGAAAAGATAATTATCTGACAATCCCATTTGAAAACAATTGTAACTATTAATAAGTTAACTTCCAAATTTTTTAATGTAAACTATCTTTAGCTCATTTCTTGTTATTTTCTTTCTATCTAGATAATTCTATAAGCTTGTGAGCTTTGACTCAAGTCATTTTTATTTATGATAAAGCCAGCCAGCCACTACCCATAGATGGCCCCGAGAGGTAATTGCCTAGCTTCAGTCTATGTCTTTACCAAC
>CM052705.1:83926279-83966170 GCA_028551405.1 Uromys caudimaculatus | reverse complement strand
CCCCCCCCCCCCCCCCCCCCCCCCCCCCCCCCCCCCCCCCGCCAGCCAGCCAGTACAGAGAAGGAAGGAGCTCTCTGGCGCCAGCCCTTCTCTCCTTCTCTATGTTCTCCACAAGCAAGAGGCCAAGAAACTAAACTGCTTAGACGGCAGGTTAGCTCGTAGATACTGGTGGGTTTTTGCGTTGATAAAATAATTTAATCCAAACCTTCCATATTTATGGGGATTAAATTACGAGAAGGTTACAAAACTCGGCTCTGTTGTTCTCAGCCCCGACAGTGCCAGAGAGGGTGTAGAATTTTGTTGTTGTTGCTCATCCTGTGGTTTATAGTTGGAACTTTGTGCAGACACGGCTTTGATTCGTGCAGAAACTCCTCTCGTGTACAAGTCACGACTGAAGCATCCTGAGCAGCTCTCGAGCAGCCACTGAAAGAGCCACTTCCTTGGGCAGATCCAGGCCGCAAAGTTGGGGAACATTGGTTGCCACCCCCTAAAGGGACAAGCCTGTTGTGAACAGTCCAACACCAACAAATGACCCACCCAGGAGTCAGGGCCACCCTGGGATGAAAGTAGGAGGGTCTTTTCCCCTGTCCTTTACCCCCTTGGGAGCCCTATGAGCTAAGTCCTGAGGAGTCAAGTAGTCTAACTGCCACGGGGTCTTAGTTGGCCCCGCAGAGTGGGCGATCTAAGGGGAACGTTTGCCGAGCAAGCGCAAGCGAGGCACTCTGCCGCAGTTGGGGTAAGTCAGGCTGGTGTGCCAGTGGGTGAGTCAGAGACCGAAATGCCCTCTCTTCATTGCATAACTCTAAACACAGGCTTTGCCTTCCCGATAATCACTCCCCTGGCGGTGGCACAGCAGGGCCTATTTCCTGAAGACGTGCGTGGGAAAAAAAAAGTTTTCCAGGCAGACTTAGACACCCAGGCATCCACGCTGGAAGCAATAGCGCTTCCTTCCTCTCCAGCGCTGGTGATATGATTCACAGCAAAGCGTGAAGATGGCTTTCCTGATGCACCAAATGGCAGCTTCTGTAGTAACTCATGCTTGTGGCTCCAGCATTCAGGAAGATAAGGCAAGAGACCCATGAGTGTGAGTCTAGGGCTACATATCCAGGCCCCTGTCTCAAAACAAACTCAGAAACGAGCAAACAAATATCAAGGATGAAGAACGGGAGCAATAAAAGGAAACACACAAAGTGTTGAACACGTGGTATATCCTTCTCTATACCTGGCTATGACTCATGTATTCTGCCCATTATACAGGTGAGAAAACTGAGGCCTGAGGTTAGATGATATTCTTTCTCTTTTTCAGCACTAAGATCTGAACCTTGGACCTCATACTTGCTAGGCACTGAGCTGTATCCCCAGTCCTAAATGACGTTTCCAATGTTACAGAGCTAGTAAGAGTTTGAGCCAAAGCCCCAGGAATTCTAGTTTCTTTTTTATTTTTATTGTATGTATATGAGTACTTTCTTGTATATGTATATTTTATTGTATGTATATGAGTACTTTATTGCATATGTATATTTTATTTTATGTATACGAGTGTCTTGCCTGCACTTATGCATGTGTACCACATGCTGGCTAGTGCCCTTGGAGGTCAGCAGGTAGTGTTGGAGTCCTAGAACTGGAGTTATGGTTGTAAACCACCCTGTGGGTGCTGGGAATTGAACTCCAGTCCTCTGCAAGAGCAATAAAGTGTTCTCAACCACTGAGCCATCTCTCTACCCCACATTCTAGTTTAACTGCTTAAAAGTTCATGTGACAGATGGGATGGGATTGGGAGAGACCACAAATCCAAGTGTTCCCCATCAGATGGCCTGTCAGACCCAGGGAGGGCTCTCTTAGAGACTGACCCCTGCCATGCCACACTTCAGCCTTGCTGACTCCAAGTCAGGAGACCTGCAGAGGCTGTCCCAGGGCCTTAGAGTAGAGATCTATGATATTGTAAATAGTTTCCCTGCTACTCTAGTGAGTTTCCATACCGTACCTTATGGCAATGCAGATTTGTTATTTTATACTTCTAGAGGCCAAAACTCAGATATGGGATATTTAACCACCACCACCACCAGAGTCAGATATGGGGCTATAATAAAGCCACTGTCAGAGCCTCACTTCTTTCTGGGGGTTCAGGAAACAAAATCCATTTTCTTGCCTTGGTCTGAACATAAAAGTCATCCACAGCCCATGGCTCATGGCTCCTTCTGCCTTCAAGCCAGCAATGGCTCATTGAGTCTTTCTTATATTGTATGATTCTCTTCTGTGGTTAATGAAGAAGCACTTACGAAATCCAAGATCCTCTCTGCATTCTCAAGTCAACTAACTTGAATCTTTTTTTTCTTTTTTTTTTTTTGGTTTTTCGAGACAGGATTTCTCTGTGTAGCCCTGGCTGTCCTGAAACTCACTCTGTAGACCAGGCTGGCCTTGAACTCAGAAATCCGCCTGCCTCTGCCTCCCGAGTGCTGGGATTAAAGGCCTGCGCCACCACTGCCCGGCAACTAGCTTGAATCTTAATGTCATCCTCTACCTTGATTCTTTCTCACCACACAACATGGATCAGGGTGGTAAGATCATTGGGAAGCCATTACTCCGCCCAGCACAGGCCTCAAGTGGAAAACCAAGCCCCCCTTGTTTTAGTTTGTGTTTATTGCTGTGAAGAGACACCATGACCAAGGCAACTCTTATAAAGGACAACATTTAATTGGGGCTGGCTTACAGGTTCAGAGGTTCAGTCCAGTATCATCAAGGCGGAAAGTATGGATGGCATCCTGCAGGCAGACCTGGTGCAGGAGAAGCCAAGAGTTCCACATCTTGCTCTGAAGGAAGCAAGGAGGGAGGTCTGGATCACACTGGCCAGACTATGAGACCTGAAAGCCCCACCTCCACAGTGACACACTTCCTCCAACAAGGCCACACCTCCTAGTAGCATGGGCCAGCATATTCAAACCACCACACTAAGGTACTCTTGGTCTAGTAGAGAATAGGCTAAATAACGGGTGGTCTCTGCCAGGCATATTGGGAACCTGTTTCAGAGAAAACATTGGGGAAGCGTGTTTCAGACAGTGTCTCACTGTGGGCAACTCATAATCTTCCTGGCTCAGTATTCAAGTGCTGGTATTACAGGTGTGTGCAACCACACCTGGCACATGATTTGTTCCAAAGAGCTATAGACACATCCTCTCCTTCTGTGTCGCCCTTGCTGTTGTCTTTGTCATCTTCATCTTTTTACTTTGTGTGGTGAGGACCAAACCCAGGGCCTCACACTTCTGTAGGCACACACTGCACTGCTGAAGACAGCCCTAGTCTTTGCATTTGTATCTTGAAAAACTGGAAACACCCCAAGACTAGAAGTGCAATGTGTCTGGTCCTCATTAGAACCTAGTAAAGGAGGGCCTTATGTGTGACCTGGCTGACAGAATCTGGACTCCCCCTGAACAATCACGTGAAACAGATGAAAAGATGAAATTCTCCACAGTTAACACAGTTCTAAAATCTAGAACATTCCCTAAACTGTGTGTCTTGAATCAGTTAGGAATTCTATTTAAAGCCAGCTTTAGCCTGTGGGCCCAATTCACCAACAACCCGGAGCAGTGGATCCTCTCAGACCTCTCCCTTCATCCTGACATATCCCTGCAAGGAGGCCTCGGCTTCATCTCAGTCAGGGTTTATGGGGGTCCATATATTTTTCTTTCTATTCTGCTTTGGTTGCTCTTAAAGGGTTTAATTTTAGAACTTTGGTACAACTAAGTCCCTTCCAGATCATGACAGCTGCTCTCTGTGGACCCCTCACTCCATGTGTCCTTGGGCAGATTGTTGACCTTTCTCTGTTCCCCTCCCATCTGCAGCAGGGCTAATGACAGCACTTCCCATATAGGGCTGGAGGGAGCAGAGGGTACACCAGGCGACAACCCAAGAATAGTAAAGCTGTGAATATCTTAGCTGCCATTCTTATCCAAAAAGGAGGCAGAGCATGAACCTCCTCCCCTAGCCACAGAACAAGCCTATTTTGTTGTTGTTGTTGTTTGCTTTCTTTAATTTAGTTCTGAGACAGGGACTCACTATATAGCCTTGGCCGGTCCAGAACCTACCAGACTGGCCTTGAACTCACAGAGATCCACCTGCCTCTGCCTCCCAAGAACTAAGATTAAAAGCATTTGCCACCATACTGAGCAGAGCCAGCTTTAGATACCACCAGAATGCTGCATTTACGCCACCCAAGAAAAAATATTTTTAAGCAATGTGTTGTCTTGTTCTTTCTATAGGAATGCTATTCCTTCAAGGACCATTTCTTACAGTAGAGGGAAGACATGAAGGCATAGTAAATGGGTAGATGACAGGAAAATGGAGAGCCTGGACATCATGTCAAGGACAAAATAAAGCCTGTCTGCACAGGCTGAATTAGGGACATTTGGCAGAGGAGTTTTTCTGTGGGCCATTTGGTGCCTACTGTTTACCCAGATCCTAACCCAAACTCACACTGGAACTTCCTGGATGGCGCCACCTTGCCCCTACTGGCAATCTGAATTCATCAACTCAAAATGCTTCCCAGGCAATCCATGGCCAGATCTGGCCAAGACCTCTCTAACCTGGCTTCCAATCTTCCACACTCCAACTCACAGGTCTGGACTGTCATGGCTTTGAATGGGACTGTCCTTGAGTTCCATAAAGAAGTATTTCTCCCAGGTCCCTCGCCACCCCAAGGCCACTTGTAACCTTCATGTCCTGGTTTCCACTGGCATCAATGGTTACTCAGGCTGCCTTAGAACAGCCAGAAGAGCTCCAGAGTTCGAAGACCTTGACTCTCAGTGGCACACACATTCACAGTCTCCTCCAAGGTGCATCCCTGCAGGAGAGCTCTCTGTAAGCTCGGTTCTTACACCAGAGTCTCTGCTGAGGAAAAGCCTTGGACCTTTAGTTAGGAAAGCTGTCAGAGACTGTTTTGCACAACATCAAACACATTCCAGGCCTTATCTAATCAGGGAGCCTTCTTCAACAGCCACGCAGAGGCTGTTCCTGCAAAACATTCCCCAGGCAGGGCGAGGGCCTTGATTCTAAAGGCAAAGTAATGGCTCTTTTGGCACAGGCAAAGTTGGCTGGCAGCTGGAGCTTTGAGGTAACCTCTGACCCTCTCTCACAGTTCCTCCCAAGTCCCGCTGCACCATTCTAAGCCACCCTCAAATCCCAGGCTCTAATTGGCTCTGGTTTGTTTTGCTTTTCTCTTCTGTCCAGTGCTTCAAAAGGCACTTCAATAATTGTTTGAGGCACGAAAAAGGCAGGGCTCAGCTTTCCTAGCTGGAATTGGAGGTAATTACTGTCTTCCATACTCGAGCCGGTACATGCTGCAAATCACATGGCTCTGGGTTGCTTTACAGCGGGTGGCCGGGCCTCTGAGCTACAAGGAGGATTATAGAACTTCACAAAGGTTCTGCTTCAGAGAGAGAAGAATCCACACGTCTCAGAAGTGCTAGAGGAATTGTCTGTACTCTTCTGCTGTCCCCTTGAGACTGCCCGAGAGGTTTGGTCTGAAGAGACTATGTCTTCAATTCCACCCTGGAAGTTTGCGATTTGCTTTTTTTATTTTGTTTTCTCTCAAGAGACAGGAACTGACCCCACACATAACTCCCTTCTTGTTTGAAATTAATAACCACATGCTCGACCAAGGCTGTCCAACCTCAGAACAGAACTCAACGCAGTGAGTCTAAGACCCACCTCAAAGAACTGGAATAAGGATTCATTTTGTGCATTTAAAACAGCAAGCCCAAACGTGGAGAGTCTCTGGATTATCCCCTTAGGCTCCACATGTGGACCTGGAGGACCTTGTTTAATCGATCAGCTGACTCGCAGGGCCTCACCCACGAGTGAGAGCAGTAGAGTGTGTGAGGTCCACATGAGGTTAGCCCATGTGAAATGCCTGTTTGGGATCTGTGTATACCAAATGGTCAATAAATGTTAGCTACCTTTCACTGTCAGGGCGGGGCTTCTGCTGCCAGAGGAGCCAGTCTGAACAGAGCCGCTGAGATATGAATAAGGAAGCAGGAAGGGGTAGGGTGGCAGCCCCAGTCCGAAGTGTTTTCCCTCCCAAGGGAATTTTCTTAAACATCTGAAGTTGCCTGACCCCTGGACATGTCAAGAAACGTGAACTAGCTGTGTTCCCTTAGCACCTCCCTGCTTAGAAGTGCTGAGAAACAGTGGGTTTGGGTTGAGTTAGAGACTGAAGAAGGAAGAAAAAGGCCTCTGTTCAAATTCTGGGACCTGGACATTGCTGGCCTGGGTTATGGGAAGACAGGAGACAGGACTTAAGTGTATCCAAGGGCCCTGGGTGATCCAGGGAGATACTCCAGGTGGAGGGCTGCTGTCCCCACTGTGCTGCCGACCCTTCCCTTTCCCAGTGTCCTCCTCAGAACTCTCAGTGTCCTCTGACCTTGACTCCAGGTCGTTAAAACCAATCAAAGCCCACATCACAGCAATGACTCCGTGGAAATTCCCCCTGAGCAGATGACCTTTCTAGGCCGCACACTGTCCTTTCATAGTCTTAAAGACAATACACCAGCGTACACTTATCTGTGTATTTGTCTCATATCTGTTTCTAGATAAACTAAAGTTCATGTGAATGAGGCCAAGTCTCTCTGTCCTTTCTTCTTTAACACAGATGACTGTTTGCCTGTGAACTCTCCTTATTCTGTTTATGCAGATCTGAGTGATCAAACACAGATTTAGTGGGCCCTTTCCATGTCTTTGCTGAATGAATGACTTCTTTCTTGGTCTATCTGCCTCCCTCCTTCCCTTCCCTCCCTCTCTGTGTGGTTATGGTATTGGGAATTGAACTCAGGACCTTGATCACGTTAGGCAAATGTTCTACCACAAGCTATAGTCTTAGTCCTGAATCCATGATTTCAAAGCAGAGTCAGTTCCTGTAGTCAGGAAGAGTTTCTGGGCACAAAGAGAGACTGAAAAACACTTGAGATCACATCTTGTTTTTCTCAAGTGGGGCCATTTGGCTTTGTCTGCCTTGTATTTGATGAAGTTTCATGTTTAATAGCAGCCCTGAATTGTTAGGATAAACACACCAGGCACAATCATGAACTAGTTGCAAGCTTAAATGCCTGAAACAGGGTGTGCCTGCAGCATATGCACAAACATGGCTGACTCTCAGTTATCCACTCCAGCACATAATCTAATAGCCAGTAATCTAATAGTTTACAATTTCATATCCTACAGCCCTGAAAGTTTTACATGTGGTTTTGGACTACGTTTCTGAATTTGCATTGGATATAGGCAGCTCTGATAGTCTAAGAATTTATTTGAGCTCCTATGACTATCACCATTGCCTTGGTGGCCTAGAAAAAACCCTCCTGGGCTCCCAGCACATGCAGAAAAAAATACTGTATTAAACTTGGGGGGGGGGGGGAGTATATTACCCTTCAGTCACAGAAGCTGTCTGTCTAAACCCCTAGCTCCTCCATGTGCCAGCTCTGTCTTTGTTCTCTTATTGCTATCTATCCCCCAAAGACTGTTTCAAAACATAGTTGAGCTTTCAGGGAAAAAAAAAAAAGAGTCTGAACTGTCCTGTCAGGTGGGTGCACAAACTAGTCTAAAGCAGAGCTGGGCTCCCTGCATACTTTCTGTTTCACACCTGGGGAAAGGTTTGTTTCTTCTCCTTTTCTTTCTAAATATTTTTTTATTACCTGTGTGTGTGTGTGTGTCTGCATGAGTATATGTATATATACATGTACATGTTCGAATGTATGTGCCACAGACTGTTCTTTCTTCCAACCATACCGGTCTGGGAATTTGGGTCTTCTGGCTTGGGAAGAAGCGCTTGTATTGACTGAGCCATCTTGCCACCCCTTCATCTCCCATTCTTCATCCTTATCTTTTTTTGCCTTAACATGTCTTCTCATCCTGGCTCACTGGAAGTCAGCCAACAGGTCTTTGCTTTGAAAGCCATTCCAGGTTGTAAAAGTTCTTGATTCTGCCTGTACACTTCAGAAAGAACCACTGTCCTGAGCAGACTGGTGTGAGCTGGCTGAGGGGTCCCTGTGCTATGCTGACTGCACTGCTAGGCCAAACCATGAAGACTTTCTCCTTGATAGGGCATATGTCTATCTCTGCATGTGTTTGTGCTGACTTGAGTCAAAATCTTGAGGCTGCAAAGTGGAGACATCCTGAGATCCAATGCAGAGCCAATTGTGTTGTCAGTGAGTAGCTGGAAACCCAGAATTCCCACCTCTTTTTCCTGTCATGAAGTTATATCTCGAGGTAAAACAGCTGCCGGATCTCAAGCCAACTGGGACGGACGCCAGCTGTTTATTCCAGATGCCAAGAGCCAGATGCACACCCACTCTCCTCTCCCACTCCCTAAGCCTGAAGTCTCAAATTTTATTGAATTTATTAATAGCCTTAAGGGTTTGCTAAAAGAGCTTTCCTACAGGCTCTGCCTCCAGAGAAACAGACCTCCTTAGTTCTGGATGGCCAGGAAATCTACATGTTAAATAACAACACTCCCACCCCACCTTGTCTCCCTAGAATTCCAGTGTAACCACTCTGAGAATTATATCTGGAGAGACAGATACTCGCTACGCTGGAAGGTTGGTAAATCCACAGCAGTGAGTGAGTGTGTCTGATTTGCAGCCTGCCAATATCTGTGGTGTAAATATTTTCACCACCGTCAGTCCAAACTACCACATCTCCGTGTTTGTGAAGGTGGGACGAGGTGTGCATGCCCGCAGTTCCAGCATACCATAGGGTGGTGACCTTCCATGAAAGCTTCTGGATGGCTCTGAATGCTGGTTCTGAATGGGCTCTTGGTATAGGATGCACACGCCTGAATCGTTCCTTACACTCTTAAGGCTGCTAATGGTCTGCTTTGGTGACTGTTTACCAGTGCTCTTACAGGGTTCCAAATCAGAGAAAGAGGAAGAAGGAAGAGGAAGAAGGGAGAACATTCAGTGAGTGTGGGATGCTGGCTTCGGTACACTGCTCATTTGGTTCACCTGACTTTTAGTGGGGTGGGCACCCTCACACACCTGTTTCTGGCCCCATTTGATAAACTCTCTGGTCCTCTCCAATCAACTTGATCCTGTTGACCTGGAAAAAGATGAAAAGACTGGATGCCGATGGACCTGAAAGAATGGAAGTGGATGGAGGAGGTCCTCGGGGTGCTCATATGACCCAAGGTTACTGGCCACTTAAGGCCTTCCCTTTGCTTCCCAGCTCTGGCCTCCTGTTTGAAGGTTTTGGTGATTTCTCCCACCCCCAACCAGGTGAACAGATGTGGAAAGGTCTCCAGTTCCCAGAGCTCAGGACACAGCTGCCTGCTGCTCCCCACTCCCACCTGTAGACTGGGTCTGCCCTCAGACAGAAGAGCCACACAGGCACTAACCATAGGGCCCAGACCAGTCAGGTGTAGTGTTCAAGCCTGCTCTGGCCTTCTGTCAGCTAACCTAAGCAAGAATGAAGAAATGGCATCTCCTGCTCTGTGCTAGGAATCTCCAGGCATTTAGAAGAGGTAAGGCTCCAGCCCTTCCACACAGCCTGTGGGCCTGCTGCTCTCTAGACACATCTCACACACAGTGTTGGCATGAGTACCTTGCCAGCTCTGGCCTTGAGCAGGAGGGAGCCCTCTGATCTGAAATGGTTCTCTTTTGCATCAGCTTCGCTTCGCTGACCATCATATGAAGGAGGGGTGTAGGTGTTAGTTTCCTCATCCACTATATATTCAACCTGATCATCTGAGGAACTTTCCAGAGACTTACCAATGGGATAAACAAAATTAATTGACCTTAAATGAAGAACCTGTGTCATATCTAATCTAACCCCTGGAATATGCCGCTCTTTAGTGATGGTTTCCTAGCTTATAGGAGAGGCGGTCTTTTCAGCTGTGCAGAAAGGTTTGGTACATGCGTGTCTTAGCACAGCAGCCGCCTTAAAATGGGACACATAATGCCACATGTTTCTGAAAGCAGCGGCTCTCATGGTGAGTCTGGGGGACCTTTGCAGCCCATGAGATACTATCAGAGTGTCTGCAAGACTATAGGTATTCTCACAGAAACAGCAAAGATGTTATTTCCTTTCTTACTATATTGACATTTGGAGTAAAATCTCTGTCATCAGACTATTCTGGCCACCATGGTAGTCTTCAGTGTTACAAACTTTGGGGGTTTAAGTGAAGGAGACCCGTTGCATTTCAGAATGTTCTAGATGAAACAGCTATAAAAGCTTGCCTGTGGCTCACTTGTTTACTGTTCTGTATAATGAATTGAGATGGGGGTGGGGGGCCCTGCTAGCACATCTACCTGTGGTTGCATGGGGCCCTGCTAGCACATCTCCCTGTGAGCTGCACTGGGCCCTGCTAGCAACATCTTCCTGTGGTTGCTTGTGTTAAGAAGTACCTGGGGCTATTGTGAATGGAGTGAGCCACTTTCGAAGAATGCAAGTCCAAATAAGCACGGGTGTTCAGAGAAGGTTATGTGGCAGGCATTTTCTGAAACAAAACAAAACAAAAACAAGCAAACAAACAAAAAAATCAACCTGCAAAAACAACCACCCGAGATTGCCATACCGACAATATCGGTGGCCAAAATAAAAACTTTGAGCAAAACTTAGAGGTTTTGAAGATGTCTGCCACCATGATCTTAACACCTCCCCCACACTTACAGACGTTTCTGATTAAATCAACGGTGCTGGTAAGAAACACAAAGTTCGTTTTCATCACGGAATATATCAAACTGGGAAGATCTGCACAGTTTAATAAAGCAATGTTTTCCAAATGACCACAGCATTACCATGCACACCCCAAAGACCTAGTCCAAGTACAGGCTGCACCTAGTGATTTTAATGGACTCAAGAACACAGAGTTCACTGATTTGGGTTCACATTCCACACTGCAAACAACCTTCAGTAAACTGCTATTAGTTGACTACAGAATCACGTCAGAGAAGATCTGTAATTATCTGAAAAGGCCATTAAAGTATTCCTCCTTTTTCCAACAATGTGTCTGTGGGGGAGGCTGTGCTTCCTTCACATGCTGCAAACAAAACAGCATCAGGACCACTGATTGATACTCAGGCCCAGCTGTCTTCTATTAAGCCAGACATTAAAGAGGTTTGAAAAAAAAACAGAAAACAAAAACAAAAAACCGCGTACACTGCCGTCACCCTCCTCACACGCTTTGTTTTGTTTTGGTAAGCAGTTGTTTTTACAATGAAAGGTTTATTTAAATTTTTAAATGAATTAATGTTAACAAAAGTCTAAATATTAAAATTTATCCATTTACATGAATAAATATAGTTTATTGCAATGCAATAACACATTGACATTGTTTTCTGTTTTAATTCATAATCTAATAAAAATCATTTCATTATTTATTGTTGCATAATGAAGCACCCTCAGCCCATTAGGTAAAGCAGCATTGCTCCTTGGTTGTTTCCCACAGTTTCTGAGACTCAGGTATGCCCTGGGTGGGTCAGGGACTCTCGAGGTTGGAGCTATCTGAAGGCTGCACAGGGGTTAGAGGATCTGCCCTGGGATGGCTGACTCTCTGCAGCCTTGGACAGTGGCTAGCTGTTGGCGGGAGGCAGGTCTTGGTTTTTCTCTATGAGTATTTCCAGTGGACTCAAATCACAAGTGACTGGTCTTCTTCAGAGTGACAGAAGAAACCAGTTAGGGACCTCTGGGCCCTTTTATGACCCTCCCTCTGAAGTCACTATTTGTGACAAGGGCTGGCCCTGGGCTAGCACACACAAGCATGAGTTCTAGTTGATGAGAATCAGGAGACTGTCACTCCAGGATTTACCAATAGATACAATCTACATAAACAAAGACTTTGGAATCGGCAATAAAACTCAAGAGCACAGTGCAATTGTTTGAGAGTGCTAGTCTGAAGGAACCGGTCTGTATCTTTAAAATCTTTGCTATTTACCTACTTCTTTATTAATCTCTCTTTGTTGATAACGATGCCATAATTTAGGCAAAACTTCTCATTCACTTACCCTCCATGAGCTAGGCCACTTGGCTTAGGCCTTGTTTCTTTTGAATTAAAAATAACCTTTCATTATAAAAAACAATTGCTTACACTTACTGAAAAAAAACAAAACTTGGGGAGAAGAGTGACAAAATTTTGCATATATATACATATATATATTTATATGGCAAATTTCCTTAATGTCTGGCTTAATAGCATGCTATCGAAGACTCCTTTGTGAGTCTCTAAATTTTCATTTTTTAAAATGAATGTGTATGTGTGTATCTGTGTGAATTCTATATGTACCATATGTGTGCAGGTATCTACTGAGGCCAGAAGAGGGCATCAGACCCCTGGGACTGGAGTTATAGGTAGTTGTGAGCCAACAGACGTGGCTGCTATAAACTGAAGCCAGATTCTTTGTATTGGCAGTATGTGCTTGGAGCTGCTGAGGCATCTCTCCAGTCCCAAAGAAGGCAGACTCCCTTACTCTGCCATTGTTCCCACAGTGCCAGGACTGATTCAAACTGAAGTTTCTATAGCCACCATGCAGAGTACTAAGCACTAGGTGATCAGCGTGAGCTATCTGGATCTCCCCTTGGGAGTTTTAACTCTTCTCTTTACCTACTCGTTTTTACTGCTGGTTTCTGTTTGTTTGTTTGGTTTTGTTTTTTGCATGGTAATAGTGGTGATGGCGTCATTAGTCCTTCTCAGGTCAGGCTCCCCAGACAGTCATGGCCTCCAAGAGTTGTGTCACTAATGGGCAAAGAGTGGAATGACTGAGGCAGACGGAGGAGAGGTCTGAAATTTGTTGTCTCAGTGGCTGAGGTAGTGGCTTTTACTCTGAATGCGATGGGAGCTTTTTGAGCCTGTGTGGGTAGGTTTGAGAGACAGCGGAAGTAGTCTGACTGTTAAGGTGAAAGTACATTTTAGAGCAGCTGGAAGTTGGAAGGGTGTTACGAAGTTTTTGTAGCAGTCAGCTGAGGAAGAGATGCAGGTGGCTGAGTCCAGGACCTGGCAGTGAGACTTAAGGACTGGTTGGATTCCGGCTTTGTTTTGACAATGGAGCCAACAGGACTTAATGGCAGCTTGGAAGTGGGTTAGACTGGAAAGGACAGATTTCAAGGATGGCTCCAGGGTTTTGATCTGAACAACCAGGAGCCTGGAGTTGTATTACTTGAGAAAGCCCTAGTTTGAAAGGAGAGATTTTGAAAGTTTCATTGGACTGGGCAAGTTTGGTTGTTCGCCCGAGCTTTCTGAGAGACCCCAGCTGCCTTTGCTTCTGCTGTTCCAGCCATGCCTCCCCAGGGCAGAGACTGCCTGCTTCTTGGAAAACCAAAGCAAGTCATTCACTGTGTGAAATTCTCTTTCAGGGAGTGTGAGAATGTTAGTCTAGGGCCTCTTGCTCCTTTCCCTAGTCCTTATCGGAAATGAAAGAAAACAGGCAGTGGAGATAGGATCTCCGTTGAACAATTCTGGAAGGTAATTGGGAGTTGAAAACAAATCTCTCCTGAAATGCTCGAAGCAGGTGGAGAGAACTCCAGCTCTTAAGCCATACATTATCCAGCCCTGCAAATGACTTCCTTCCAGCCCCAGGCAAACCCCAACTTCTACCCTCCAAATGCCTGTCATCAGTAGAGCTCAATGACAAAATCCCACCATGAGAAAGGGGAGCCTGGTCCTCACAGATACCGGAAGGGCTGCTTGAGAGCCTCCTTCTAGAATGGTGCTCCCAAGAGGGACACACAGGGTGGGACTCTGGGGATTTTTGGCTTTTGTTTTTGGGGTGTGTGTGCGCGCACGCGCGTGCACAAGCATTTAATGGCCAAAGGTTATCCTTGGGCGTCGTTTCTCAGAAGCTACCTACCTTGGTTTTTGAGATAGTGTCTCTCTCATTGGTCTGGAATTCACAAAGTAGGATAGTCTGGCCAGCCAGCAAAAACCAGGACCTGCTGTTCTCATCTCTCCTGTGCTGGCACACACCACCATGCCTGGCATTTTCATTTGGTTTCTGGGAGTCAACCTCAGGTTTGCCTGCATGTGCAGTAAGCATCTTACCAACTGAGCCATCTGCAGCCTTAACTTCTTTCAGAGTGTTGTGAGGGGTTAAACACCTGGCTTGAGCCAAATGATTTTATTGTCTTTGCAGTGCTGAGACTCAGCCCCAGGGTTTATACATAGTAGGTAACTGCTGTACTATTGAGTTGACATAGGGCCTTGTGGGTTTTTGTTTGTTTGTTTGTTTGTTTTTTGTTTTCATTTTGAGACAAGATCTGACTAAGTTGCTCTAACAGGTCTTAAACTTTCAATTCTCCTGCCTCAGCTTCCTGGGTGGCTTGGATTATAGGCCTGTGCCATCATGCCCTCCATCAAAAGATATATATTTTCTTGATTAGAACTATTTGTTTCATTTGAACTTCACACCACTAACCATTGTCAAGCCCTTTGCAATGACTAGAATCTCCAGACTCCTTTATTGAACCACAATGTGTTAACCTTTCCACTAAATAAAGTAGGGCCAGCGCTGCCAAATTCTGGCTTAGGTCAGTCAGCAGAGGGTTGACAGAGCACTTCTCGAGGGTCTGGATTACTAAGAAAAATAAGGATTGTGTTATACTGTGGAGAATGTACCAGAGTACCTCTTATTCCCATTTCACACGTCAGAACACAGAGGGACAGGGAGATTGAGTGACTTGCCACATGACTAGCCTACAACAGGCTATACCATTTTCTGGCATCTTCCATGAGGTAGGCATATACTCTGTACTTTGTGTTAACCTGTTTCTATGGAATTGCACATTTTTCAAAGAAGTAAAACCTATCCACCAGAAATTCTTAAAGGATATGTTCTATGTCTTCACTGTCCAAGGTAGAAGCCACCAGTCCTGTGTAGCCATTAGGTGTTTGACACATGGTGAATGAGCCCAAGTAGTATATTTTTACACTTTATTTAATCTTGACTTATATGTAGTTACATATGGTTAGTGGCCACTGCATTGTCCAGTGGAGTTCTATGTGGCTCAGTTGATCTGAAAGCTGGTGAACTGACATGGCGAGCCAATCTCAGGCCTGGCTGAGCTCCAAAGGCATGCCTCACCTTTTCCCCATCTCCTCTCAGGGAAAGTGCCTGGCATTGTGCAAGGGGAAAAGGCCTAGGAAGGAAGCTGACGAGACAACTTGCAATCAACCAAAAATAAAGCCAGATTCTAACAGGTTGGTCGGTATTTTTGCCGGAGGCCCTGATGGGGACCAAGCAATTCAGATGAAGGATGAGCAGGAGGTTGTTGTGGTCTTTTTGGCCCAGGGTTTTGTGACTTACCAGTCCCCACCCCTACTGTTTAAACAGCAGTGTTTCCTTTTTCCGAGACTACTACTAATCCACTAATTGGTATCGTGGTAGGGAGCCCCCAGGCCCAGCCTCACCCTTTAAAACATGCAGCCTCCTAGGGCTTCCATCTGAGACCCTGCTGACGGAGTACAACTCCAATGTGCCATATTCAGAAGCCAAGTCAGAGAGGTCATTGCCTTCCAGTCTTCTGTGACCTTCCAGCATTCATCTCGGCTTCATCAGCCCTGCTCTAAGGCCTCTGAGGAGATCAGTGATGCTGAGGACAAATTAAAAGTCACCGTTTCTATGGCCAGGTCCTGCCCTCTGCTCTGACCTATGTAGCACTGGCATCTCACCCTTCATTCTGTTACAATTCCTTGCTTTTCCCCAAACACACTGAACTTGCTCTTCCCCTCCGACTGGAATGGTCTTCCTTCACTTCCTGGCTTACTCTTTTCACTCAGTCTCCACTCTCAGGTTCCCTCTTCAGAGAGGTCTTTGAGGTCCCACTGTGTTAAAACAGTGCATGTGTAATACCTTCTCTTAGCCTGTGCTACATTCTCCAAGGCACTTATCAATTCATTTTCAGGATGGAAAACATTTAGTCAAAAGGTTGTATCCCTAGAGGACAGGTACAGATTCTTTTCCTTGTCTTTATTCTGTAAAGAGTACAGGATAGCAGCTATTTGCAGTGTGCTTGCATGGTGTTTAGCATTACAAATGGTGCCGAGATGACATAATGTATGTGACAGCCTGTGCATAGCTCAAGTGCGCGCACTGTTATTCTGTGTGTAGGTTTTCATATCTGTAGGTGTCCTGGGATCAGTTGCCCACAGTTACCAGGTATGCTTGTTTGGTTATATCTGTCACTTGTAATAAACTGGGTAAAGAAGAAAGATATCTTTTTTTTCCTTACCCTGTATGTCCAGCATCTAGAATGTAGTCTACTGTCACAGAGCTAGCTACTCATTGGACACTCATTATATTAAATAACCGAATGGAGGCACACACAACCAGTCGCCTGTTGTGCAGGGATGGAGGCAGAGGGAGGGGTAGACTTGGCTTACTCTAAACAGATCAACGCTTCCATGGTTTGGATCCTGAACCATGAGAAACAAAGAGATTTGCTGGTTAAATTTCTTCTGCCCTGAGAAAGTTAAAGATCACAGATAATCCAAAACTCAGTGCCAAGTCCTCTGATTTATAATCAGGGAACTATTCACGTAGAGGTAAACAAGAGCAAAGGCTTGACAAATGAGCGTAGGAGGAGATGATGCGAAGCAGACGGAGGGTGTTGTACTCGCCTTTAGCAGCCCCGGTTTCCCATCCGACTTCACCCACACTTGCATCCAGAGAATTTCCACCACTTTCTACAATCCCTTGAGCTGTGCTGTAATGATGGATGCTTGCAGTAGGGGTCGGTGCAAACGGAAGAAGCATAGGTTACATCCCATCTCTACACTAATGGTACCCTACACTCCTCTGAAAGGTGCATCCAGTAATAAATGTTTTCCCAAGACGCCAAACTTTCCTAAAATCTTGGAGGGAATCTCTTTCTCTCTGTAATGTGCCTCACAGAAACTTATCTCCTTCTCCACCTTTAATAACTTCAAGGTAGCAAGGTTAGCAATGCCTAGAGGGTGAGTAAATATCGAAGGAATAAATGAGAACCCAGCCAAAGGAGAACAACGACCTGGTGAGGAAGGATGTAGGTAAGCAAAGCTAAGTGGAGGGTCAGGAACTGTTGGCAGGACTCTCTACGCCAGGTGTGTGGTTTAGTGCATGCCTCGGTCCCTCCTCTGCCAGCTCTGAGCTCTGACTCTCTGAGCATACCTTCACAGCTTTGCTGTGGAGTCGCTCTTACATGCGTTGTCCTCCTGAGAGTGAGACCAGTTGCTCTGGGATGGAGCATCATTATTTAACAGCAAACTCCCCCCCCACCCCCCAGTGTTTCTTCCACATTCTCCACTAAAGAAGGTTCCGGGGGACAGTCATCATCAAAGTAGGAAGTAGGTTCAGACCAGTGCCAATTTATTAGATAATTCCACCTTAATAGAAGTTCCCGTGGCTGTTTCTCTGGTGAGTCTTTGGAATGACTGGGTTGCAGAAGTCTTTTGTTTGAAGACAGAAAAAAAATCACCTCTATGGCATATATGTCCACTTTCCTCCCCTCCACAGCTCAACTTGGGGCTCTGAGAAGCAAGTAAGGGCTCCAGCACTGGGCAGCAGGGGTTAGGGGGCAACCCCTCTTGAGCCTTTGGATACCTGTGCTAGCCTGTATCATTGCCCTGGGCACTTCAGCATTTGACTCAAAGCTGCCTCTGAATTTGGCGTCATCCTCTTCCCAAGAGAAGAATTCCAAAGCACCAGGTCAGCAGAATTCAGAGCTCTCTTCCAACTTTATTGATGATTCACAGGTTGGAGTCACCAAAAAGAGAAAACACTTGCTGGGGAGTCTCCGTGGGTACAGGACTTCAGACCAGCTTCCGATAAGTACTTCTGTGCCTCAGTTTCCCCAGATGGGATGTCAGCACTGTCCATCATAGCCTCATGACCCTTTTCCCAATACAGGGGTCTATGAGGCAGGGGCTTTCCTCTTTAATGATCCTAGGTACACTCTAGAAGAGAGAAACATTTTTATGATCCCAGTAACCAAATAAGATAATGAAAACCATGGCTAAAGCCTCCACATTGTCAGAGGGGACTCTGGGAATTCCAAGCTCTCTGAAGCCTTAAGTGGCAAGGGCCTTCCTGAAGAGCTTGGGACACCGGCTGATGGCTGATGAAAGGATTTTAACATGCCACTGAAATTCTCTTTTCCAAAATAACCACTTTGAAACCTGTTAATTACAGATACACAACTGGTCCCAACTCCCCAACAGGACCAGGCTCTTCTACCAAGGAGAGCGGGGCTCTGAGGCTGGAGGATGCCATGGCGCTCACACATGCTTTGTGTTGGGTGAATTAGCTTTAGGAAGAGAATCCAAATTAATTAAAACCACATGACCACTCCCTCCACCCCCAGCCTTGCTCTCCACCTCCCTCCCCTGGAGACAGGGGCTGGTTCAGTCTAATTTGGTCCAGTGTTTTTGTTTCCTAAAATCTGTCTTGGGCTCAGGGCCATTAATAGGTTGCAGCTGATTTTAATCTACATGAATCAGAAACCTCACTTCTTTGGTTTTAAGGAGGTTACAAATTGTGTGTCCCACAACGTTGGGATGGAGGGGAAAGGCCCTGGGTTGGGAGGGGAAGGGAGAGGGGAAATGCATGCTGGAAGGCATAAAATCTCTGCTCTCCATTAAGCAGCCAGTTTGAATGAGCCTGTGAGTTCTCAAAGCTGGGGGAAGGGAGAGGAGAGGCAGGGAGGGTCTTGTTGCACTGACCCTGTGGCAAGCACATAGGACTTGGGCCTATGTAAACAAAGTTGAGACCACTATCTGGAAGAGCTGGGACTTCTATTCACCACTCTGCCAACAAATTAACTCCCCAAGCTCTTGCTGGGCATCTACAGTAAGTTAATGCTGAGATCAGCAAACCAAGGCCAGCTGGTCTAATCAGGCCCCCAACCTGACTTTATAAATAAAGTTTTGTTAGGACACAGCAGTGCCAATTTCCTAAGGCATTGTCTCTGGCTGCTTTAACAGTTGTGGCAGAAAGCTGAGAATATTTACTATCCGCCCTGCTGCAGTTAAAAGTTTGCTGAGTTAGGCTAAGTCTTACACTCTACTTACAGGACAACAAAGGACAGATTTAGAATTCCTTTAGTTCCCACATCATACAAGAGTCTAGATTCCTTCCAGACATTACCCTGCAGGAAAGGATCTCTGTGCTCACTTAACCAATGGCAATAAAAGACAGCGCCACCGAGGTGAGGATGCTGACCCCTGGGCCTCACAACCCTCCTCTTCTGTTCACAAAGGGAAGGGCAGTTTCTGAGATGTAGTAGTCACCCCTTCAACGTCTGAACAGTGCTCATGTGGAAGAGGACCTGGGAGGACCTGGTCTCCGGGCCACACACCAATCCTGTTCGTTAGATGATAGTAAACAGGACTGGGGTACCCCAGCCCTGATGTATCACACCAGCCAGATCACAAAGCCTTCTTAGCGCTGGCTGCACTAAGACCTGGTGCTGGTGCCCGGGCTTGGGCTGGCACACCGTTTCAAAGAAAAGTAGCTCTGGGTATCAGGGGATAGGGATGAGAATGAGACTAGCCAGAGGTCACTTGTGAAGACTGTCTCTCCCAAGGCCCATTGCTGAGTGTTAGGCATCTGCCTCTTGGAATTGTGGGTCCTATGCTGGTCATCCTACAATCAGGATTCCAGACTGCTAGAATATCTCTTAGACATCTGTAAGCTAGCTGCAGGAGCACAGGAAACAGGGAGCTCCTGTGATAGGCACAGAGACAAAGGCACACTTAGGGTGCTGGGGTAGACAAAGCAGGTGAGTCTTAAACCTTCCTTGAAAGCAAAGCCTCTAAGGAAGAGACTCCAGTTCAGATGGCAGTGAGGGTCTTCCAAGGCTTTGGGAGCCAGGGACTCCTTTTGAGGATAAGCAAGGGAGCAAGAATCCTCCAGGTCTCGTCGGATAGGTTGACATGTGACACCAAGAAAGGTATGACTAGTTGGCAAGCACAGGGAGCCTGTTTTCTGCATGGTAGAGCCCAGCCCGGCTGCATGAGGTCATGACAGTACTCTGCGCATGCGTGGGCCTGGGATCCTAGATTGGTACGGTACCTCCCTACATTGCATGGAACGTTGCCTCTCCTGGGGTCTAGGCTAGCAGGAGGCGAAAGTTCCTACAAAGGACATTATTCTAGGCCTCACTGTTTCTATCAGTGTCCCCAGGTTCCTTGCAAACTTCTTGTACTATAGGCATCATCAGCTCTGAAGAGTTCCAGCCGTCAATAAAGAATTCCAGTCTTTAGAGTCTGGCTGTTCTTTGAAGGATTTCTGTGCGACTAGTGACTGTGAGTCTCCTTCCCCTCCCCCGCCCCCCAAGAGTGACAGAAGGACTCATCCAAGCAAGGACTGAGGAAGACCTCATCACCATAAACAACTAATGCTTTCTAGCAGTAGGAAGCAGGTCAGGGCAGAACCAGGGAAATTACTGCATTAGCATTTCTGAGTCCCTCTGTGCTTAGACACAGCCTTACACAGGGTTTATTTAGCCTTTAGCATGAAGAGAATATATAATACCAGCTCAATCTTCTGCCTCTTTGTGAGCCTTGGGGCCTTCCCTATTACCCACACTTCTGACAGGGCCAAGGGTCATGGTGAAATCTTCAAGGTTATTTTGTCTAGACTTGGTTCCAGGCTGTTTCACTGAACCCAGGGTCCAGGAGATTGTTGCTTTCTCTAGTCCAGACTGAGAAGAACAGAGGCGGAACTGGAGACCTAAGTAGGCATTTGGGACACCTGATTTAACAAGGCCCAGAGCTATGCTAAAACAGTAGGGGCTTTGTGCACAACTGGCAATGCTGTCGTGGCCCCTGCATGGAATGCAGTGCACATGGCTAAATAGGGGTCACCATGTGTGCACTATGAACTGGGCACTGCTTGAATGAACACAACAGCAAGACAGACCTGAAGAGGTCACGGAATGCAGTCTCTCACCCCATTGAGGTGGTCAGAAAACCCTGTCCTATGTCCCCGTTGCATTTATCCAAACTCCCTACTTACTCACTGTGGGCCACCAGGCTGAGGGCTTGAACCTCCCTCGGCCATACACACACACACACACACACACACACACACACACACACACACACACACAGAGAGAGAGAGAGAGAGAGAGAGAGAGAGAGAACTAGATATGTAAGCCAAGCTCTTCCCTTCTGTGCTACCAAACAAAGCAAAACTAGATAAAACCTAGAAAAAGCCCATAAATGCTTCCTGGGCTTGGGCAGACAAACTTCAACTCTAAACAGAGCAAGCCAGACCTATAAAATGCATCCATTCAAAAGCACATAAATGCATCCAGGAACGGTGCAAGCTGTCACGGAGGACAGGCTGGGTGATAGGCTGGCTCTAGAGCAGTGAAGACATGATTGTAAAGAAGGGAGGGAGCTGGGGGAGGCTCTCAGAGCCTAAGCTTCAGCACAGACGCCACAGAAAACAAGCTTCCCCACCAGGACACAGATGGGTGAGAATTGTAGATTCATGTTGAAAATTGATTTCATGTGTCCTTCAAAAGAAACAAGGCAGGGGCTGGAGAGATGGCTCAGTGGTTAAGAACATTGACTGCTTTTCCAGAAGTCCTGAGTTCAATTCCCAGCAACCACATGGTGGCTCACAACCATCTGTAATGGGATCCAATGCCCTCTTCTGGTGTGTCTGAAGAGAGCAGCAGTGTACTCATATACATTAAATAAATAAATCTTTAAAAAAAAAGAAAAGAAAAGAAACAAGGCAGGGACTCCCTTCACACTCTCCTGCCCTCTGAGAAGCCCTGTACTCTAGCTAAGGCCTGGAGTTTCTGCTATCAGCTGTATTTTGCCTCCTGTATAAACAAAGGGCTGGTAATTAGCACAGGAAATGAGCTTCCTAGGCACTCAGTGTGTACCAGCCTGTGATATGGGGAGCTGCCAGGCTTCTCTACCTGAAAATATTCACAGGCTCTCAAACCATTTTTTTCCAGCGTCTTCCCTGTCCACTTGAGTAGGGGCATTGCTATGCATGTCGTATACACACACAAACACACAAGTTCCCTGGTTCCCACCCCCATCACAGAGACAACTGCCCTTAACCAGGAAACACATCCTTTCCCCAGAACTTCCTTCCCTTAGTTTCCATGTCTGTCATTATGTGTGTGCACGTGCACAAGCGAGTGTGCGCACACTCTCCCCCTCCCCCCAGCCATTGAGCATACCCTCCATCCCCCACCCCTACCTAGTGCAAAGGAACTCCCACGGGAGTCAGGGATGTTTATATTCCCATGTGTGTGCATACACACATGCACACAAAGTCTGTGTATTCCCACGGGCTCCCACACAGCTGGGACCAGCCCTGGGCTGTTTGCAGTTGTTTTGCACTGGCCTCTACCAGGTGTCCACTTGAAGAGGAAGACAGGAAAGGTTTGTCGCACGTCCCTCGAGTCTAAGGTTTTTTGAAAGATTTTGAAGAAGATGGGTTTTTGAGATGTGAATAGCCTCAGGGTTACAGGCAGCCATGGGGCACCCTACCCCATCTCCCTAGGCTAATGAGCACTCAGGCTGTTTGGAGACTTTCTTTATTGTGCCTGTCTGAGACTAGGCTGGAAGGACCAAGGTTCAGCTAAAGGAGTTCTGGCTCAGATGCTTTATGGCTTCTTTTTGTTCTAGTTTTTATAGCTCCAGACTTTTTGGAGAAAACTATCTTCTAAAAGTGTGGGTGTGGGCAGGCACCAGCCAAACAAACAAGGATGGGTTTGGGTAGAAACTGAAAGAGTTAACAATGAGCTCCGAATGACAACTGCCACCCTGGGAAATTGGACCCACCAGAAAAAAAAACAAAAAACGGATACACAGAGAACTCCCAGCCCCACCCCCAATGCCGCAGATACTGCGCAGGCCGTTTCCAGTCATATAAGATTTAACTCCCAGGTCCTGATGGGCCTAATGTGTCCAAGTTCTTGCTGTATGGATTTGGACAAGAGGTAACAGCTGTGTCATACCGTACGCAGTGCAGCTTGCTCACGGTGCAGGGGCGGGCTGCTGACAGATTCGTCCACATACTGCTGAGCTGTGGCAAGGGCTGACTGGAAGTACGTGGACTCTGCCCAGAGCCTTTGCTGTAAATGTCTCCCTACTTGACCCCAGCAGAGGTCAAAGAAAATCTTGAAAAAAATTGTAGTGTGCAAGATTGGTAAGAGCAGAGTCAGGAAGTGTGTGTGTGTGTGTGTGTGTGTGTGTGTATCTGTGTGTCTGCATATCTATGTGTCTGTGTGTCTCTGTCTCTCCATATATCTGTGTGTGTGTGTGTATGTGTATCTGTGTGTGTGTATCTGTGTGTCTGCATATCTATGTGTCTGTGTGTCTCTGTCTCTCCATATATCTGTGTGTGTGTGTGTCTGTCTGTGTCTCTTTATATATCTGTGTGTCTGTCTTTCTGTGAGTGTGTGTGTGTGTGTGTGTGTGAGCATGTGTGCATGTACGTGCATATGTGTGTGTGTGGGGGGGCTAGTTCCATCTACTTCTGTTCCATGCTGATCCTTCCCTTATGGATGAAGGATCTCTGAGATTCCCTTGGACCTGGTTTGAAAACCACGGCCACAGAGAAGATCCATTCCTTGGGTGCTGAACTTTAGTGACAAAGGCTGCTAGAGACTTTCAAATCACATTGCATTTTGCATTCTCTTGGTTCAGGCTCTGTTCATGCTGGATGTAGCACAGAGTTGTCATAGATGTGTGATCCCCCCCTCCGGGCCTTCCATAGGGAATCTGAGGCTCACCAATGGGGAATAACTATAGAAATCTAGAGAGGGCTGAGAAACAAAACTGAATGCCTATTAGGGAATGATAACACCATTGGAATCCAGTGCTCTCTGGCTAGAACCAGAATATTCTCTCTCTCTCTCTCTCTCTCTCTCTCTCTCTCTCTCTCTCTCTGTATGTGTTTGTGTCTCTCCCTTTCTCCTCTCTTACTCTCCCTTCCTCTTCCCCTCCCTCCCTTCCTCCTTCCCTCCCTCCCCAGCTCCCAACAGGAAATGACATTGAAATCAAACCAGAAACTAGCAAAACTTTTTCCATCTCTAGTAGCCTTAGTCTCCATATCCCAGGGTCATAGTCCTCTTAATCTTCATGATGGACACAGGCCAGGTTCCTCTGGCTTCTGTCAGCAGAGGATCTTGTTGTCCAGTGTAGCATTATGTAGAATGAGGGACCCAGCCTGGGCCTCAGCACTGGTGTGAAAAGCAAACCCAAGGAAGCACACAGAGGAACTCGTCCACGTTAAAGAACACACACATAGGCACTTATACTGTGTGCAGTTAAAGTGCAAAGTTAATTGCTCACTTCTGCCCACACTCATTTCTAGGTCTTCTGATACCCCTTGCCCTGAAACGTCTCAACGAAGACTTTGGTTTCCTATGCTGGAGATAGCATCCAACCAGATTTGAAGACTTTGGTTTCCTATGCTGGAGACAGCATCCAACCAGATTTGCAGACTAAGGCTGTGCATCCAGGTCCAGCTTTGGATTCAGCTTGCCTTGGGAAGAATTGCCAAAGCCTTAGGTTCTGGAATGTGTCCATGCCTAAAATAAGGGGTATTGTTAATGCGGCCCAGAGACTTCAGAAGGGCCGGGATGAAGATGTAATTAGAGCCCGTGAAGGCTTTTCACTTCCTGGATGAAAGACAAGGCTGTGGAATTTTACTATCTACCTACCCTGCCTTTTATGTTGCTCCACCTTCTCTGCCTTTCCTTTGGGGGATCTACATAAATTTTACTGGGTGTTCATTTCAAAATAGATCTCCTTCCACCTCAGGGCAGAATTTCATTTGCTGCCATAGAGAATTTCCTTCTAGAACCTAGATAGATCTGAAAGGACAACCCCCACCGCATGCTAAGGATGACCCTCCCCCAACCCCCTCAACCCCGTGGAACAAGAGGCCTGCATGTGCTCAGCCACTCCCATTGGTTGCACTTGATTTTGTTTGTGGAGATCTACTACTATCTCCCTAACCCCAAGAAGCAGGACAACCAGGACTGTAACGAGGAGAAAAGGTTGTGACCTTGGAGTCATGCTGCTTATGAGCTCAGACTGTAGCATCACCTGTGTTGCTGAAGAATCTTGTCACGTCGAATGTTCTGTCACCTGTAAAAGGAAGATGCCCTCACTCTCCTCACAAGGTCAAGTGATATAAAGAGCCAAATATAGGGAGTAGTGAGTGGTTTTCTGGCTGCTCTCTCTTTACCATCTGGCTCCAGAGGAATAGGGGTGAGGAGCCACCTCTTCTGCTCCTCCTCTCAGAAGCCCTCTGTCTAGCTTCGAACCCATTTTGATAACAATACCACCACTTAGTTGAGTCTAGGCTGCTCTCATCTCAGTTTCTCCCATATACTCAACCCATCACTCCCTGCATCTTCTCCCCCCTCCACGAAGCTATTCCTCGGCCCCCAGGTCACATCTCCATTCCACACTCCCTTCAAGCCCAGTCCCAAGAGGGAGAAAGCAAAGAGCTCGTATATTCTTTTGAGCAGGAAGAAAGTCCGTTGAAAGTGGCTTTGCTTTGTTGTGCCCACTTCAGAAAAAGATCAAACTGCAGGCTCCACGAAGAAGGGCCATTCGATGGAAGGTTTCAGGTAGGAGGAGGGGCGAGCCTAAGCAGGGGATACAGAGACTCTCGAAGAGCCAGAGGGATAAGATCCTTACAGCTAGTCAGTATATGGCCCCGTTCACAGATGGTCTCATTATCCCTAGACAATGCACCTAGACCGTCCTGCGTCAGAAAGATAGGCAACCATCTAGTCTGAGGAACTGAGTTAGCATAGGACCCCTTCCCTTCCTGAGAGTTCTTGTCTTTCAGGTTCCCAGGGATGAGTGCAGAGCCCATGCAAGGAAGCCCTTGAATAGGCACCACTTTAATTCAAGCTTTGGATGCTTAGGAGGGGCCTCCGAGTCCCACAAATCCCCCAGTGCACAAAGCTTTGAGGCCAAGTGTTCAGTCTATTTGTTCTTTTAGAAACAGGCTCTGGAAGGCAGGAGTTATTTGTTTCCGAAAGGTAGGCGCACATCAGGTGGGTGGTATCCGCAGTTTTTGTGCTTTGATTCCCTGCTTTTCTTTTCAGGACCACTGAGGGGTTTATTTTCCCTCTCCCAGCAGTGCTCCGGGGCTTGGCTGTACACTGTATCTGTGTTGGGTTTTCCCACAGGTCCCTGCACAAGCAGTCCAGTTGCCTTCAGAAGGCCCTGGGCGGCCCCGTGGGGGGAGCTGGTCGCAGCTGTACGCCTCCTCCCTTCTGTAGCAAGCTTTGATCTGGGTTTTTTTTTTTTTTTTTTTTGGTGGGGGCTGTGTGCAGCCTGACCTCTCATCTCCAGCATCTCCCAGGTGGAAAGTTCTGTTCAGCCTGTCTGTGGCTTCAAAGGCCCTGCCCCTTCGGGCTGGGACAAGTCTGATAATGGCTCCCATTTTGCTTCTGTGTGATCTCCCAGCAGCCCTATCTTTCAGTAGACAGGATTCTGCTTGTTTGGTCGGGCTGCTCCGGCCAAATTGAAATCACCTTTCTGGTCTAGGAAGCACATTGACGTCTGTCTTCTCCCACTGAGGCTCCTTTGATGGCTCAGACATGGTCTTCTAGTTCAGACAAAGGTGACCCGGGCCATGGCAGCCAGGCACCTGTCCAGTCATGGTCGGGGCCTTGAATAGGGCAGACATCTGCTTGAGTCTGCAATTCAAGAACACTCAGTTTGGCGCTTGTATCCTCAGGAGCACACAGCTCAAGGAAAGCCAAGGCTTCCTGCTCTACTTTCTTGAAGAAATTCAGCCATAGCGGCTGAAGCGGCATCCTGTTCATTCCATGCTTGCACTTGAACCTGGGACACAGCCCAGACTCCTAAAGCTGACTACAGTTCCCAGAAACTTGAGCTGCTCTCTGACTTGAGAGGCAGGCAGCCGGCCAGTGTTGTGCAGGATGTCCCTTTCTGGCCTATTATTTCCAACAGTTGTGGCCTTACAGGTTCAGTTCTTAGCCTGGGACATGAATAACAACTAATGTGGCCCCTCCAAAACCTATTTCTAGCTCCTGACCCAAAAGGTTTCATCTGTTAGTCCCTGGGGTTGAATCAAAGGACAAGGGCTGGGCCACCAGTGTGCTGTTGGTCTGGAGAGAGGTTGCAAGCTTCCCTGGAAGGCTGGCTGACTGCTCCTCCGGGGCAGATGGGGTTAGGCTGCACATTGCCCTTTGGTTTCCTCACATTTAAAATGAGGGTGGCCAAGGGCAACAGGAGAGCATCCTCCTTCCTCAGTCTGATAGCACAGGGCTCTTCCTTTTGACTGTACTCAAAACAACCAGGGCAGAACAATGAACACAGGAGGAGGCCCAAGGGAATTTATCATGTGGCTGTCCCTTGGCAGTTCCCTCTCTGCCTTTATCTCCTACAGAGGTCTGTGTGGGAGGAAATCTGGCTGACTGCATTTGTCTCCCTGGAGTGGAGAGAGGCTTCCATGTTGGCCTCGCCCCAGTCTTAGCCATAGCAAGGAGACCTGAGCTGTCTCCCAAGACTCTGAAGATGTGCCCACCAGAGTGCAAACCTGCAAAGAAGAGACTCCAGAGAGTGCCAGTGTGCCCAGACTAGGACCTACCTGAGCTTTTTGCCCAGGTCCTCCTCTCTGTTCCTGTCATTGTGTGACAGCTTTATAGAGACTTGTCCTCTGTTGGTGGAAAAGCAGGGGACAGACACAGCAGTGAACACTCAAATTTCTCATACCAGGGAGGTCACTTGCCTAGAGAGTTCATCCTTTTCCCCAGATGCCTGGGAAAGGAGAAAGGACCTCAGAGCCTTACGGTGATGAGGAACCTTGGCTGGTTCCAGTTGTGACTATTTCCTTGTGAAAGCAGATGTTTTGCTACTATGTGTTGTTAGCAGCATCTGACCAGGCCATCTCATCAGCATTGATTTATTTATTTGTATGGGGGGAAGAGGGTAGGGTGGCATACGCATGCAAGTATGAACATGGGTGTGTACAGGTATATGTGCTGACTTTGTGAATACGTAGAGGGCACAGGAGGAAGTCGGTTCTCCTACTATGGTGCTCTCTGCCTTATTACTGTGAGTCTCTTGTTGACCCTGGAGTTGGCAGTGCTTTGGCTAGGCTAATGGCTAGCAAGCCAATGATCTTCCGGTCTCTGACCATCCCTAGTCCTGGAGTTAGAGGTATGTGTGGCTCGATCTATACTCGGTCTTCATGCTTGCAGAACAAGTGCTAGTGCCCATCACCTCAGCCTCCCACCTCAGCACTCTTAACGCGCCATTTAGTCCATATACAAAATCCTCCCTGCCAAGGGGAAACTCCAGTGCCATTGCTGCCAGGATTCAGAAACTAAGGAAAGCAGTTCCCACCTGGCAGCTAGGCACTGCGGATGTTGGACCACTGTTCTTTGGGGCTTGAGCCTTTTATAATGCTACAAACTGAACACAGGAAGAGCTGGGTGAAGGTCTGGCTCTGCCAGCATTCACCAAGTGATCATGACTGAGTGACCTGGCATCTCACAGCCTCAGTTTACACATTGGCAAGACTATAAACCTCAGAGGAGGTTCTCACTCGGAACTACATGAGATAACGTCTATGATGTACATAGCACACGCTAAGGATTCTATAATGTGGCCATTACCATTACCACCTTTCAAACAGCTATGCAGGTCAGGCTGGCCTACCTCCTTCCTGTGAGTAGCAACCTCAGAGAACAGTAAGCCCTACTCTGACCTAAGGAACAGACCGGGCAGGGATGGGGGGATACAGGGGGAGGCAGACTCTACAGCACAAAGGTTAAGAAAGGCTACTGGAGCCGGGCAGTAGTGGTGCACACCTTTAATCCCAGCCCTTGGGAGGCAGAGGCAGGTGGATTTCTGAGTTCGAGGCCAGCCTGGTCTACAGAGTGAGTTCCAGGACAGTCAGGGCTACAGAGAGAAACCCTGTCTCGAAAAACCAAAAAAAAAAAAAAAAAAAAAAAAGAAAGAAAGAAAGAAAGAAAGAAAGAAAGAAAGAAAGAAAGAAAGAAAGAAAGAAAGAAAGTCTTCCTGGGACACACCAGTAGAAAACCCAGGGACAGATCTGAAAATAACCAGATATTTTTTTCTCTCCAGCCATGTCACCTCTCAGGTCAAACACAGTAGACTGGCTTCCGAGGACTTTGGTGACAGATTGGCACAGACAGCACCACTTCTAACTCAGCAGACAAATCCTTCCACAGTTATGAAAGCCAGAAGTCTAAAATGGAGGTGTCTGGAAGTGTGAGAGACTCTTTTCTTGTCTCACCTAGTCCTGGTGGTTCCAAGTGTCCCCAGACATGTCCCCTGACTGAGCACTACATAACTTTGTCTGCCTTTGTGGCTGAGCTTCTTCCTCCTCTTTGTTTGTCTCTGACAAGTACACTTGCATTTCATCAGAGGCCTCGAGATTTGCAATCAAATTGCAAGACTCCTAACTTGATTACAAGGACCCTTTATCCAAATAAGGTCACATTTACAAGTTACAGGGTCAAGATAAAGCACATCTTTTGGGAGAATCACTCTTCAAATGAGCACATCTCCAACCTTGCAAAATGTCCAGGTTGATTAAGACTAAAACATCACAGAAAGTGTTCTTTACCCCATGACAACATCCCTGGACCTCCGCTTGGTTCAAAAGGTGGGAGAGGGTTACTGTCATCCTCATGGCAAAAGCTGGCTTTTTGTCCACTGTCAATTAACAGAGAGCAAAAGGGTCAGGAATCTTTGCACCCAAGAGGGGGTCTCCTGCAGGTGCTGCATCCTGGAGCCTCTGATCCTCAACCAGATACACTGAGGTCTGGACCCTGCTTTGCCCTGGATGTTGGTGAGCAAACTGTGAGGACTTGCCATGTTTATATCTTCTTGCTGGGTCCCAGGAAGTACTGATTGGTTGCCTGATGCTCCACCCTTTACCTTCTCCCAGGCTGCTGTCCTCCCCAGGCCCTGCACTTAGAAAACGTCTCAACACCCAGGAGGCTCTCTTTTTGCTGATGCCTCTTCTGGCCTTGCTCTGACCTGAACTTTCATTTATGTTTCCTCCTTCAGCCTCTCACGGAATCTCAGGGATCCATGTCTACTAGAACAGACTTTCTCATAGAGGGTCCTGGGCTCCTGTTACAGGGCCTCCCATCTTATTGGAGTTTCTATTGCAGTGATAAACACCACAACCATAAACAACTTGGAGAGGAGAGGGTTTATTTCAACTTAAACTTTCAAGTCACACAAGGGAACTCAGGGCAGGAACTCAAGGCAGGAACCTGGAGGCAGGAGCTGGTGCTGAGGCCGTGGGGGAGTGGGGCTTACTGAATTGCTCAGCATGGCTTGCTCAGCCTGCTTTCTTATACCACTGAGGACCACCAGTCCAGGGGTGGCACCACCCACAATATGCTGGTCCCTCCCCCATCAATTGCTAATTAAGAAAATGTTCTACAGGCAGATCTTCATGGCAATCTTACAAAGACATTTTTTTAAAAATTGAGATCCTCTCTTCCCAAATGACTTTAGCTTGTGTCAAGTCGACATAAAACTAGTCATCACTCCTCATGATGATTCTGAAGCTACCGAGCACGATGGAAAGAAGACTATGATATAATCATATTCCTCTAGTCAAATATTATTCTATAGAAATTTAACAAGGGGTTTAGTTCCTTGCAGGTGCCCATGCCTTTGGAAGAGACTCAAAGGACAAAGCAGTGCCATGCCCCTCCCTCTGACTGGTCCAGTCCAATGTGCTCTGATGGTGACCTCCTGTTTCCTCATCAGCTCCTATTAATAACCATGCTGGCTAGTTTTATGTCAACTTGACACAAGCTATAGTCATTGGAGAGGAGGGAGCCTCATTGAGAAAATGCCTCTTTATAAGATCAGGCTGTAGGCCAGCCTCTAGGACATTTTCTTAACTAGTGACTGATGGAGGAGGGCCCAGCCCATTGTGGGTGGTGCCACCCCTGGGCTGAGGGGTCTCGAGTTCTATAAGCAGGCTGAGCAAGCTATGAGGAGAAAGTCAGTAAGCAGCAACCCTCTGTGGCTTCTACACCAGCTTTTGCCTCTAAGTTCCTGTCCTGGTTGAGCCCCTATCCCGACTTTCTTTGATAGTGAGCTATAATGTGGAAGTGTATGCTGAACAAACCCTTTCCTTCCCAGGTTTCTTTGGTCATGGTGTTTCATCACAGCAACAGTAACCCTAAGACACCACCTCCCCACACACACCTTTTTTTCTTTCTTTCTTTCTTTCTTTGCATTTCTATTTCTGGCTTGCAGATGTTGACAAGTCCGGTATAGAATGCAGTCATCACACATATGACCTCTCAGGATCATTTACCAACACAGTTGTCTGCCCCCCCCCCCCCATCTCCATGTTCCCTGGGTCCTGGTTAAGGGTAAGAGGTTGCTGTGACGCTGAGAAAGGTGCTGTTGGTGACTAACTGGCAGTTCATGGTAACACATACACTGGCAATGGCAGTCCAGGGCTGTCCCCTGATTAGCACAGTGTGGCGATGGGAAAGGGCCTTACCTTTCTGAACCATTGTGACACTTCTTGCTGAAGGCTGCACTCATTTTTTTTTTTTTTTAAATTTCTGCTCACATATCTGTGTCTTTACAAGCATACTGTGTGTCCTACATGCACGGAAGGCTGTCCTTTCAAGTGTGTCATTTTCAGATGTGACTCCTGGAAGGAGAGGATCTGACCTGTGCTCATGCCTTGCTGGTGGGAATGTGAAATTCCCATCACTGTGCAAGACAGTATACCGACTGGGTTCTCAGAAATGGAAAATACCGAATTACCATGTGGCCTAGGAAGTCAACTTCTAGATATATACCCCAAAGAATAGAAAAATGGGCTCAAGTAAATATGCCTCTATAAGCTCATAAGAGCTTTATCCCTAAGAGCCCAGAGCTAAAAACAGCCCCACAGTGTCTGTCATAGATGAATGTGTACGTGCTGCCATATATGTCCTAGTGGAATGGTATTCAGTTGAAAAAGGAACGACACATGAATCTATGCTATAGTGTGAAATTTCATACATGCAGATAGTATGCTTTGATGATAGTTACCACACATTTCCTCTCTATCTCTTTCCAGATTCCTTCATCTCTATCCCATCTTTATGTCCTCTTTTTAAAAAAGGCTTATTTCTAATTATCCATGTGTGCTGTGTGCATGCACACATACATGCATGTACTTCTCATGTACTCACTCACGCACAAACCCGAGAGCAGGTGCCTCAAAGGGCATCAGTTCCCCTGGAACTAGAGGAACAAGGCTGTTGTGAGCTCCCTGCTGGGGAACCAAACTTGGGTTCGTCAGGAGCTACAAGCACTCTTAACTGTTAGGCCATTTCCAATCCTTTCCTTTCTTCCTTCCTTCCTTTTTTTAAAAATAACCCATGGAGTTCAATCTGTGTTGCCCATAATCTCATGTGTGTGGGAGCACCCACTGGAGGAGCATGGTCAACCTGTCCAATTTACTCTCCCTCCCTAGCAGACACCAACAACCAGCAGCTTGTCCGCTAGGGATGGGGGCTTGTGTCCTCCCCTCTGACGAATCCTGTTAGTGGAAGAAGCCATACACACAATGTCATGTGCAGGACTGCTCTACTTATGTGAAACATCCAGAGCAGGTAACCCAAAGCCACAACGTAGACTGGTGGTTTCTCAGAGCTGGGAGGAGCTGTGGAATGGTTGGGGTGGTGAGAACATTCTGGAAGTTGACTGAGGAGGCAAGTGTAGTGAACACCATCAAACTTTACTCTTTCAAATGCTTAATTTCACAATATGTGAATTTTAAGGGGATAAAATTTTAAATGTCAAATAAAGAAATAATGATAACCCGCCCTGGGTGCTCTCTTTAGATACCCCTATCCTGCTCAGATTTTCTAATTGGGGTGCCTGTGTGCCCATTTTCAATAGCATGCACTAAATCAGTTCAGAGTGAAGGTTACCATGACAACTGTTCATGATCCTAAGAACAATCTATTATTGTTATTATTAATTATTATTATTATATGTGCATTGGTGTTTTGCCTGCATGTGTGTCTGTGTGAGTGTATGAGTTGCTGACAGTGCTGAGCTACCATGTGGGTGCTAGGTGCTCTTAACTACTGAGCTATCTCTCCAGCCCCCTCACATTCCCTTTCTTAAGCTACCTTCCCTGAAGTCCAGTGACAAAGCTGTGTCTTGAGCAGCAAGCCAGCACCCTAGCAGAGAACAGTGGATGTGGATGAGAACACTTGAACCAGCTGCTGTTTCTCAGCAGTAAAGTGGGTTTTCTGAATAAGAAGCACAGGTCTTTAAGAATTTATACAGGCTTCAAGAAGAAACTGAATTCTACTAAACAGGACATCTGGGGTTGGGGGTTTTCTTCAAAATTGTTGTTGCAGGAAGTTTTGGGGAGAAAGTTTACATCCCAGCTCTCTCTGTTCCCATTTCTGCTTCATTTGAGGAGTTTGGAGATCTTTTAGTTCGAAGACTTGGGACTTCAACATGCAAAAACCAGGGTTGGAGACTATACCGGTATCTGGTAACTGAATTCATCAATATACTCATGTGTTCACTTCCTGAACATAGCTAGAGGAGAGCCCTGACCCCTATCTTGCTATTCAGGCAGCTCAGTACAAAGCCACCAGACAGGGCAGGGCCATTGTAGCCACACCACAATTCTTAAACAAAGGTGTCCTGGCTGGGGAGCTTTGAAGCATGGGAGAGGCCCTTTCGAGATGGGGGTGTTTGAGCCCAGTGTTGAAAGCAGATGGATTTAGGGGCCCAGCAATACAGAGGATGGGCCCAGCGCGTCAACCAGCCCAGAGGCATGAAGACCTGATGAATCTGAGGGGAGGAGACTACAGGGCAAGTCAAGGCCCTGCTGGGAAGGGCTTTGCATTCAGCCTAATTCTTTGTGCTGACGTCTCCCTTTTCACAGGAACAGGAGCTGTCTATTTGTCAAGCATCACTTCTTGTGATCCTTCCAGTAGCCACCTCTGTACACACGAAGACAATGAGGTTCCAAAAAGTTGAGTCAGCTATCAAAATGAAGGGCACAGTGTGGGCCCTACAAACCCTGGACAAGGTTTCCTATCTGGGGATGTGCAAGAGGGAGAGGGAGTGCCACCCGACTTTGTGTCCCCAGGAATGGTTTATATGCCCTTTGACAGCCAGGTCTGGTTCTTTTTTCAAGTGAACTTCCCTTTGGTTTCATAGTTTGCTTTTTTGCCTAGAGCATCCTGTGCCCTCCAGTGCAGCCTGGAGGAGGAGGAGACCCAACCCCTTGCCTTCCTGGCCCCCAGAGCTTAAAACAAGAGCCCTCTGCCATCGGACATCCTTACCATTTCCAGCTATTGAGTGTAATCAGGTGGGCCAGGATCTGATTTCAAAGCCAAAAGTAAAGGACTCAGTGGAATCCTCTTTCCCATTGCTCCAGTAGAAGACAAAGGGTTTGAACAAACAGGATGTAAGAGCCACCAAGAGCACTCCCCAGCAAGAGAAGCAGGCAGGATGCAGGGCTGGATAGAGGGCCTGGGAGTCTGAGTGTTGGCGTGTATATCAATCGTGCCCAAAAGAAACAAGACTCAGGACAAGAAGATAGACACAAAGATTCAGTCAATAGCCTATCTAGAGGGTTCCCACTCTTTTTTGGGTGTGAGGATCTGGCATTCACCATTCAGAGGCAGTGACATTTGTTGATAGCACAGAGAATCCTGTATGCCTCACAAGACAGAAGATGGGTCTCACCACATAGGCCTGGCTGGCATGGAACTTGTTATGAACATGAGGCTGGCCTTGGACTTATGGAGATCTTCCTGTTCAAGCTTCCTGAATAGTGAGAATAAAAACGTGTGCCCCCATGCCATGCCTTGCTATTTTTGCTCTTTTCTATCTCTTATCCCAAATCTGGATCATTGGACTTGGGAATCTATGTAGTTAACCCTCCTAACTGCTGACCTGTAAAGAGAGTTCAGGGTCATTCAAAGAACCAGACCCTTCTTAGGAGTACATGTGCTTAGGAACTATTTCTACATTTCTTCTTCTCTTTCCCACTGTCCATTGTATATGAGAGGGAAATCAGTGATGGAAATAAATGTTCTCTAGGACAACAGCTGACAACAAGCTGAGGTCAGAGGTCACTGAGGGCCACAGGGACAGGAAGCAGCTGACGGGAGGAGGAGAGGTGCCTCCAGAGTGGCTGACTCTCTTGCTGACCACAGAACTTAAGGGTATATGTCCCCAGTTCACCATCTAACAATGAAGGGGACTTGGAATACTGTCTACCACCATATCTGGCTATTCCAGTGCTAGGTGTGTATCTAACATTTCTGGAAGGACGACTGTCTTCCCCTACACAGGACAATCCCATTCAACTGAAGAACAACCTTAGTCTTTTACTAAGAAAACAATCTGGATAGAAGTGGTCATTTCAGACTCAAACATTTAACTTAAGAGTCTTTAAAAAAAGATATTTGTTTCTTTGAATGTGTGAGTGTGTGTGTGTGTGTGTGTGTGTGTGTGTGTGTGTGTGTGTGTGTGTACTTTCCTTCTACCACCTGGATTCTAGAAATCACTCAGATCATCAGACTTGGTGACAAGCTCTTTTACTCGATGAAACATCTGGCCAGACCCAATTCAGAGTCTCTGAATGTTAAATCTCTGGAAAGAATGTCAAATGGAGAACCCAAAGTTAAAGCCCATCGTTGGTTGTAGATGAAGTATGCATGGAGAAAGAGAAGGTGGCCTGACATCTGTACCCCACATATGACTCAAAAGGGGACCCAAACTCCAACGAACCATAAAACTTTTGCAGAAAAGTACCAAACCTGGTGTGATGAAATTATGGAGTTGCCTTCCTAGGCTGGGAGTTGTAGGAAGTCAAGCTACAGAGGTTGCCTGTCTTCTGGGAAACCAGTCAAGGACATCTGTTAGGTTGTTTTGTCTCTATATGGGTACACAGGTAGCATGTGACACTTGGCAAAAGCAAGGACATAAACTCGCAGCTAATGGTGAGTATATGGGAAGCACAGTGGGCATGCTGGGTGTGAGTGATCTCAATCATAAAAATAGACGAAGGATGCTTCCTGGGTATGGCCAGAGTGCAAACTCAGTGTGAGGGCCACGGAGCAATTCTGGCTTCATTACATGGAAAGTCTCTGGTTTTGGAGTAGGGAGAGGAGCCAGCAGATTCTATCTGGGTTTTTCTTAAAAGAGAGATTCAATGAAGCAAACAAACTTTGAATTCTGGGGAAGATGTGTGTGTGTGTGTGTATGTGTGTGTGTGTGTGTGTGTGTGTGTGTGTGTGTGTGTTCATGTTAACATATGTTAACGTGTGTGTGAATGGGTGTCATTTCTAAGCACCTTTTTTGTTTGTTTCTTGAGACAGAGGCCCTCAACGGCCTAAAACTTGTCAAGTTGCCAAGTATGCCAAGATAGGCAGCCAGGCAGTCAGCCTTAGGAATCTATTCACCTGCCCTCACCTTCCAAGTGCTGGAATCACAAACTTGATATACCACAACTCTCTCTCTCTCTCTCTCTCTCTCTCTCTCTCTCTCTCTCTCTCTCTCTCTCTCTCTCTCTCTCTGTGTGTGTGTGTGTGTGTGTGTGTGTGTGTGTGTGTATGTGTGTGTAGGTTCTGGAGATTGAACTCTGTCCCTAACTGAGTCATCTTTCCAGCCCCTCTGGGGAAATTTGAACACAAAGCTGCAAGGCCTTTTAGAACTTGATTTATGACTCAAGATGCTGTGAACTCCACAGTTACCCTGCCCAGGTTGGGATGGGAAAGGAAGAGCCATTAATCAAAAGGTGACTAGAGACCCACTCCAGCTCAGTAACCACACAAAGAGAGGCCGTGGGCCCAGGTGGAGGAAGAATGTTCTGCTTGTGTCCTGTGAGGCCGGGAGACAGGTCTGCTTGGAGGAACCTCTGAGGGATGGTCTAACATTTGTTTCTCCAGATCCAGAGTGACCAGACAGACTTATACAAAACTAAACAAGCTGCCTGAACTTGAACCTTGGGGCTGTTGAGATGGAGCTAATTCTTGCCTCAGAGAAGTTTGCTTGTGTGATAAATTCATACTGGCAGGCACCCAATATTTGTCAGAACTGGTATAAGATACTGGGAGGACAACAAAACTTTGAAGACGTCACTTATATGACACACTGGAGATAGTTCTGCCTAGAAGCTGGTCAACATATGCCTGTTGCCTTCCCCTTCATTATCTGTGCCAACTGGGAACCTACTTCGTGCAGTTCCAGGCCCTTAGACCCTACTATTGCATGGTACTTCATAGCCTCAAAATTAGCTTCACATATAAGGAAAATGTCTAGAGCTTTTCACACTTGCTCGTTAGAACTACCGGCATTCTGCAGAGAGCACGCACAGATGGTCTGAGGAGTCTGGAGTCACATAGCCCTTCAACTACAATGACCTCTCTTGTATTGGTTTTATACCCTGCATTCTAAGCCAGATCCAGCTTATTTGCTGAATGTCCTTCACATGCCAGATAAGGCTGTAGGGCCCTAGGACACATCAGCAAATGGATCAAAGATGGCTTCTGTCCAGAGCCTATATAATAGCATGGAAGATACCCAATGGATGATAAATGTAGTAAGCTATTTATTACCTTGTGTGCAATAGGTGTTTCGGGGGGGGGCTATGACTGTAAGCAGGGTGGGTGGGATGGAGAAGATAACATTTTAGTAAACAGATGTGAGAGTCACAGAGGATCTGGGGAAGGGGGAGGGAGTTAATAGGGAGCCTGTAGGAGGGAACAGGAGAGCTACCATTTGGCTGCAGCATGGTGTGTCTGGGCAGGAGAAGAAAAAGACAGGGAAGCAGTGCTAGTGGGTGCCCTGTGGGGTTACTCAGTAAAAAGGAAGCCACTTCAGCATGCCGAGGAAAGAGGCCTTTGGATTCCTGTCACAAAGCAGAATGGGTCACAGATGGAACCCAGGCACTGACCTCCAGGGCAAGTTGGAGAAGTCTTGTTTTTCTGTACTGGAGTCTTCTCAGGTCTCTTTGCAGATGAGAAAGGTGATTTCTGTTGCGTCACTGAGAACAGTTCCTTGGGGGAACGTTCTCTAAGGGCCCAGGCTTGAGGTCAAGAGGCTGAGCATTCTGCCATTTCAGCTCCCGCACTGGGTCACTGATATGCAACCAGACTCTAAGAGCTGTGCATTGGTCCTGAGGATTATTCTCATGCAGGGGGGGAAAGCCATCTGGAGACTTTGATTTGGGAAATTAATACTTTATTTATTAAAGTTATACATTGAGAAATAAAACAAGTTTTCCTTAGGCTCAAATCACCTTTCTAAATATGACTGTGTGCCAGTTATAAGTCAAGGCTGGGCAGTGGAAGCATGTGGTCACCCAGGACCAATGCACCCACCTAGCACATCCCACACCATAGATTCCACACTCAGGGAAAGAAGTGACACCTGAAGAGGGTCTGGAGTAGAGTTGCAACTTGGCCAGACACTGGCCAGACACAGACAGACCCTCAGCCAGGTCTGGGGCTCAGGCCAGAGGGCCTCTGAGGATGGGCTTCCTGGCAGGTCCAGAGTCACTGGAAAGGAGATTCCTGAGGCAGCTCCAGGAAGGAAGAGAGGGGACTCTTTGCCTTTCCCTAGTCACTAGCATTTTTTTTTTTAAACTCTGGAGAAAACATTGCCACCTGGCTTTGTCTCTACCGTGTACATCCGATGAAGCTTAAGTGACAGTTTTGCAGCTGCAGCTCCTCGGCTCCCTCTCCCCTTCCCTTGGGTGGGAGGCTTGGCAGGGTGCTGGCTCTGTCTTCTCATACCATACACCTTAGTGCTTCTCTCTGGTGTCAGGAGGGCATTCCTCTCCTCCCCAACCCCCTTCCTAGCCTGGGAGCACTCTGCCCTCCCTCTGTGCCACAGTTTCCCTCCATACCCCATGCCCTTTGTGCTGAATTCGAGGTTCACAGCACAATAGAGCTTTGATGATCTGCCCCAGTTGAGAAGGAATGTCAGCTGAAATTAATGAGGAGTCTGAATAATAGCGTTGGAAAGCTGAGTCGCTCTCACCGTGTTGTCCAGGGAGAAGTGTGAGCATTTACATTCAGTGGTAGCTGATGCTGAGAAATGGGGGCTCGGCTTAGAACAGACCCTTTAAGAGCTTCACCAGGAAGCAATTGTTGACAGGGAGCACATACTTTCTTTGAATCGCACTATTTGTATTTCTAAAGCCATTCATTTCTTTTTTATTTCTATTACTCTGAGTTTACCAGACTCCACACCATCCACTAGTATTAGTCTGAGATCTCAATAGAGACATTTAAAAATTTTTTCATCCAAAGTCTCCAGAAATTCCACAAGTGAAAAATAAAACCTTAAAAAAACCCAGCCAATTGAAATAGTGGGAAGGGGGTACTTTTTGAGACAGGGTTTCATATAGTCCACTCTAGCCTTAACCCATGTAGCTAAGGCTGGCCTAGAACCCCTGACAGACCTGCCTCTGCTTCCCAAGTGCTAGAATTATAGGTATGCACTGCTATGTCCAGCCTAAAATCTTTTTTTTTTTCCTCCTTTTTTATTTTTGATACTTTATATACATTTCCAATGTTTCCCCTTTTCTGAGTCTCCTCTTTGTATGTCCCCCATCCCCTCCCCAACCCGCCTCTAGGAGGGAATTCCACCTCCCACCCCACCCCACCACCCCCCCGTCCACCCATCCCCATTTTCCTGTCTTGATATTCCCCTTTACTGAGGCCTCTAACATCCTCAGGCCCAAGGGCCTTTCGTCTCTCCCTGATGGCCATCGAGGTCATCCTCTGCCACATATGTGGTCCAAACCATAAGTCCATCAATGTGTATTCTTTGGTTGGTGGTCCGAACTCCAGGAGGACCGGGGGAGGGGGGGTCAGGCCCATTGACTCTCTTGTTCCCTCCATGGGGCTGCAAATTCCCTCAGC
>CM052705.1:83911533-83925779 GCA_028551405.1 Uromys caudimaculatus | reverse complement strand
ATGGCTACCGACTCCTGGCGGCGCAGACAGAGGTTTCCGCCTTTCTATGGCGCTCGTTGGCTACCGACTCCTGGTGTCCCAGGCAGAGGTTTCCCCCTGCCCAGTCTAAAATCTTAAAAATAATAGAACCAGTTCTGTTACCCTGTTTATATCACTTTTATTGAAAGCAGTAACAAGGTATTATTCTAACAAACTATTCTTTTAAAAAACAGCCAGGCAGTGGTGGCGCACGCCTTTAATACCAGCACTTGGGAGGCAGAGGCAGGTGGATTTCTGAGTTCGAGGCCAGCTTGGTCTACAGAGTGAGTTTCAGGACAGCCAGGGCTACACAGAGAAACCCTGTCTCAAAAACAAAAACAAAACAAAACCAAACAAAACACAACACAACACCCTTTCTTGGCTCCCTTCTGACCTGTCCGTCCCTGGTTTCTGTTTAAACAGTCTACAGAAGCTGAGGGAGTGAGTGCTGCCTGCTCGCACTCACAGAGGTTCAGTAACTCTGTACCCTCTGCTCCCCACTTTCTTACCATGCCCCTGCCATATTCAATCCCGTATATGTGCCAGGAAAATTTATCAAGTGAGACATATATGGTAAATATTAACAATGATTAAATCTAGGTAAGGCTATAGGGGTGTTTATTACACTATTTTCTCTTTTTCTGTTTAAATTTGTCAAGGAAAGAAAAACTCCCCACTCCCCACCTCCAGCCAGGCCTCTCTATGTAGCTCTGGCTGTACTGGAACTCTCTACACCCACCTGTGTCTGCCTCCCAAGTTCTGAGATCAAAAGTGTGTGCTCAAGACCTCACGAACTTTTAAGAAGACATCCTAAGAATACAGGAAGACAAAAGGAGAGTCTCTGTTATCACTCAACCCTTGTCTTCCCCTAGCACTGGGAAGGCTGTTCTCCACGTACAGAAACAGTAAGGAAGCTAGCTACAGGATAGGGTGCGGTGGAATGGGGTACAGTGGGGTGAGGGGTGAAGGGGGTGGGATAGTGGGCGTGTAATTCAGTGGTAGAGCATTTTCTTAGACTATGTGGGGCCCTGGGTCCCATCCCCTTTACTTACTGCCAAAGAAAAGCAAACACATTCTTGTATTGCCTTCACAACAATCTTGTGGGAAAGACAAATGTTCTCATTTTATACACTGGACATTTTATAGGACATCGAGAGGTCTATGAGACTAGCTACCAATGCTAACGCACAGTTCTGACTATCTCACTAGGCAGGGAGATGCTTGTTCTAGTATCAGCATGTATTAATTAACTGTATCCTCCTAACAACTCTGAGTGACACAGATAATGGCCAAGGTTACAAAAGTAGTAAGAGTAGACTAGATTATGAATCCAGGAAGTCCACCAGGACTTAATTCTTAGCCACATGTTAGCACAGCCTCACGTGACAACAGGACACATCAACTTCTAAGAGAGGGAACCTGGCTCCCTCCAGGTGCACTTAGACCACCAACAGGTCTATTTGTCTTACACGATATCTTATAATGTTTGTATTTCAAGATTTACTTAAGACTTAAGAAATATTTTATCTAACATTCAGATCTCTGGGTTTTCTCATAAAATCAGATGCTTGGGCAACCTGAGCCAGTATCCCATGGGGTGTGTGCAGCTGAGTTCTGTTACAAGCTTCTCTAGTCATACTTGTTAAAAACTTTAAGGAAGGCCTTATTCAAGAAAGGGCAACGTAGTGAGGTTTTACAGGAGAGCAAAGAGACTAAACATAAGAAAGAAGAGTGGGGATTTATAGCCAAGGAGTGGGGTCAGTTAACAAGAAGAAACTGAAGGCAATAGAAATATTATTCCTTTTTTTAAAAAAGATATTTATTTATTTATTTATTTATTTATTTATTTATTTAATATGCATGCACTGTAGCTGTGCTCAGACACACCAGAAGAGGGCATCAGATCCCATTGTTGTGAGCCATCATGTGGTTGCTGGGAATTGAACTCAGGACCTCTGTGAAGAGTAGTCAGTGCTCTTAACTACTGAGCCATCTCAGCCCTGACATATTATTCCTATTGAGACTGGGAAAGGAGGAATTTGATTAGATAAACAGGATAGCAATGGTAGAGTTTTTATTTATTTTTTTATGAAAAATAGGTTTATGGAGTGAGAACTATAATGGGTAACGGTAAGAATACCACCTGATGTCCTGGAGTTTGGACCACCAACCAAAGAATACACATCTATGGACCCATGGTTCGGACCACATATGTGGCAGAGGATGACCTCGATGGCCATCAGGGAGAGAGGAGAGGCCCTTGGGCCTGAGGGTGTTAGAGGCCCCAGTAAAGGGGAATGTCAAGGTGGGAATATGGGGATGGGTTGGCGGGTGGGTGGGAGGTGGAATTCCCTCATAGAGACAGGGATGGGGAGGGGATAGGGGGCTTCCAAAGAGGAGACCCAGAAAAGGGGAAACATTGGAAATGTAAATAAAGTATATAAAAAAAATTAATTAAAAAAAAAAAAAGAATACCACCTGAAACTTAAAAAAAAGCAAAACAAGTAAGGTCCTATTCTGTCCTCCGGGCTCTCCAGAACCTTACAATACAGCCCAGTCTGATCTCAAACTTACACCAATCCTCCAGTCTCAGTCTCTGAAAAACTGGGAGCCATTATTCCCAGTCTAACAGACAGATTCTGCAGTCTTCTTAGTAAAACTGAACTAATCAAACCAAGGACAGACAGAGCCTAACATGGGGGCCTAGTTAGCAAGAGGCTCAGATGAACCTGACTAGGTTTCGGTCAGGCACTCTTTGTCAGTAACCGGTGCTGCCTTTGACAAGGCATTCTCTCTCCAGTCTGTCAGTCCCCCACCATTCTGTTCGCAGCAGCTCTTGTGACCTGCCCAGCCTAGACATCTCAGCCACAATGCGTGGATGACAGAAAGCTACAAGGCCAAAGCAGCAGCATGTAACTTCTATCCTGCTGCGATCTGCATCCAAAGTCACCTGTCAGTCAACCTACCTCATCCGACCAGCAATCATCCATCTTTCCATTCTTCTTCCGTATGCGCCCTTCCTTCAGCAATTTTCAGATTGCACACCCATGACTTCATGTCTTAGGCAAGGTAAGAGCAATGTCAAAGGATGTCGACGAGAGCAGCCAAGGGTGTTACAGATTAAAGTATGCTACCACAGAATTCATATGTTAATACACTAATGTCATATGTGACTTTATTTGGAATTATATCCTTTAAGAGGAGATAAATAAGCTAGGAGTGTTGTCTCGCTTTGGAAGGCTGAGGCAGGAAGGCTGCCACAAGTTTAAGATCTGGGTGGGTCACATGAGTGTGAGGCTAGCCAGGGGTAAATAGTGAGATCATCTCTCAAATAACAAAACAAAACAACCTAAAATAAAAGAATGATTTAAAAAAAAAAAAAAAAAAAGGAGATAAAGAAGGTTAAGTGGGGTTGGAGGGTAGGGTTCTAACCCAATAGAAGTGATACCTTTTTAAATGGGAACTCATGGACAGTAGAAAGTCACGTGAAGATACAAACTAAGGTGAAAGGTCTCAGAAGATGCTTCCATCTGTCTGTGAACCCTGGTCAGAGGCTTCAGGAGACCCCTGTCATCTTGGAATTCCAGTCCCCAGAGCTCTGAGAAAGTTCATCTCTGGTGTATAAACCACGCAGTGTGTGGTAGTCTCCCATGCTATCCTGAACATACGACAGCAGCCAGATGCTGTGTTTGTGCCCTCCGCCCACCTTTATTCCCTCTCTCACTTTCCCCTTCCCCACATAAGCAACTCCCCAGGGCCCAAGGTCATTTGGATTCGCTACTGAGAAGTTGGCAGTTGTGCCACTTCGGGCTGTGAGGATGGGAAAGGGGCTGAGAAGCCACTAAAGGAGTGTGAACTCAGACCCCTTCACTAAACCCTGTGTGCCAGCGTAGGATGATGTAGCTTAAAGTTCACAGCACAAGGAGCCTATGGAACATGGAACAGACAAAACCCAAGGAATCCGAGCTACACGTTTCCTGTGAGCTGGTTGACTGGTTTGAACGGGTTGTTTTTACCAGAGATTCAGAATCTAGCTTAAACAGCGATGGAAAGAATAACTGCTGTGATGTCCATTTCTTCCTCAGCCTTCCTGTGGGCCTTCTCGGGTGCTCTACCTAAGCCTACACTATCAATACAAAGATAGGTGGCTGCTGATTAACCCCGAGGGGCCGAGAGAACTGGGAGGAAGCCAAGCTGGCTTCTGCTTTGTCTCTGCATCAACCTCCCAGCTGTTGGACTGGAAGTGACTGTGGAGTCTGGACGATGGTCCTGGCACGAGGGGCTGGACAAAGCCCAGAGGACAGTCAATGGCCATAGACATCAACCTCAGACTCTGAGTGGAAGGAGCAGGGATCCGGAAGTGATCCAGAAAAACTGACTCTACAATCCCTGAGCAGCAGGCTCAGAACCTCAGCCAGTTACCTTGGCGGCCATCTTACCCGGCAAAGAGAATGCTACAGTTTTAGTCAGCAGATAAAAGTGTCAGTCACATAAAGTGTTTGACTGATGATCTGATCAGTGCTGACAAACCCAGAGCTCAGGGTGGGGCAGAGCATCCGGCTTGGTTAGGTTTCCTTCTACTTCACTCACAACTGGATGGCTACTCTGAGGAATATGGAAATACTAGAATTTGAAGGCAGACTGTAGTGGACTCTCAGCTCTCTGATGAGGCACAAAAGCTAGTGCTGTCTAGTAACTAAATGGGAACACTGGAGTTACAGTTCAACTTTGCCTCTAGTCCTTGAGTGTCTGAATTCACAGTTAACTATTTATAGTATTTGAAAGCTTTCGTGCATACACACCAGTCTTCCAAAATCATGAAGTTTTGTGAATAACTTCAAAGAGTTTTGGGCATTTGGGGAGAACACAATTGGCAATACCTTTATCCTAAATGAGTCCTTCAGTTGTGTTGCAAACTTCAGTTTGAAAGCAAATTGCTTAGGTCTTTTTAGTTAAGAACCTGGCACCAGGGAGATGAATGGAGATGGAGGATCTCCCCCCACCCCCATCAGGGCTCCTCAGTGTAAGCGCCTCTTTTGCCTGTGATTCTGGGAAATTACACTAAGGATTGGGAGGGAAAAGGTACAGGCCTCAGGAGGGAAACAGGATTTTCTTTAGCAGAAAGGATTTTATATTCATTTCTATTTCCTTATGTTCTTATATAATTCTCAAGAGCCTCACTACCAGTTCGAGATCTCTGTGACTGGGCGCTTACAGGGCCCATGTTAACACGGACTTGATAGTTGGGAGATGGAGAAAGAGTAAAAATTTCCTGGCTGTGACAGGGTATAAGGGACAGGTCTACAGGGACAGGAAGGGGACAGAGAAGTGCATGAGAGAATGAGTAGCCCTGCAGGATCCCATTAAAGGAGTGGCCTAGAGTTCATCATGCCTTGGCCTCTCTCAGCCCCTCTCTGGGGTAAGCAGCCTGGCTTGAACCTTTTGAGACACAGGCAGTCATGTTTCCAATTACTTCTCCAGCCCACAACTGGGGCTAGCTAGTGACCAGTGGTGCTGAGATCCAATAAGAGGAGACTGAGCCAATAAAGTGCTTTCTTAGGAATGTTAACCTGGAGGGTGGGATGGGATGGGGGAGGGGAATAGGGGAGGGGGATGGAGCTGAAAGGCTGAAGTATAGGAACCACACCTAACTGGAGCCCCAGGGATCAGAACTACAGACTGCAGGACATTCAGGCATGACAGTGAGGTCCCAGGACGTCTCCAATCCTTAACAATGTGTCAACTTTTACTGGAGGGAATTAATACTTGTTTTTAGAATGAAAAGAGCCCAATTTATCTCAACGAAGGTATGCGTTCTGTGTAGGCGGGTTGCTTTGGGAAGAGCATAGGCTGTCTGTCTTAACAGACGTGGCCAACAACACAGCCTATTTGGAAACTGTTTGTGGTTTGTGTACTTGAACCGAGGCTTTACATGAAGCTCTTGGTAGGAAAAGTTACAGCCTCATGTATCCTTTGCTATTGGGATGTCGGAGGAAGCTAAGACTATGCTTAGGTCCTGAAGAAAGGAAATCTTGGCATCTACAAAAAATGTTTTAGTCCCAAGTTCTTCTCAGATTACTAGGCTCCAGATCTATGGTGAGCAGCTGGGGAGTGGGGGCAGGGAGTCCCCCAAGACATCTTTTTACCCAAAGGAAGCAAAGGGGTGTGGCAGCCATGTTGGCTCATCATTTCTTGTCTGATTTCAGGGCTCAGGAAGGCTGACCTGGATGGAAAATGAGGACAACTCTTGTCAATACAGACCTCATCTATTATGTCCACGGCCTCTTGGAAGTGTCCCCAGGCAAGGCTGCCATCAGCACTTGACTGAAAACACATGCATGGAGTCCACTCAGAGCAGGGATTCCTTATTGGGAATAATAAGGGAAAGTTTTTATCCCCCTCCCCCTGCAGGGAGAGCGCTTTCCGGAAGTCCCAGGGCTTAGAGGGAATCTGAATCATGTCTGGTAAGGGGAGGCATGGAGGCATGGGGGCGCATCTCCAGAAGCCTCTCCACAAAAAGTAAGAATGTCCTGGGCAGCCACAGTTAGCTGGTTTATCTTCAGAGTATCAGACAGAGCAGGCCACGACTCCTTTTAACTCTTTCTTCTCTCCTAGAGCTATTAGTGACTAACAACGTGAAGAGAAAAGTGTGGAGTTAATTAGTCCTTCCCGGTTATGCCTCGATTTCCAAGAGGCCTTCTTCTCTCAGCACTGCTCCACAGAGATGGTTAATATATGCCAAGGGATCCGAGGGAGAGCTGTATACAAGGAGTGGCTTCGAGAGGAAAACCCATGTCAGTACAATGAGGCAGATGTTTGTGTGGTCACTAGTATATAAGAATTCTTCTCTTCAGGGGAGTTTGAGCTCTCTTGCTTCCTTCAGGTGAGGGCGCATAAGTGCAAAGTCTAGAAGTGGCCTGTGTCACTTCTTGGGAGGAGATCTCGATTGCCAGTGTTTTTTTCAAGTGCGAGCGCACATGCCTGCGCATGTCTGTGTGTGTCCTGGAGCTGGAGTTATAGGTGGTATGAGCTGCCTGCTGTGTGTGGGTCCTGGGATCTGAACTTGCATCCCCTGGAAGAGCAACAAGTGCTCTTGGTCACTAAGGCATCTTCTCAGCCTCTTGATGCCTTTTTAAATCCCCACCCCCAAAGTGGCCATGTGAAATGTATGCTGATACTCAAGTGCAGCATGGAGTCACCACCTGGAGGGAGCCTGTCCGGAGTCTCTTGTTCACACAGACTTTAAGTCTCTGGTATTTGGGCAGCAAAATCAAATCTGTCTTGATTTATACTTGGCGATTTGTTGATTTTCTTTCCTCCCAGGTCTGTATGGGGTGCTAGAAAAGACGTGTTTCATCTGATTTCTGTCTTCAGCAGAATTCACAGAAGTGGGTGTTGTGATTTCTCTCACTCTGGCATATTTGGCTGAGAATTCTGATGGGTTCTTCCTTCTATTTGAAAAGAGACCTCTGGTGTCAAAGTGTGAACTCCAGCTACAGGACCAAAGTGATGTCCGTGAGACTGAAAGCAAGCACACAATGACTGACACTCCTGAGTAGTGCTGAGGCCTAAGATCAGTCTTTAGAATCGGACACTTTGGACTTCTTCCCCATTACCTACATCCTTATCCTCTGTTTCTAGAATTCTCTTTGGGCAATTTTGAGGTTTTGACAGATACTTTTGCAATCCTGACTAAGCAACTTTGTTTTACTCATAGCACACAGTTTAAAAGACAGCATTCAGTGCTTGGCACTTCTGGATCAATCCAGACCATCTTCTGAATCTTCCCCAGAACTGAAGTACCCTTCTCCCCAGAGAGGTTTATATACATAATAAAAAATGACATCATCAATACAAGGAACAATAATACAAGACACCCCACTAGCACATCCTGGGTACCCCAGCCTGGCAGGTTCTCAGCTGTGTCCTCTCTCCTCTGCAGCTTTGCTGCGTGTGTCTCCCAGTATGTGTTTAACAGTGATGGAAATGAAGAAAGTGATAGCAATACTTCTGTTCTCTTCCTCAGCCCTGGGCCCAAGCTGTGTGCAGCCACTACTCGGGCTCAGGATCCAACCACCAGTGTTTCTTCTGTAATTATGTGGAAAATGATTGCTGGTTTCTATAGAATTGGGTGTTTAGCATTGTGCTGAGTACATTAGTGAACAGAAATATTACATGGACAAAGGGCTCAAGTTCAAATTCCCACCTCGTCTTTTCTGTCACGAGATTGACCTCTCTTGCCTTTGCCTCCTGTTAGTACAGAAGGAACACTGTGACAACCAATCTCACCAGACTGCAGAAAGGACTGGACTAAGTGTGCACAGTGTGTTACACACTGTACAGTGCTAGGTGTGAGCTGCCATAGTGCCCAGGCCTGTCTCAGCAGCATGGCATATGACAGAAGATCTAGGGACGCTCAGAGCAGAAGAGGACTATGTAGATCTGTCAATCCCTAGGTATAGAGTTCTCAGAGACTCCTGGGCTCAAAACCAAAACTCAAACCAAACAAAAAACCAATAGAGTCTCCAGGATGAGGCCACTTAGCCAGCCATTCATGTTTTGGGTTAGGGGCTAGGTCTCTGTCCTAATACCTTCTCAGACACTTTCAAGGGAGGGATCTATTTTAATGTATGGACCACTTCCCTTTTCTCTTTTAGTTTAATCAAAGTGGAGAGGGAGCCAAGTAAGAGTGGTAGAGAATAAACATCTTCCTGAAGATGGAGAAAATGTTAGTGTTTCCTCACACGAGGTTCATGGATGACACTCTCGTAATAAAGCACAGCTTGACAGGAGAAAGATTTATGTTTATTTACTTTTTTCTTTCAAACCAAAGGAATCTATTAAGTGATGCCAAGCCCAAAACAATATATATAAATGTGTGGGTGTCTATGTGGGGTGTGTGTGTGTGTGTGCGTGTGTAAATACTGGAGGAAATGTGTCATCAAACATCAAAAGAGAGACTTGCCAGATCTAAAACCACCCCCATAGAAAAGAAGTAAGAAGGAAGGACAGGAAGACCCAAGAGCTACCATCACTGGGTACAGGTTTGTATGTCCATATCCTTGTGGGTCTCCGACCTGAAGATGACTGCCTGCATATGCAAAACTGAATTACTTGGATGCCCTGAAGGGGCAAAGTGAAGCCAAGTAGGGGTGGGGGTGGGGTGGGGTGGGGTACGTGAAAAGGAGAGCAAGGAGAGAGAGATGGAGCTGCTTAGGGGGCTGTATGAATAGGAAGCTCCCACCTAGCTTTGGTCAGACAGTCAGTTTAAACAGGTTTGTTGGCCTGCCAATACCAATTTGGGAAGCATGAGAAGAGAAGAAATCTCTACCTTCCTCTCAGCCAACCTGGGAAGAATTCTTATGCTACTGGCCCTTTGTCATTTGTCCAAGGATCTCATCTACAAGCTCAAGGGGAGTGTCTCAGCTCCCAATGCTGGGTGCCAGAGACTGCAGGCAGAAGAAACATTGGTACTCTTCCCCCACCCCCAAGGACCTCTATGGCAAAAGACAGATTAATGGGAGAAAAGCGTACACATCTTTCTGATGTTTTATATGACACAGAGTCCTCAGAAATGGAGACCCAAAGACACAGGAAAACATGTGGAGTTTTCTGTTTTTTTAAGGAGAGTGGGCGGAAGTAGGAGTGAAGGAGAGCAGTATGATCTAATGGCAGTAAACTCGGGGCAGATACAGCTGCTCTGTTTGCTCATAAGTTTCATCTCCAGGCCTTTGAGAGATAAGAGCATTCCTTTCCTCAGGGCCCAGGGAGGGCAGCTGTAGGCTGAAGTCCTTATGACCTACTTCAGGGAAAAGCTGGCCGGGTTTTATGAACTGCTCAGGGGAAAAGGGGAGAGGGGCAGGCATCAATCTTCTTCCTGTTGTTTCCTTATATACGGGGCTAGTGTCTGCTAAACCTCCTCACCCTCTCCAGTGCTCCTCTGTTGTCTTAAGTTAGCCAATTCCTGTCATAAGAATGCACCAGAAATTTACATTTAATCAGCTGCAAAACTAAGCTTGGTTTGCATATGGAACTATAGAAAACCACAAGTTCTCAAAATGTCCCTCAGTTGGAAGAAGCACATGATGTCAACTGGAGCGTCTGCCTCGGCAGCCAGCATCTTCCAGACCTATGCAAATCCTCCTGGCTCCCTCATGCCCAGCATGCCTGCCGGCTCCTCAGTAACTCAATCCCAGCACAGCAAGGTGCTTCAACATTATTCACCAGGAGACTTCATCCTATTTTGTTGTATGGTTATTAGAATGAGTTTTCTTGTGATTCATTTATTGAGGGGAGCATGTGTCCTGTTACTTTATTTTGTTTTGTTGTTGTTAAGATTTATTTATTTTATGTATATGAGCACACTGTCCCTCTCTTCAGACACACTAGAAGAGAGCATCAGATCCCATTATAGACTATTGTGAGCCACCATGTGGTTGCTGGGAATTGAACTCAGGACATCTCTCCAGCCCCACTTTATATGTATGTATGTATGTATATATGTATATGTATGTATATATATATATATATATATATATATATATATATATATATTTTTTTTTTTTTTTTTGAGTTTTTCAAGTTTCTCTGTGCAGCCCTGGCTGTCCTGGAACTCACTCTGTAGACCAGGATGGCCTTAAACTCAGAAATCCACCTGCCTCTGCCTCCTAAGTGCTGGGATTAAAGGCGTGAGGCACCACTGCCTGGCCCCACTTTATATTGTTATATGCTCAGCAATTCCTAACTTATTGGCAGAGGCAGTCTTTCGACACCCTCACCTCAGTTTTTGTGTAGCACTCTTTCGGGCAGCAATAGGAGGCAGGGAATGAAATATAACCCTTACTCTAGTTCCTATGACATTTAAAATCTCTGAAGGGGGAGCAGGCACAACGTGATTCTACAGTTTGGGGCCACTAACAACTTAGATGATAGGTTGCCAGAGGCTGGTAAGATTGTTGTTAAAACAATTTTATAGTTGGGCACAGTGGTGTATGCCTTTAACCCCAGTACTCAGGAAGTAGGGGGGGTCAGACAGCCTGGTCTATACAGTGAGTTTTAGGCCAGGACTATATAGTAAGGATATGTCTTAATAAAAATAAAATAATTTTATATTCGTTCTTTCTTTTCTTTCTCTTTCCTTCCTCTTCTGTCTTTCTTTTCGTATGTGCAATGAGCATGTGTGTGGGGTGCTGGTTCTTTCCTTCTGACATGTGGGTTCTGGGTATTGAATTCAGGTCATCGGGCTTAGTGGCAAGTATCCTTACCAGCTGAGTCACCTTGCCAGCCCTGGGATGATTCAGACTTTGACTTTGAAGAGGCTTAAGCCCCCAAACATTGCACTGAACCAGCTCAATCTGAAACTTCAGCTAGGAGCCAGAGGGCAGTGGGAACTGGTGGGCTGGGCATCTGAGGGAAGGGACTGAATTACCCCATGGGTCACCAATTGATTTATTTGCTAATTGAGTGGCCCAGCTTTGCGTTTCAACTCTAAAGAAATCACTTCATTCTTTATTAAATACTACAAGAATCTCACTCTTTGTTCTGCAAGGCTATGCACGATACACCAGTGCAATGTGAATTCATACTTACAATAGTTACACCACTAATGACCTTCCAAACAACTAATACCATGCATGCTCTGCTTCGAAGTGGGGCCTGCGCCTGTCAGTGAGTTCTGAGGCCATCGACCTCCCTCTGACACAAGAGCAGACCCCCACGTCCACGGCCGCCTTCAGTTTCCCCCATGGCTTTAATATTTCATTTGTGAATCAGTTACTCTTTGGAGACCCGGTTCTTTGTACACCTATTCTTTTTATTTGCTGGACAATACTTTATTCGGAAATGTTCCCTTCTGTAATTACAAATCTTGTTAGTCCCCCTCCTCCTCTCCCTAGGGGGATTGTGGGCTTTAATTAATTAATGTGGCTAAACCGCTTTGAGGTGCATGGTTGAAAGGTGCTGTGTAAGTGCAAATTATTATTATGGCTGCTGACATCCCACGGTGGTGGAGCCCCTGGCCTCCATATCTAGAGACTGGACAAAGGTTTCTTCATCTTCACCTTCCCTTCCGGGTCTGAAATCACTGTTACCAACTCAACAGCAATCAACCAATTAATCCTCATTATGTTGGCTTCCGTTTCCTTTTTCCAAGCAGCACAGTCCTGTTTCATTTCACAAATCACATCCCATCAGCACTAGACAAAGGTCACAGTATCCCTATGGCCTTTCTTGGCCTAAAAGGAAAAAGAAAGGAAAAAAAAAGAAGAAGAAAAAGAAAGGGAAAGTTAAAAAGAAAATGTTGTGAAATGTACTCGCTTCCCACTAGTTCCCTAAACAAAGCCTTCCTGCTGCAGTCGTCCCTCCCAAGGGCCAACCATGGCTCGCCCCAGAGACACCAGAGATGGCCCAGTCAGGGTTAAGGTCCAGCAACCTGGCTTTGACTGCCAAGAGCCACATACAAACGGGGAAGTCTGTCTGTACTAGGTGGGACAAGATCATCCAAAGACACAGGCGTCCCTCTTTGGCTTTGTCACCCCCAAGTTTCTCCTGAGAAAGCCAGCTGCCTTCTGTGGCCACAGGAAACCCTCACAAAGGCCCGAGCGTGATTTAGACGTTTTATGCTACACCTAGCACACCACAGCCCTTAACAAATGCCCAGGACTTCCACTATGATGATAGCCATTGAAAGAAGCCCCGTAGGGGAGACTTGGCCTCTCATAGGGATGCTGCTGACCAAAACACTCCTTACAAGGTTGTGCCTCAGGCCCTTTGTTAAAGTGGTTTCGGGGAAGCCTCAGGGGGTCATGTCTTCATCTGCCTCCATTTATCCTCCTATTGAAGGGCTCCTTCAGGACATTGGTCAGTCTCTGTGGGAAATGATTTGAAGAGCAACAAAAGAATTTGGGCCCTTTGGGGGGGCCTTCAGAATTCAGTAAACATCTGGATGTGATAGGCCAGGTTCTCCCAAGCACTCTAACTGGGGAGGTGTCAGAAGAGAGAAAGAGCTGCGTGGGCAACTGGAGAGTGCTTAGTTCTGTGCTGACAGTTGTTGTCCGGAGGCCCCCAACGCCCCAGTAGGTCGACGGAAGATTTTTCAAAAGCTCCCCTATTTGTCAGTGAGTGCAGTTCACTCTCTGTCAGTTCCTGGGGCACATGTGAAGAAATGGCAGTTTCGCATGGTCAGTGAGCAGCGTGTGACAGACGGATGGGCTGATTCGGTATGGATTGTGAAATAAAGTAAGGTTGCATAAGCTTGTCCTGGTAGTTGCTCAGCGTTTCTGGTCACCCTTGAGGTTTGTAAAGCACTTGCTAAACAAGGTAACTTACTGGATTCTCAGGATGAACATGTCTTAATCAATGAATAAAACAAACAAAAAACAGAAAAAGAGAAGAGGAGGAGGAAGCGCAAAGCGATTAGCATTTCATCACATGGGTGAGAGTCAGGACCTGAACTCTTGACTCTCAATGTCCCTTTATTGTTGAGTCAATCCATTTAGAACACATTAGTCAGCACGATTCAACATTTGTCACTAATTAGCGACAGGGATAGAACTAACCAGCATTCCTCAGTGTCTCCAAATCTATCCCCAAACAGCAAAAGAAACCCTGTCAAGAGACAATGGGATGCAGGTTTTGTCAGTATTCACCAGCTGAATCCAGTTCAAGTCCCCCATGCTCTCAGGTGTCTTGCCTGGTCATCCCAAGCTGGAATGAATCTATCTTTTTCCATTTCAAGCCCCAAGGATCAAACCTCTGCAATGGGTGTCAGTTTGTTTTTGATTAAATTTATCTAACTACATCTTCTTTTGAGTTAAAAAAAAAAAAAAAAAGGGGCTTTGCCCTCCTTCCCCATGTCCTCTGCATTGGGAGCACCTAACTTTGTAAACAATAGGTGTTCAACTAGCATGTTCTGAACTGAACTAACTGGCACGGAGCTTAAATCATATTTGAGAAAGAACGCCAAGTCCTTTTGGAAGTGATTTTTCGAAGAAAATCAACAACCTGAATTGATTTAACATCTTTTGGTATTATTACCTGGGCATCTTAACAAATGCAAATTATTAACTCTGTGAATGAGTTCCAGATTCTACAGGAGGAACACACAGCCAGCTTAAGTATATTCCGGGTCTTAGAATAAAGGTTTTTCTTCTCTAGCTGTCTTTCAACTAATGTTTTGTTCGATGTTTTTTTTTTTGTTTTTTTTTTTTTTTTTTTTTTTTTTATTTTTT
>CM052705.1:83753300-83911433 GCA_028551405.1 Uromys caudimaculatus | reverse complement strand
GGGGAAAAAAGAACAGTTGGAAACACAATGTGTTTAGTGTGTGACTTTGGACCTGAGTTCCTTCTCCAGTTTCTTTCTTCCATACTAGTTAAAACACACTGAACTTCCTGCTTAAAAGACTGGAGTGGGGTTGGGACAGGATTTTTGGTAGAGTTACTGGCTTGTATCTTAACCTACTACAGTCTCTGAAACCAAAGAGCAAGAGACAGAGAGTTTTTAATAATTCAGTCTTTATGTTGCGTTTCAAGGCTGTAAGAGCCCTAGGATCTGTACTGTTGTCCCTGCAGTCTCTGTGACTGGCCTCTGAAGGGGCTGTGTCCTTGAGATACCTTTCTGTCAAGGTAGGAGAGCCCCCTCGTTTACTTGGGCACATCACTACTCAGATTACTAACATGTTCAACTTTTCTTGTCAAGTATTCCATCTATGGTTTGGCCAACATCATATAAGCAGAAATAAAGTGTGTGGCTTCTGGGTAATTGTCCTTAAAGGAAGAGGAATGCATTCCCTCTCATCTTACCATTTATCTGTCAAACACAAATCCTGCTGCCTGGTAGAGGACATGGCGCTGGGCCATTCTGGGCTAGGACAACAATGGCCGTGTCTGAGGTGTGATGGAGTGGTAAGCCATAGACTAGGTCCCTGAACAAACATGCCAGCTTCAAGCTGCATTCCTCTGCAGTGCTGTGTGAGAAAGCAGGAGTCTGCTGAGCTGCACAGCACCATTCAACCCAGGGGTTATACCCAGCAAAGTTACAATACAGCTACCCTCGAGAATTTCTCAAGGGATCATTAGATCAGTATGACTGATGTATCTTTTAGCTTAGAATATCAAGATTTAAGACTTGAGACTGGCCTGCAGTTTTTCAACAGAGGCCCAGCAACCCTGAGAGCTAAAGGCTACAGGGCTGTCCATGGTCGGGGAGGGCCCAAAGGCATGAGTTTCTTAACCCTCAGGCCCAGGTTGGATGCTGGAGGAGGTAATGTACTTCACCTGTTGGAACTGCTTCCTTCCTTGAAGAAGAAAGTAGTGGATGAGCCTATAAGGTTCTTGGAGGAAATGTGTGTATAGCTGACTTTAAGCAGGGGAGTAATTCTCACCAGAAACCACCTAAGTAGACGATAGAAGCACACACATGCTGTGTAGATCTTGCTAGAAAACACGAAAGCTTCCACTCCAAAGGCAGAATTGACAGAGGCACAAATAGGCTAGGAAAATCAGCAAAAGCCTCACAATTATATGCAGTGCACAGAAATCAGTTTACTACCTTCAGTGGGAGTGCAACATGGGAAATCTCTTCAGAGGGGAAGTTTAAGGGGAACAGTGGAGAGGAAACCTGCAGGGCCTCTGGAAACCTCTGCACTTCTCAGCAATTCCTAGAGAAGCCGCATGCCTGCCTACCAAGAGATCTATAAGGAGACCCTTTGCTCTAAATAATCAAAATTTTAAAAAGGGAGGGGGTGGGAGGACTGAAGAAATGGTTCAATGGTTCAGAGTCATTACTTTGGCAGAGGACCCAGGTTTGACTCTCAGCACCCACATGGTCACTCACAACCAGATGAAACTCCAGTTCCAGGGGATCTGACACTCTTCTGGCTTCCTCAGGCACAGGGCACACATGTTGTATATACACAGACACACATGCACATAAAATAAAAACAAATAAATCTTTATAAAAATGTCCATAAACAGGAGAGTGGGATTGCATGCAGTGGATATGGCTACCTGAAGTGAAAGAACACTGAGTTATGTATGTCGATGCAGATATATCATGGAAACATGTTAAAGGACAAAAGAAAAGTTGTAAAATGTGCATGTTAAACCATTTGTGCAACTTCTAGACTGTACTTCAGAAGAAATCATTTCCTGTGGCTTCACACCTAGACAGGAAAATGTTCAAGAACAGCAAGGAAGAGATGCAACACAAGAGAGCTTGACTCTGTGGACTGAGATGTGTGGAGGGGTTGGCTTGGGGGCTAGCTTTAGAGACTTGGGCTTTGCTAAGTTTTAGTTTCATAATTAAAAAAAACCCGAAACCAATGGGAATTTTAAAACTTAATAATAGGTACTATATCTATCTATCTATCTATCTATCTATCTATCTATCTATCTATCTATCTATCTATCTATCATGTTTTATGACTTTTGTATTGTTCTTTATTTACAAAAATGTCTTCAGGCTGGGGCTAAGGGTCAATAGTAGAGCTGCATCAGTATCTGGCAGGCCAGGGACAGTGACAGGCTAGCTCTGCCTTCCTCTTCATGATCTCTGGGAGGAGAATTAGCACTGCCTGCTCCACCAAACCTCAGGCCTCTTGGCCCAGTCTCCCTCCCACATGAACGTTGGGCTGGGCCAGGTATGTGGGCTGTATTTACTACTGAGACACTTCCACACCCGGATGGAAATACATCGAGAAGTTTTGGTGTCACTTTGAGTCCAGGAGGCAAAAAAAGAACCATTTAGATAGACAATTGATTGCAAATGAAGGCTGATAAGCCCACAGGGCAGTATCTAGGGAAACAAATTCTTCCATACTGTCTCCCAGGTGGCTTAGGACTAAGGAAATGGGGTTAGAGACTTTAACCCAAGTTTTCGACAATTAGAGCAGATTAATGACTTTCCCCACAAGATTCCAAAGGTGCTCAAACAAGGTAAAATCTGAGCAAGAAAACAGAGAAATGCAGCTGTCCAGCTCTCAAAAGAAACAGCTGCTGCATTTTCTAGTTCCATCTGAGTCTGGAGTAAACTTGTGTCTAGCTTCTCAGGAGCCATGTTGGGTGGTCTGGTCTCCTCTCACGTGCCTCACCCCACCTCAGCTCCTTCAAACCTAAACGAGTACAGGACAGCACAGAGCCAAAGCCAACATGTCACACTAGAGCCTGGTGTTGTAAAAACAATGGAAGACATACAACATTCTGTCTCACTGGGCAATGAAGCTGTCTTCCGTCCTGCTTAAAACAACTTGGCTTTCTGCTTCCCCAACCACTCCCTGGATTCCTGAGAAAAGGAGAGTGCAAGGCAAAGCAGTAAACAGCGGGCCTAGTCATCCATCCTCTCCACTCACTGGGCCAGCTTCCTCCTTGAAAGGTCCTTCACCCAAGAAAACAGGGCTGGCTCCAGGAGGGCCAGCTGACTTCTCCCACCCTGCACCTCTACCCCTAGCATCAGCAACACACATGGCTGCTTCCCACCTGTTCCCACCCAGCTCTGTTCTTGGTGGTACATTTGGACCTCACTGAGACCATGGGCATGAGCAGAGAGATGTAGGTCAAAGTGGAGTTCCCTGTAAATCCTCTCTTCCCGTTCGTAGCCGGGTGCTCTGATACCCACCCAATTAAAACCCATCCCCAAAATCAGTGGCTTTCCCACAACCCCCCCTCTTACCCCCACCCGGGACCATCAGTCCCCAGCACCTCTCTGCTTCACTCAGCCCCGTGCAAGCTTTTCCACTTGGTAGTACTGAGGCTTCCATGGAGGGGGAAAGGAAAATTAGATTCATGGTCCCTTTCCATTCTCAATATCCTCCTCCTAGTTGTACAAAGGACTGAACTCTCCCTGGGACTCCACCTGGCCCCTGCTAGAGGCCAAGGCTCTTGGAAGCGGGTGGCCACTGGGAGCTTTGCTCCCTCTCCTACGGAGCCTAACTATTTCCAGGGCCCAGGGCCTAGCTTGCGGAGGCAGAATCCCAGACAAAAGCTGGGCAGACAAAGAAGATGCAAACAGGATGGTATTACCATGTTAATGGCTTCAGTCAAGCAGCCTCCTGAAGATGCCTGGGAGGGTGGTTTTCTTTCTTTTACTTTTTCTTTTCTTTCTTTCTTTTTTGCCAAAGGAGAATAGTTCCGCTTTCTATTTTACTACAACAATAGCACGGACTGGCTCCTTCAAGTGTTTCAAAAAGCAGCTTGAGAAATCTCTAACCAGCCCCTTGGTCTTTCCAGCCTGCCCTTTCATTGTCTCTCCCATGCCAGTGAACAAAGAGGAGGGATGGTGTCAGGCCCCCAGTTGCCGCCTGCTCTCGGCATCCTAATCCTTGAGAACTCATGAGGGGAATGGCCTGTGGAGCTGGTCAATCACATCTTGCCTTCACCTTTCATTCTCTCCCTCTGCTGTGAGCAGAGAGCTTCAGGTATTAGGAATCTTTGGGGTTTGCAGAGGGATAAAAGGCACCGAGGGACCATTCCCACGGTCACTCACAGCCCCACCCCCAGAGCAGCCAGCATGAGCTAACTGTGCTTTCCCACCATTCCAGCCTGGTTCTCTCCTACAGACTGACATGAAGCTACAATGGCACCTGCCATTCTCTTAGTGGTAGCCTAGGACCTGCCCCAGCCTCCTGCTAACCTCCTCCCTGCCCTCCTCTGTGTCCTGCAGGCGTGAACTGCACGGTCAAGAGCTTCACTCCCCCTTTGGCTATCTAAGCCAGAGCAGCCCCTCCCACCAGGAAAACTTTGTGGCTTTAACTGCAGGCACCTCTCCAGTTTATTATACAGGGAGCAAGGACTCTCTGCTTTAAACCTGGGCACTATGCAGGTCTTTCGGCATGCTCAGCTGCTAAGATTGGGGTGAGAGTAAGCTTGTGTGTTTTAGCCTGTGGTGATCTCAAGGGAACAACTGTACTGAGAGTAGAAACAGAAGTATGTGGTCTCTCAGGAAAAGTGGGTACGTGGAAGTCTGGAGATCTTTAGAGACAGCTCTGGCTACCTATTGTGGCCCAAACCACAGGTCACTGTGGTCTACACACACAACTCACCATGTACACACATATATGCACACATATGGCTGGATACCGCATGAAAGGAGCCAGGGTGTGTGATGTAACCTGATACTTTCCTGCTCTCCTTCCCCCCCCCCCCCTCCCTTTTATGCTCAGTGCTGGTTCCTATGCACCAGTTTCATTACTGCCTGAGAACAGGTTACCATACGCTTCTTAAAAGTCTATAGGCTTTTCTCAAAATCACAGCAGAGCTGGAACTGAAAACCAAACACACTTTTCAATAAAAGAAGGCTCAGATTTTCTGGGGAGAGCAGCTCTAGTCTCTCCCACCCCCAAGAAGAGTCAGGAGCACATGGCAAGAGAGCAGGGCATGTGAGGTTGTGTTCGGAGGCATTGCTGACAGGGAAGCAGGGTTCCTTTGCAGAGGAGAGTGCTTCTGGGGGAACAGAACTGGGGAATAGCCTCAAAAGCAGCCAGTGAGGTTTGGAGCCCCTTCCCTGGGAATGTCTTTTATTGACTGGGGACTCTGCATCATGACATTTTCTTGAATTCTTTTCTTTCCTGGACACATTGATTCAGGTCCATCCCTTCCAGTAACATACTTTCTTTGCTGATTTCTAGTTTCTTCTGTAGCTATATTTATTATTACTCTAATTATTAATATTATTACTGTGTATGTGCATGCATATACCCATGTACATACATGGCATAGCATGCATGTGGAAGTCAGAGGACAACTTTTGAGACTTATTCTCTTCTTCCACCTTGTGTTTTTTTTTTTTCTTTTTCCTTTTTAGATTCTATTTTATGTGTAAGAATATATTACCTGCATATATGTATGTACACCACATGTGTGCCTGGTGTCCACAGAGGCCAGAAGGGGAATCAAAGTTGGTTGTGAGCTGCCGGTGAGTGTTGGACATCACACTGGGTCCTCTGCACAAGCAGCAGTCACTTCTAACCAGCTAGCCTCTCTACCTTGTTTCTGAGACGCAGGGTCTCTTTGCTATTTCTGCTATGCATATATACTCCAGGCTAGCCCAGCTTCAGGGTTACCCTCCTGTGTTTGCCTCTCATCTCTTTATAGGATTGCTGTGATTACAGATGTGTGCCACTGCATCTGGTTGGGTTTTGTTCTGTTTTTCCTTTTCTTTTTAATGTAGGTTCTGGGAATTAAATTCCCAGTTCGTTGGGCTTGTGAGGCCCTTTCGGCTTTTGACCTCCACTCATCAACTGTATATCCAGTTTCTATTCTTCTGTAAATAATTCCCTCTTCTCATTTAAATCATGACCTTAGGGATGAACAGGAGGGAGGTAACCAGTGAATCTGGCCCCTGCCAACACCCCTGACTGATGTTATCCACATTAGACAAGCTCAGAAATGCTTTGCAGGGAGATTTTCAGTACAAGCTCTCTAGGCAGAACAGATTCTTTTCTCCCCAAATTTAGCTTGCAATTGTCCCTTAGACTTTCTGAAATCTTCATCTAAATTTTCTATTTACTAGGCTACTAATCTTTTAAGACAGCTTCTAAAAACGAGGCACTCAAAACCTACACGGTGCACTGGGTAAATATGAACCCAGCTTTCTGTCTGCTTATTAGTTATACATCCTTACAGAGTATGTAACAAAGGGGCCTGCTGTTTGCTTTGCTTAATCTGGTCTTAAAATCTCTGCTTCTTTGTCAGAAAACAATATTTGCAATTGTAAAAAAAAAAAAATATTTACCGAGGAACTTGGATAGCATAAGTCAGAGGCTAAGAGCCAAAGGTCAGCGGTTCTTACCCCAAATTTTTGTAGACCTGAGAGTCTCCCGCTGTGGAGCTCAGCTGCACCAAACAAATACACTGCTTGAGAGTCCATTAAGAAGCAGACATTTTAGAGGGGGGAAGGAAAGGGAGGGCTCCAGCCTATCCCTCATCCAGAAGCATGGGCCCTCCATCCAGCTCCCGCTGTGCCTCTGCAATGCAGGCCTCTCCTTAGGGACATAGAGGCAACTGCCCTGTTTTACAAACCTGGGGACAAACCTGAGTTCATAAAACCCTGCAGGGTAGACATTCCTCCCATGCAAAGCAATGGCAAAAGGTTCTTTACGGTTCAGGGCAGAAGTTCACCTATGTATCCCTGTGGGTGGGGTCTCTGGCCTGACAATGGGGGACAAATGTGACTCCTAAATACTTCTTAATCCATAGAGCAGTTTTAGACAGTCCACTCGAGGCGACTCGTCAAAGTCTTGAATTTACCTTTGCATGTTAACTATTTTCTGGAAAGACCTGGCAACGTCAAAAGCCTCTCCTAACCAGGGTATGGAGCATCTAGGATTGAAGGACTGCTTATCAGTGAGTCCAGCTTGTGGTCCAGTGGAGCTCTGCTTTGAGCAAGAACCTGGCTCCTTTCAAGTCCAAGGACCATGATATCATAGGGTACACACTAGATGAAGTGTCTTTTTGACTTCAGCACAGGGAAGTGGGGGTCTAGGGATCCCTCACACTGCAGGTTGTGGGCTTAGAGGGAGGTCTTTGCCACACTGGCACTGATATCTTTGCACAGCTTACACCATAGGATCTGCGAAGGAGATGGTGGGGACACTTTCTCACAATCAATCAGAAGCTTTCCAGACACACTCCTAAGGCAAATGCCTGCTTTAAAGGAGATGGCCATTTCAAACCAAATTTAAGTAATTTAAAATCCCACTATGAGGCTGAGGAGCCAACTCAGCAGGTAGAGTACTTGCTGGGAAGGTGTAGAGAAAAGAGTTCAGAACCCCAGACCCCCTGTGGAAAGAGAACCCCGGACCCCTTGTGGAAAGAGAACCCCAGACCCCCTGTGGAAAGAGAACCCCCAGACCCCCTGTGGAAAGAGAACCCCGGACCCCTTGTGGAAAGAGAACCCCAGACCCCCTGTGGAAAGAGAACCCCCAGACCCCCTGTGGAAAGTGAACCCCCCAGACCCCCTATGGAGAGAGAAACCCAGACCCCCTGTGGAAAGAGAACCCCCCAGACCCCATGTGGAGAGAGAACCCCAGACCCCTTGTGGAAAGAGAACCCCCAGACCCCCTGTGGAGAGAGAAACCCAGACCCCCTGTGGAGAGGGAACCCCCCCAGACCCTCTGTGGAGAGAGAAACCCAGACCCCCTGTTGAGAGGGAACCCCCCCCCCCCAGACCCTCTGTGGAGAGAGAAACCCAGACCCCTGTGGAAAGCTGGCAGTGTGACTGCTCTCCAGCAATCTCAATACAGGAGACAGATTGGAGATTCCCTGAGGCAAGCTGGCTAGCCACACTAGCCAACAGGTACAAGCCCAAGTTCAGCAAGGAATCCAGCCTCAGACAGAAGGCAGAGAGGAAGGGAGGAAGACACCTGCTAACCTCAGGTTTCAATACACACAGGCACCTGACAATGTAGAAAACACACACACACACACACGCGCACACACACACACACACACACACACACACACACACACACACACACACACACACACACACACACACACACACACATACAAGCAAAGCATTTTTAATCAATTTTATGGTCCATACTTCATATTGGTCTGCAGAATCTCTTAATGATTTTTCTTTTCTTTTTTGTTATTGTTGTCCCATTTGGAAGGTTTTTGCTTGTTCTTCTTTTTGTTTTGCTTGTTATAATGCAATAATGTAAGTGAATACCCTACCACTGAGCAACAGGCCCCACCCTTCCTCTGTTACTAAGTCCTGTAGCTCTTCCTCCCTTCTGACAACTCCCTCTTGTTACAACTGCCAAATCTTTTGACCTTATCAGGGTAAAATAATTATTATTGGCTAACTGGTCTTTGCTTTGAGTTGCTCTGAACTGGCATCTAAAAGGACCCAGGCAGCACTTGCCACTGGCAGTGGGCAGCCCTGACAAGAACATGCTTACAGAAAAGGTTTAACTGAAGGACCTTACCTTGAAGAACCAGGCCTTCCCCCTTGATGGTGTAGACAAAGGAGGTGAAGGGAGCCACAGGGGACTTGGCAGTGAGAATCTGCAGAGAGAGCATATTTTCCAGAGTTAGACAAAAGTTTAGCATGAGCCTCTCCTTGCTCCCTTTCTGCTTTGACAGCACAAGACTATACTACATTGAATTTATTATTAAAAATGTTTTAGAAAGCCAGGCAGTGGTGGTATACACCTTTAATCCCAGCTCTCAGAAGGCAGAGACAGGCAGATCTCTACGAGTTTAAGGCCAGACTGGTTTACATAGTGAGTTATGGGACAGTCAGGGCTATGTAGAGAGATTCTGTCTCAAACCCCCCCCCCCCAATCCAAAACCAAAACCAAAACCAAAAACAAACAAACCAAAACCAAAACCAAAAAAACAAAAACAAAAAAACCAAACATCCAAAGCAAACCAAAAAACCAAAACAAAAATCAAACAAAAAACCAAAACAAAGGCAAAAAAATTTTTTTGAACCCAATGTCCAAAGGAGTTTTAATCATCTCAAAGTGGTCACCTAGGAAAGCCATTTATCTCAAACTTTATGCCACTAAATACTATATTCTTAAACAAATTCTTCCAGAAATAAGATTATTTTATGTGATATGGTTAAATAGTTATTCTCTGCTCAATGATAAACCTACTCTGATTCTCTAACTTTACCCATAATTTAGCTATTAAAAAAATCAAAGCTACCCTTAAAATAGTTACACTTATGAAAAATACTTAAAATAAATCGCTGGGGGAAACAATGGTAAGCCGTTTCACTGGCCCTAACTCCTTACGGAGTGTACTTCTAGCCTTTATCATGTGAGTGACGGTATTTTCTCTAGCTGAAGGCATGGTGCATTTTTGTTGGCTTTTGACTGTGGTTTTGGCTACATGGTTTCTTTTGGCTTATGCCAATTCCCAGCCCAGGGCTCCATCTGTTCTCTTACACTCCCATAATAGAGAGAGGAAAACAGATTCACACTAGTCAGGAGAGTCAGAGGTGCCCAGGACAGAGCTAGCCACTCAGGTCCAGTTGCAGGAGACCCACAAGCATGAGAGGCCAATATTGCTGCGTGCCCCTGAATGTCTGTTTGATGGTGTCGTCGTGAAGCATTCTTGTACACAGGTGACCCGCACTCCAGCAAAAATGAAATGATTGGACGATTTGGAACAATGACATTCTCCTAAGACAAATGTCTCCTGTGAAGACAGTGATTATTTGGTAAAAATGATTTGTGTAGAAACATTTTGCAGAATATGTATGCATGCATATATACATATATATGTATGTATCTGGAAGGATATATATCAAGTGCTTATCAATGGGTATGTGAATAGGTTATCTGAAACACAAAATAATCAGCATGTATTTATTTGGAATAAAATAAAAATTCCAGTCTTTGATGGCCTGAGTTTGATCCTCAAGACCCAGACGGTAAGTGGAAAGAAAAGAAACAACTTTTTTTTTTTTTTTTTTGGAACAACTTTTATAAGTTACCTCTGACCTCCACATGAATGCCCTGGCATGTACATGAATACACACACACACACACACACACACACACACACACACCCCTAAATGTAAAAAATAAAGTTTCACTAAAAAGACTAGAAGATAATTGGTGGATTATTTTATTATAGTATTTCTACTCAACCGATAGGATACATCAGTTTTATAAGTAAAAATGTCTACAGTAGGTGACAGTTTGTCGAAGAATCGCTTTGGTAGTTAAGGAAGCAAAGGAAAAACAAAAAGATTCCAAACCATAAAAAAGCTTCCACACGTACGTCAAGTCAGCATCTACGGAGAGTCAATTACACAAGAAGAGCACACGTTTTGGTGACAGGGCTTGAATGGCAACCTTCAGCTGAGCACCTGGGCAGAGCCTACTGGCTTCTCTCATTAGGTTATTCTCCTTTTTCTTTCTAGTAAATAACTTGCAAGTTCCTACATTTTTTTTGCCTTTTTTTGCAACTAAATGTGGCCATGTGTGCAAGCTTTGATTAACAGAACATAAGTAGAAATGACAGGTAAAACTTCGGCTTATGATTTCATAAGAAGCTGAATGCCCTGGCCTCTTCCTGTCCTCCTTCCCAAGGGCAGGCACATGTTTGAACCTCACAGATGTTGCTGCTGCTGAAGCCATGTGTGATAAGGGTGGTCTGAGAGAGAGAGAGCACCTGGCCTCTCAGGACAGATCTACCTGTCTCAGCTTCTATGTTTCAAATGCATTTGTTACTAACAGTAACTCCTGTGACTCTGGATAGCCTGAATGTTTTGGGTCTTCATTTTTTCATATATTAAATAAAGATAAAAAATATCTAAGTAAATTATGATGAAAATTAGAATAAGAAGAAAAATGCTTGTCACGGTGTCCAACATATACTAAGTACAAAATAAGTAAGAAGGACTCAGCCCATCATACATGCTTTTCACTTCCCAAATGCTCTCTTACCACCAAGAAACAATACACTTCGCTTTTGCCAGAAGGGAGTCTCTAATTGAATCGTGATCATTTTTATAGCTGCTCTAAAGTTACTTGACGCACTAGCTCATGGTTCTCAGAGCCAATGTCAAAAGCATCTCATCTGAAAGTAAGGCGGTTCATCTCCTGACTGGGATAGTTTGGAGATGGCTCATGTGAATTTTAAGGATGTTCTTTCAGTGGGGAGTGTGTTCCAAACTTTAATGTAATCACTTGCAGGCTTGGGGACATGTAGATTCCTATTTGGTAGATTTTGAAAGGAGCCTAAGATATCTAGATGTGCTTCACACAGGCTTCCATTAATCATGCCTGCCTGTGAGGCCAGACTCTTAAGTCTGGAATGGGAAAGCATGGGATGAGAGGCCTGGAACCAGTCAGGAGCTACTGGGGTAAACCTGGGATGAAACTGAAATGGAACCATGCCAAAATAAAATAAAATAAAATAAAATAAAATAAAATAAAATAAAATAAAATAAAATAAAACCCCAAATCTAGGATCTTTTTTACTTGTTTGTGTGGTTTGGTGGTTTCTCAGTGTAGTCCTTCCTGGTTGTCCTAGAACTTGTTCTGTAGACCAGGCTGGCCTCAAACTCTATCTCTGCCTCTCAGGTGATGGGATTAAAGAAGTTCAATATCACACCTGGCAAATCTAGGATTTTTATTATCTGTGTGTAGCAACAAGAAGCAAAGGCAAAAGAATATGATCAAACATGAATGCATAAGGTATCATTGTGAATGCTATATTATTATTTTTATAGACTACAGAAGTTGAGAACTAGAAAAAAGTATAATATTCTAATACTTGATGAAGCAGTGCCTTTGAATCTAAGCTGTCTGACTCCTGGTGCCATATCTGCCACCCCATGAACGAGGTTCTGAGCCTGAGTCAAGGGACACTGTATCTGGAAGGACTTCCTTGAAAGTAGTCACAGGGTTTGGACAGGCCACTGATTAAAATGATCTGTCTTGGAGCAGAATCTAAGTGTGCAGTCAGCGAGAGGCAGTAAGATAACTATGTCAGATGGAGCCCATTTCCTTTAGGGAGGAGGAGACCTTTCAGACTGATAGATGAGAGGGGTATCTCCAACACAAAATATTTAATTGCAGCAAAAAATGTGGTCAACTTTCTTGATATCCTATTGGATAAAGTAAAGTCAAGTAAGTCTGGATGCTGGTAGCATTAAGTGGGCTTGTGAGTGATCAAATGGTCCTTAGCAATCTATGAGGGGCAGCAACTTCGAGCAGGTACCCCCGAATCTAACCTTGGCCTTGTCATGTTCAGCATTTTTTTTTTTTTTTTTTTTTTTTTTTTTTTTTTTTTGGTTTTTCGAGACAGGGTTTCTCTGTGTAGCCCTGGCTGTCCTGGAACTCACACTGTAGACCAGGCTGGCCTCGAACTCAATAATCCACCTGCCTCTGCCTCCCAAGTGCTAGGATTAAAGGTGTGCGCTACCACTGCCTGGCTCATGTTCAGCATTTTTACCGAGGCAAGTGAGATGTTGCTGTATGTGGTCATATCCTATAACAAACATGGAGCCCCAATAGGAAAGAAAGTGACAGTAAATTCCTCTGTCTCAGCCACCTAACATTCTAAAGGAGGCAGAAGGTAATAACGAATGGCCGTGGTATGCTAGGCAATTCTGTATTCTATGAAGGGGGAAGCAGAAAAGAGCATAGGACAGGAGTTGTGATTAGGGAGGTGCTTGGTTTTAAATAGAAGGGGCCCAAGGTCACTGTGTAACTGAGCACAGCCATGGGATGCTGACTTGAGGAGTAACAGAAGATAAACATAGGGGCTGGAGAGATGGCTCAGCTGTTAAGAGTACTGACTGCTCTTCCAGAGGTCCTGAGTTCAATTCCCAGCAACCACATGGTGGCTCACAACCATCTGTAATGGGATCTTATGCCCTCTTCTGGTGTGTCTGAAGGCAGCTACAGTGTACTCATATACATAAAATATAATAAATAAATCTGAGGAAGAAGAAGAAGGAGGAGGAGGAGGAGGAGGAAGAGGAGGAGGAGGAAGACGACCGTGACAAATGTCGAGAGGAGTTTACATGGACCAGGCAACTGTGATAATCAAATGAATCTCAATTTGGCTAAAGGTTTATATATTAAGAGGTAACCAGAAAATCCTATATATCTTGCAGGGTACAATTTCGTTGCAATAAATGTAAGGTTTTCTCTTTGGGAACAGAGTACCCATTATTGGTGACAAGTTAGGAGAGATGAGATCTGGCATTCAGAAAATAGACTAGGAATGTTAGTCAAATAAATCAGCTGTGAGATGTGGCTCAAAAACAGTGTGGGCTCAGGTTGTAAGCTCAGCATCTGTAGGGGGCAGGGGTTGTATCAGGAAACCATACTTAATGAATGCAGCATGTTTGGGTAAGGAACAAAATCCAAACATCAAACTGACAAACAGGAGGACAGCTAAAGGAGAGCAAACAAAGGTGGTTAACAGTCCAAAGCCCTTCAGAATCACAAACCCTTCCGTGGCGTCATGAAGGCTGGAGGTTGAGAGGAAGTCCACGTGGCTTCTAAGTTTTCATAGGTGCGTTTTAACATACACTATGGGGGGGGGGTATAAAATCATGTCTTAGCCTCATAGATGTCAGTGAAGATACTGACGAATGCTGCATGTCTTTGTAAATACACAAAGATTCTTCTCTTGAAACATGACCCAATTGCTACCTTTTCATTCAAACTAAAAGCTAGCTCCTGTGTGTGTGTGTGTGTGTGTGTGTGTGTGTGTGTGTGTGTGTGTGTGTGTGTGTGTGTAGCACATGGGGGGAGTGCGGAGGCCAGAGGTAGATTTTGAATGTCTTCAGTATTGCTCTCGACCATATTTTTCAGGGCACAGTCTCCAGTAAAACTTGGCACTCACTATTTTGGCTCTACTGGCTGGTCATCAGGCCCCCAGCATCCTCCTGTCTCTGCACCCTGCCTCTGAGAACTGGGGTTACAGGAACATATTGCCATGCCTGGTTTTCTGCATGGGTATGAGGGATCTGAACTCAGGCAGCCATGTTTCCATAGCAAGTACTCTACCCACTGAGCTGCTCCCCAGGGTAAACTATCCTCTGAAGCAAACGGCTTTACAGCTGGTAACGTGGGCTCTTCTGCTTCAGATGTTCAGTGCTCTCTCATGTTTGGAGTGTTCTAGTGTACACATGTGGGTTGTCATCAAGGGTTCCTCTATCTTCTCCAGCACACATGCCTGCAAGGAGGCCTGGGGACTAGCAAAGAAAGCCCTGAGTCCTTCGTGGGGAAAAAAAGTGAGCTCTGCCACTGAGAGTTTCAAAGTCTATATTTGCAACACCAAATGGCAACTCCCAATTTGACAGATATAGATCAATCCACTTCTTTGGGGGTAAACATACTAGCCAAGGCAAAAGACATAACAGCAAATAAAGGCATTTCTTCCCTACAGTAAGGTTATTGCATGATTCAAGACTGGGGGGAGGGGGGAGAGAACTGGCTAGGGCATCTGTGCAGTGGCCTCATGGTTCATGGCCTCCACACTGGCACTGCCTTTCATCTCTGAATGCCGAAGCCTTTCATCCCTGGTGCAAATGCTGTCTTTTCCAGAAACTAGTATTCATCTCTCCAACCTAGGGTCATTTCTCCCTAACCCAGCATGCTGTCTTCGTAGCTCTCTGAAAATGAAATTGTTTTCATTACTGTTCTTTAAATATGTGTGTGTGTGCGTACACATACACACATACTAAATGTTATTTTATTTTATGTGTATGGGTGCTTTGCCTGCATGTATGTCTGTGTACTGTGGTGTGCTTGGTACCTGCAGAGCCCAGAAGAGGGTGTTGGTTCTTACTGGAGTTGTAAGCTTCTGTGTGGGCGATGGGAACTAAATTTGGTTCCTCTGGAAGAACAGCTAGTGCTCTTAGCTGCTGGACCATCTCTCCAGCCCTCATTGCTGCTCCATAGCATGATTACAGGCAACTAATCTACAGTATTTGGTGGCAGCCACCATCACAATCAGCTGCTTTTGGCTCCCATGTCTTCTAGAATGCTCTCGATATAAAACAAGTTCCTCTCTGGAGCAAAAAATGGAATGAATAAACGTATAAAGTGGTGACCTACTAGAGCTCCACTGACTTGTATCTATTTTAAAAACTTATCTGTAGTTTCTCCCCCAGCTAGGGGACTTGAAAAATGCCATAGAAAAGAGCAGGCTACCTCCCTGATTTCTGCCAAGAGACTTAGCTTGGGCAGGACCCAAAGTCAAGCCACTGTTTTCAGCTTGCTATAGCATCATATGTTTTTCCTGGCCTGACCCTACTTTTATGAGGCTTAAAAGTGGAAAAGGAGCCATAGAACGGAAAGTGCTGGGCACAGGAGTCCTTCTCCAGGATGAGGACACCTTCCAGGAATAGTGCCTGTGCCCTTCTGTTATGGTACAAGCATGCTATCATCTGGAGCAGCCCAGCCTGGTCCTCCTCCATGGTTGGTTAGGGCAGACAATGGGGCACAGGATCTTGGAGTGTTGAGTAAAGCAAGGTGCTTTTGGAAAGATTTGGTCCTGGAAGGCTCCATCAGTTCCTGCAATACAGCCCCATCTCAGGAAACAGTGAGTTTTGTCCCTGTGGCCTAGGAAAGCAAGTTTGAATAGACAGTCATGCGCAGAGGCAGGCTGGCACCAGCTCTCCCACTTTCTCTTCCCCAACTCCCATGCCCAGAAGGCTGCTTTCAACTCTGGTGATGAGCACCTTCCTCTTTTCTCTTCTTCCTCTCCCTACCCACTTCCTAGAGTTCACAATGGTCCAGGGTGAGGGCTGGAGTAAAGGGCTTGGCAGAGCCAAAGTGTACAGAAAACCTTTTCTTCCAGCAGTAGCAGGTGGCTGGCTGGGCTGGCTTTCTGCTCTCTGTCGTACCATGACAATGGAGTGTGCTCAGCTGAGGAAATGGTGGTAAGAAACAACTGAGAACCCGCTCAGAAGTGACACCTTGCACACCCACCCACGGTTTCCTGTCCAGCTAGCCTTTCAATTCTTTCTCAGTCTTTCCGTTGATCAGCAAGATCCTGTGGTTTTGATGACTTGAGCTGGGATGTGCTTGCAGGACACGTCTGATCCTTTCATCTGTATGCATGGTCCTCCTAAGGAGCTCGGGAGAAACCTGTGGGCTCTGAAATGTCTTTCAGTGCAGTTCCTATTATCTCATTTCATCTGCAGTCTGGGCTGATAAAATCCATTGCTAAATTAAAGACATCTTTCCTCTAGCTCTGCCAAGTGACTATGACAATAATCTTCCATGCCAGGGTTTTGCCTCCTTGTTGAAGACTTAGAAAAAGGTTTCCTCAAATGATTGGAAGCCCAGGAAGAAAGCTGCTTGGCCTGGCATCAAGTAATCCAAGAGTTTAATAACCTCAAGGCTCGTCCCTTCCCCAGGTTGAGCGGAGTCTTCCAGGCTAAGGGACAGGAGGGCCAGAAATGCTTCAGACAGGAAGGTCTGTGTCTGCAAGGAGGTAGTAAGTTGGGGTGGGGGGGGTCCGAGGTATACACAGAGATTCTCATAGGAATTCCCTGTCATTGTGTTGAAGGAACTACAGGAAAGGTGGTGGGGGCAGCTGCTGTGTGAATCGAGATCTGACCCCGATTAGAATCTGCTTCATCACTAGGAAAATCACTCTCATGGAACACAGAAGCCTCATCAACAATGCCAGCGCCATGAGAGAAGAGCCAGCAACGAGTTTAATGGCATCTTAGTGGTCTTTTCAAAACAGAGAGGCTCAAGCAGTAATGCAGTGCTGCTATAAAGGGCAGGTGGAAGCGGACTGTGTCTCAGCAAGCATGGATTTATTCGTTTATTTCCATTTGGCCAAGGTCACTTCTCCCATAGACATTTAGTCATAGAACGTAAGCTGGCCCAAATCTCTATGAAATAGGGATTTCCTAGGTTTTAGGACGGACCCCCTAGAAGGTCTGCACCTGAGGCTGAGATCATATTCTGTCACAGAATACTATTACGTTCTTTGGCATCTCTCTAGTGTTTGTTTCCAAAATGTTTTCTTATACCATTGGATTAGGGAAGTATTATCTAGAGGAGAATGCATTCCTTAAGGAAAACAGAGTTTCCTCTGGTCAGCGGGATGCTCGTTTAGTAAATTATAGGGCAGGATCAGTGAGGTTTCCCTTACTGCTTTCTCCTCGATATTTCATTATTAGACATGTCAAGTACACAGCAAAATGGAGAATGTTTATAATGGATACCTATGAACCAATCATCTTGCTTTATAATTAACCTTTTTTATAGTTACATCCTAGTTACCTATCAATTCACCTGAATTTATTACATTTCAAAGTAAATTGTGAACATTAGCTCATTTTTGCCTAAATGTTTATATATGCATATAACTATTATAAGATTATGGTTTGCTCATATAGCTTACTAGCCACGCTGGGCTTTTTTTTTTTTTTTTTTTTTTTTAGTGTACATTATATGAGCCTTGAAAGTGTTAGCAATTCTTCCCCAATATAATAGAATCAGAGAAAATATGGTGACTATACACGTGTTCGTATATAAACTTAATCAGTAAAGCTGATCATTAATCTTTCAATATGAATTTGTTTTATTGAGATATACTTTACATGTAATAAAGTTATTGTTGCTATATGCATTTAATCTATAGATTTTCCTTTGAATGCTACTTTAACTATGTCATGCAGGCTTTGGTATAGTATATAATCTACTTCAGTTGTCACAATTTTCTATTTTCTATTCTGATTGATTATTTGCTTTGTTGTTTACTTCAAAGTACGTACCCAATTCAGAATTTTCAAAATTTCTGCCTGTTATTGGTTACTAACTTCATTTCATTGTAACTGGAGAGGTTTGTTTAGATTTCAGCTCTTCTAGATGTGCTGAGACTCGTATTATATCCTCATATACAGTTCATACTGGAGGGTGCTCCACTTAGACAAAGTGTGCATGCTGCTCCCCAGGAAGTGGTCTACGGACACCGGCTGAGCACATTGAGAAGTTCACAGCTCTCTTCAATCTTCTGCTTCTTTGATGACATTCTGCTCAACTGATCAATCCATAATTGAAAATATAGAAGTCTCCTAATGGATATGGAAGTCTCCTAATGTTACTGTTGAATTATTTATAGACATCTTCTCCCTTTGAATTTGTTCTTGCTTCAAATGTTATTTAGGGGTTCAGTTTTAGATGCACGTATGTCTATATTAGTTAAGTGTTCCTGACAGAGGAACATTTTCTTAATTAAATTTTTTTCATAAAATATATTTTGATTATATTTTCTCCTCCTAGGTCCTCGCCCACCTTCCTACCCACTCAACTTTCTCTTAAACAAAACAAAACAAAACAAAACAAAACAAAACAAAAACCATGGAGTTTTGTGTTGGCTAAATACCCTTGAACATGGGGCCTGTCCTGGTACTGGTTGTTATACCCATTGAGACTACACTGGTGTCCCTTTGCTCCTGGGTATTGACTGTAAATATCTTCTTGGTTAGGGACATACCCTGTATCTTTTCCCCGTTAAGCCAGGTTTAGTGGTTCATGCCTTTAACAAACAGAAGGTTCATGCATTTGAGGGAAGCCTGAACTGTGCAGTGAGACTCTGTCTCAAACATTAACAACAACATGTCCAGTTTTGTTTCTGGTAGCAATTTTTTTTTGTCTTAAAATTTACTTTCTATGATTTTCATATGGTTTTCTTTCTCTCTTTAAAAATTTTTATTTTTAAAGTATATAGGATAAATTTATATAGTATATATAGTACATTTGTAAAGTCTATAGTATATTTGTACATTTATAAAATATATACCATATATTTATATAAAGTGTATATAATTTTTAATCTTGTATTTTCAACCTGTTTGTGACTGTCTATAGGGGGTTACACTTTAGAGTCAAAGACACACATAGGTTGGAAGTACAACTAATTTCAACTTACAAGTAAGTATGAGTTATTTCATCCTCATCTCAATTTGGGGATTGTACTTTGTTACAGTATTTCTTATAGCAGACATTTTCAAGTGAGCAAGAATGACTCATTTTTCTCTCACTTACAGTAGGTGAACAAAACTGACCAAATGACCAAGACACGGGAAAAATAGGAGCACCAGTTAGCTGTCCACACAGAGCACTCTGGATGTCCAGTTGGGCAGGTCTGCCCTTCCAGATCCTCCACAGGCTCACAAGAAGCAGAGCTTGACTCTCCGGTCCAGGTTTGCTAGAAAACACAGCCAAGGCGAGGCAGCTCTGGCTGTTAAGGGTCACAGAGGAAAGCCGTGGTTGTGTGATTATTATGGTCAAAAGATGCCAGGAACTCAGAGGGTGTGTCGAGTTCTGAAGCACACATCCCTATTACATCATGCCTGGGCCACATGGGCCACTCTTTAGTCTCACAGGAATTGATTCAAGGCAACATGTTTCTGTGGAAAGAGGCTGAGATCTGGGCTTGACACATCCAAGAACAGCTGGTCAAGTGGGACTGGCTTGTGTAATGTACTACATCCCTGGCTGTCCTGGGATGGGTGGAGGGCCAATGTGAAGGAGTCAACATCCTTCAGATTAATTCTTATTAACACAGCCTTCTTATCATTTCCCCAAAGCCCTTCTCCAATGAAGAAAAGGTAAAGGACAATAGACAGAGTTGAGAGAGAGAGAGAGAGAGAGAGAGAGAGAGAGAGAGAGAATCTATTTCTCTATAAGGAGACCTAGAACTTTATTCCAATGTAGTCAAGTGTATAACCAGAAATGCATCTGTTTAGACTTTTGTATTTTCAATAATTTTAATAAGATTGTGTCCAAATCTCATACTATATACAAGTACAGGGTGACTTGATATGGAAAACTCACAGTACTTTTTGCCCACGGAACTAGGCAACCATGCTGAAATAATTCAAGGAATCAGGGATCTGCATGAGAAAACCTTTTAAAATAACCCAGAAGAGCTCAACACTGACTAGATACAGAGCCACCACGCGGGGAGCCCACCAGATTGCCACCTGGCAGCTTTCTCCCAACACTGAACTCTTGGCAGACTCTGGATAAGCATAGTGATGTCAGGAAATGTTAATTCTTTAAGCTCTCTTCCTGTGTGCCCAGGACTGAGGTGTGTAATCCTCATATCACTTCTTATCAGGACAGCAGTATTATCCTCATTTTACTAATGAGGAAATTGGCATAGATTGAAGAAGGTTACTGATCAACAAGAGGGAGAGACTGGCTCTCCATGCCTAGACATTTATTTATAGATCCCACTGGCCACTGAGAAGATCTGACTTGAGAGGTGCTAGTGGGTATCTAGTCAAAATCTTCCCACCCCACAGACTCTGATGTCAGCACCTTTCATTAAGAATATTACGTTTGGATTTAAGCTGTGCATATAGGTGTCCCGCCCTGTGGATTCACAGATGCCACCAGCAGAGCATGTTTTTTTGAGTCAGCTAGTAGATCCCCTTGCCTGGAACATATAGCCTTGAAATTGAGGATTAAGATGAGCTGAGTGTTGGTGGTACACATTTTTGATCCCAGCACTCGGGAAGCAGTGGCAGGCAGATCTCTGAGTTTGAGGCTAGCCTGGCCTAGAAACTTTATTCCAGGACAGCCAGGGCTACATATCTTGAAAACCAAAAATAAATAAATACATACATACATACATACATATATACATACATACATACATAAAATAAGATGAATATGGGCTGGTATGTGTAGAAAAGTCTTTTGTGGGGTTCTGCAGTTTGTGATTCCGCTCTCAGAGGAAGTATGGGAAGGTTTAAAGTCCTCCCATTGTATCGTCATGTTAGGGGCCTTCTATAAGATCATAATTCCATAGGCTTTTAAAACTACAGCTAATGTTGACTTGATGATACTATAGGAATGAATATATATGTATATGTATATATACATACATATACACACATTCCATTTTTATGGAAATGGCTTTAGGTTTTTGCACTCATATAAATAGCACATGTTCATGATAAGGGAGCCAAGCAATAGAAAAAGTTGGGAGAACGAAGCAAACCAGTCCCTTCTCAGAAAACCTGTGAGGAAAACTTCATGTCTGAAACTAAAGAACTAAGTATCATAGTGTAGGTGTGCATTGCCTCTTGAGCTGCTTGGAGTAAGGGAGTCCAGAGGCTGTAATCTTTAAAGGGCCTTGAGGCCATGGAGTGTCTTTCTGAGGTCAGCTTCAGTCCATAATCCCTCTGGTCCTATCTTTCCAGGCCAGGAACCTACCTCATGGAATGGTATCCATCATAACAGCCTAGGGCATGGCCAGCAGGGTAAAAAGCCCCCCTTTGTTCCCTAGAGCCTTTATCTTAAAGAACCCAGCCTTCTCTCTTTCCCATCAGAGATCTGCCTAATTGCTATGGGACAAAACTCTATCCAAGGCAAGAGTCTGCAGGGATCCCTGATGCCCAGGAAGAAGTGATAATAGGAGAAAAGATGAGTGGGTGAAGCCGCCCTGCTGGCGCCCCAGACTCCTATGCACAGGTAGGTAGACAGTCCCTGGGGAACAGTCCGTAGTCCCAAGAGGAGTAAGACCCCAAAGACAACAATGGAATGTCAGCAAAAGCAAAAGCGTGCTAGGAAATCTCGGTTTTCTTAAGGATCAACTGTGCAATGTCTTTCACCAGCACAGGATGAGGGGGCTTCAATCTGAGCCAGGGTGCAGATAAGGTAGGTCAGGGGTGCAAACAGGCTTTATGCTCTTCATTGTTCTGAGTTTGTATTTCTTCAGTCATCTGTAGTGTCCTGAACTATCCCTTCCTTATTATTATTTCTACATTTAGTTTGCATGTATGTGTGGTACTGTGAGTGTAATTTAGTGCCATGAATACTCACCAATGAACTCCGCGCCGTAGCCTCACCTCTCTTTTAAAACTCTGTTGTATGAGAGAGGCTCAGTTAAAGTAGACCCAACTAAGAGACACTTGAAACAGTAAGTATATTTAAAGACTGGTTCAGATCAAATTGGTTCAGAACATAGTAAACTTTTATCAATGTCCTGAGGTGAACGTCTTAGATGAAGCAGAGCTGTTTCTGAAGTGAATCTATATTACTCCTTTTCTTGTAATACAAATTTTGCTGTCAATGCTGGTATGTATTCCTTACTTGTTTGAGACAGGCTCTCTTGTAGCACAGACTGGCTTCAAATTTACTGTGCAGATAAGGACAGATTTGAACTTCTGAGATAACAGGTGTGTAACACCAAGTCCAGTCTATGCAGTGCTGGGGCTGTGTCTTCTGCCTCATAAGCAATAGGCAAGCATTCTGCCACCTGAGCTAGAACCCCAGCCTGGTGATGATGATGATGTTTGGTAATTAAAAATAAACTACTTCATGTTTTCCTGGCATGAGTTTAAAGAACACAGAATTGTATTTTAATGATATAATGCTTTTGACTGAATGTCTATACACTAATATTATTGAATACTATGTTTCTGTGAAAAGTGATTAGTAAACACACACACACACACACACACACACACACACACACACACACACACACACACACACACGGGGAGAGAATCTGCAGTAACCAGATTATTCTCAAAGCAGGCCACATAACATTGTGTATACTTAGTGCAAACAGAGAAAACCTGCATTACATATCTAGGGGTGGATTTTTCCTCTTGCTCCATACTATTCTAAATTGCCTGATTCTCTCCACACACCTCCTCCTCTCCCTTCCTCAGGTAGAGAAGGTCAAATTGAAGGGAGCCAGAACTCTGCCATATTCGGTCAGCTGTCAAGAGGGGATATCCAACTTGCTCTTGCCAGAGCTTTCCTGTGGAGCAGGCAGACTCTAGCAGAGCACCACTGACAGCTCTCAGGCCACAATGAAAATACAAGACCTAAAAAGGGCAGACACACTTTGCAATTATATAAACCCATATTTACAAGAAGTATAAGCAATGGTTACTTAGAACTGAATGACTTATTTAATGTTATATTCATTCAACAAATATTTATTGAGTACCTCCTATGCCCCAGGTACTGAGCTAGACAGCAGGGAGAACAAAAGATGAATGTGATGCCGCCTCTGCCCATAAGCAGCCACAGGCCCAGCTCTGAAGTAACCCAGAAGGCCTTGGGAATCCAGAGATGGCTCGAGCTTTAAAAAACACTGGCTTCTTGCTGCCTTGCATAGGGTGAACAGCAGTCTAGGGATTTAGTGGCTTATATGCCTGTACTTCTGGCCTTTTCAGATTAATGTGAACAACAGATCAAAAATGTCCTGGAAGTGTGTATGGACTATATATCTAAATAACATTAAGGTCACACAAGCAAGGCCCTCGCAGAGAAAGCAGAAGTTGGTGGGTACCATGTTTTTTGTTTTTTGCGGTTGCTTGAGTTGAGGTAGGCTCTCTCTATGTAGCCCTGGCTGTCCTGGAACTCTCTATGTAGCCCAGACCGGCCTTAACCTCACAGAGATCTGCCTGCTTCTGCCTTCCAAGTGCACCCCCATGCCCAGCCTGATTATCATGTTTTTAACATTTTGATGGGCGCTGCTGGCTCCCCTGCTGTGCTTTTCCATATTTTCAGCGGGCCCTCCCCTTGTGGGCGGACTGTTGCTCCAGCTCCCCCTTCTCCCGTCCTGATCATTCCTAAATCTGATCCTGTGGATGAAACATGGAGACACTGCCTTTGCTTGGACCGTTTGTTCTCTCTGAATTCTGAATGTGGTCTGCTAGAGTCCTTCTCTGAAGCTGCACTCAGCCTCAGGCAGGACAAGAGTTCTGCCATCTGTTTTAGGAAATCTTGACTTCAGCACAATTTTTGGACTCTTGCTTGACTGTATGAGGTCAGTTGCTCTAGTTATAATACTGAAATTCTGCCATGTCATCTGGCAAATAGCTGCTACCTCTAAGTCTATAAATGCCCCACGGCAAACCCCGGCCTTAGAGCTGTCCTAGACAATCCAGCAATAGTGTTGTGTGTTTGGGGGTGACAACCGCACATGTGCTTCTTTCTCTAAGTCCTGGCATCTGCTGTCTGTCCCCTCCTATGTGGTCCCTCATGTCCTCACTATCCTCCTGCCTGTCACACTATATTATGGTCAGTGGTTCTGAGAGTTAATCTGGCCAGACTTTTGAACATGATATTGCATTCATCTTTTGCTTTTCCATAACTTAGCCTGGTAGATGGCTACTAAGTATCGACTTGCTGTATGACCTCATTTCCCAAACCATTAGTAGTTTCATCTTATTTACTTGATGCTACTTTTGAACTGGAAAGTCTATTTTACACCCCATCATTCATTGATGATTAAGTGAGACTAACGCAGAAAAGGCTGTATTTCAGCAGTGGAAGCAATGACATCAAGTTTCAGATGTGACCAAGAAGCCACAGTCAGAATGGCTAACTAAAATTCCAGGACGACTTTTAAATTGCCTTTAAGTCAGTATATTTTTAAAAATGTTCTGTCTATTTACTTAAAAAAATGTGTGTGTCTGAGCTTTGCCTACACAGGAACTGGGTCCTCAGCAAGAGCAGCACGTGTTCTTACAAGACGAGCCTTCTCTTCAGCCTCTCAAGTCAGTGTTTTTAATTCACTCTTCATCTGAACCTTTTCTGAGAGTCAACAAGGCTGCCTGATTTAGGTTTTTGGCTTTTTCCCTCAATACTGCGGTTGGGGAGCAAAGAAAAGGTCAACAGGAAGGCCGGAAGAAGAGCAAATGCACAAGGGGAGGAGAAGAAGAAACGACCCAGTTTAGAAAAAGACAGACCTGGAGAATCAGAACTTGTCACCGCCTACTGGGAGGACAGTGTCTCTCCAGGGAATAGCCTCTGTATCTCTCCTTTTCTTTATTTGTGACTTCTTTGTCACTCTTAAGGTAGATTCCTTCCATACTGTGGCAAAGGTGACTCCCAGAAGCTCCATGCTCACATTCTACCCGCTTAGCCATCCTTGTTCCAGCTAAGTCTTGGGTTTACTTTAATTGGCTTAGTGTGTGCTCACCAATTACTGCAAACCAATCTCGGCAGAAAGGGAATATGATCCTTTGCTGGTCAGACATGGAGCCAGTCGTTCAAGCAGCCCTGCCTGGACACACAGGTTGAAGATTAAAGAAGGGTGTCTCCTTACAGGAGAACCATGAAACAAGCATTAAAAGAAAGGGTGAGAGATCAAGGGCAAGACAAATGCCAGGTGCCCATCTCTCTGGGAGTCGGCCTCTCTTTTCTAACACTTACTAGTTGCTTCTGCTTTAGGATATGTCTTCATTTCCAAGCCTATTTCTCCATTTGTAAGCTGAGGGTCATGGTAATGCTTGCCAGTGTTATTGAGAAAACCATCCCCTAGTACATTATAGGGACGATGCTCCCACAGATCTTCCGTGTCTGACGCAAAATTGGCAGCTGTTATTGTTGATACCACTGTTTCTTGGGGATAGCAATGGAAACCACAAAGGCTAGAGTAGAAATGACCAGGAAGAAAGTTGCAGTGCCCTGATCCTGATGCCAGATGCTCTAGAGTCTATGTGCTTGGACAGCATCCTTCTCTCCAATTCTCTACCCTGGTGGTTCTCCACCTTCCAAATGCTGCAACCCTTTCATACATGTTGTGGTGACCTCCCACCATAATTTTTTTTGTTGCTACTTCATAACTGTAATTTTGCTACTGCTATGAATCATAATGTAAATATTTTTGGAGATAGAGGTTTGTTGAAGAGGTCATGACCCACAGGTTGAGATCCACTGCTCGAAAGCATTTACTTCTCAGTCTAACGCTGCATCTATCTCTGTCTGCTCTATGCATTTGATAGAACAGATGATCCCAGCTTCAGATGAGCCAAGAACCCTCTCTACACTTGTCTGTGAGTCAAGGGAAGTCATAATTTCAGGGTTTTTGAATGAAATAGCCTGAAAATGGCCAAGGCCTGTGTGGTGGTTTGAATATGCTTGGCCCAGGGAGTGGCACTTTTAGGAGGTGTGGCCTTGTTGGAGGGAGTGCGTCACTAGTGGGCTTTCAATCTCCAGCCAGTGTAGAAGAGTCAGTTTTCTCCTAGCAGCCTTCAGATGAAGATGTAGAACTCTCAGCTCCTCCAGCACCTTGCCTGCCTGGATACTGCCATGCTTCCTGCCTTGATGATAACGGACTGAACCTCTGAACCTCTAAGCCAGCCCCAATTAAATGTTGTCCTTGGTCATGGTGTCTCTTCAAAGCAATTTAACCCTAACTAAGACAGCCCATTATAACTTAAAGTGGGTAATTAAGAAGGCTAACTTCAATTATTTTATTATCTATGGCCTGGTGTTACAGACTGAAGTGGGGAGGGATTCAGGAAAGTCAGTTAACATTTAGACATATTTGTAGAATTTGAGCCTTAAGTTGGGGGGTAATAAGAACCACAACCACTAACAATTCTGCCACTGAATTTCTTCATGTATGAGACAGGGAGGTGGGGGTGACGGTACTTAACTTACAAGGTATGGTGTTTGGATGGGTTATCCTTGCCATTGTAGTACCTCATAGATGTCTAAATACTCAGTACCCTCAGTTGTAGTTAAGCGTTACGGTGCCAGAGAACACTAATTTAGTAAGCTTACTGATCTTTTCCAAATGAGAGATCCATTCCTTCTGAAGGAAGGGAACTTTCAAGGGATCTACCTAGTCTTCTAGGTAGAGCAGTATGTAACTGAAAGAGAACTCTGTAGTCTCTTACTTCAACTTGCCCCTTTGTGCACCATTCTTTGAGGCTACAAGTAGAGTATGCCTATGGGAACATAACATGCCTGCCTTTGCTATTGTCTCTGAGCTCCAGAAGGAGTTCTTTGCCCAGCTCTGGATTTCATAAACAGCCATGAGAAGAAAAATTAGCCAAAGTTCAATTGCGTATCAAAGAAACCCACAGAGCCAGAGAGCTCTCCCAGGACCCACACAGCTGCTTTGTCTACTGCCAAGCCATGGTCCTGATGCATGGATATGCCTGTCAGCCAAGAGCCAAAGCCACAAGGCTGTACCAGCCCGTTAGCCTTGGCATTCTGATATACCAGGGGATCTATTATTTGGGCTGTTGTCTCATTGTCAAGGGTAAAGATAGAAATAACAAACCATCTGTAAGCCAGTGTACTAAAATCACCATCACTATCCCCCAAGTCTACCCTACCCCCTACTGTGAGAACAGACCTATTGCCTTGTGTGATAAAATGGAAAAAAAATGCCAGTTTCCCCCACTGGTTAGCTGTGGTCTGACTTCTTTGTAGTCAGCCTTTCCTATGAGCCTGACTTGGATCGGCCAGTTTCTATATCCAAGTGCACATACTTGGTCCCATGCCAGGGTCCCATGCCAGGCATGGGTCTATCTCAATTTGTCTCTAAAGGGAAACTGTCCTATGGTTCAAGTGTGTTTTCTACCTCAGAGTATAGCAAAGGAGTTCACAGCTTTCTATCAGTGATACTTATTTGTTTCTTCAAATGGTTGGCCCAAATCCAGTGGTTACAACTGTCCCTTCTAAAAGGCATGATGTTTTATACTCTAAATGTTTCTCTACTTGGAATTCTGAAGTTACAGACAGCAGACTGTCAACTCTGGAGAAAGTTTATTTCATCTAAGTCAACCAATGTTTACTGGTTATTTATTCTGTGTCAGGCACTGAGCTGGGATTCTGCTTAAAAGTCAGAGGCAATGGGAGCCAGGGAATTCTACTTTTTGGTGGTGGTTGACAAGAATGTAGGGGCAGAATCTCTAAGACCAGGTCATAGGGTCAACACTGAAAAGTTCTAGGAAAGACCATATACTGCAAAGTCTCAATCGGATCATAAAATTATAAAAAAAGAGCAAACTATGAATATCTGTGGATTGCTAGAATGTTCAAAATACATCCTATTAAAAGCACATTTATTTTTAGAAGCACAGAACTTAAAAATTAATTTTAAGTAAAAAATTTTTTGACATGGAAACATAATCTTTATAAAGTGACTTATCTAAGATCTCGGCAAAGATTACTGTACTGAATCCTAAAATTGGCTACACTGGAGACCTCAGGATCCTCACTTTGTGACTACCATCAGACCACCCTGCCATCTAATAAAAGCTATGCCATGTCTTGGATCTGAGCGTTTGAAAACAGAAAGAAATGCGACAGGTCAAAATTTCACATTCCCTAGCGTTCTGATTACTTGCAAATCTATACAAGGCTCATGTATCTCTTTCCTCTCATTCTTTTGGCCTCTGAGTGTCTACCCACCACGCCAGTGGTGAAATCTCAAAGGCTACACTGATGTGTCCGGCATGTGGAAAACCACTCCCTGGTTCTCTCTGCCCTGAAACATCCCGAGGCTCATGAACACGCTCTTAGACACCCAGACTAATCTGTACACTCGTGCACACATCCAACACCATTAAACACTCCTTTGAAAAACAGCATGCTTTGCACAGACTTGCTGGGAAGCCACAGGCTGAGTTCTCAGTCACTAGCCAAGGAGAGATGGCATCCAACCCATCCCTAGACCACAGGGAAAAAAATGCTTTCAACCACAGAGTTGGCTGCAAAACATTCTTTTTGTAGGAAACAAAATGTTTCCAGCCTTGGGCTTTTTTTTTTTTTCTCTTTCAGTGCTATTGAGTAGGAAAGGCAAATGCTCAAGCAAGAGGCCAAGTAAACATCTGAGAAAACCAAAACCAGGTTCCTCTGCTGGAGAGTGGAACTGGTGTCAAGTGAGCAGTTCACTGGGTGAGTCCCAGGCCTTGGGCAGCTTGGGTCTACACCAACTCAGGCAGTTCCTTACCCCATTATAGCCCTGCTTTGATCCTGCGTCAGTGCAGCTCTACTTCCTAAGTAAAGTTAGACAGGTTGCTTTACTTTTCTGAGCCTCAGTCTGATATCAAGTGTGACTTCTACCAATAGTGTGTGTTACTAAAGCTGTGGAGCAGAGGCTATAGCTCCATGATGGTTAATGTGCACATAAAGCCCTGAGTTTGATCTTGAGAGCAGGAGGAGGAGGAAGAGGAGGAAGAGGAAGAGGAGGAGGAGGAGGAGATGATGGTGGTGGAGGTGGTGGTGGTGATGGTGATGACAAGGGTGAGGATGATACACAGAAAAGTTATGGGGCCTGGGGACATGGTTCAGTGGGTGAAGAGCTCACCATGGAAGCATGAGGACCCGAGCTCATATCTGCATCCCAGATGTAACAAAGCTGGAACGTGCAGTACTGTGACCCTAAGATTGCAGTGTCTGGGAATCAGAGATGGAAGTCTGTGGGGCTACTAGCCAGTCAGTGAGTTCCAGGTTCAGTGAGAGACCTTGTCTGAAAAACTAAGGTGGAAAGTGATTGAGATTGACATCTGGAAGTGACCTCTGACCTCCACAGGTACATATGCACCATATGTATACACACACACACACACACACACACACACACACACACACACACACTACAGTCACACAATGCCCAGCACAGGATAGGCACTTATGTATGATTTATTAAGTTCAGTAACTCTTATAGGTCACTAGAGAATGAATTTCACAGACCACTAGAACCCAAGGGTCCCTTAGACAGGGATACTCTAGCTCTGTATTCTGTAATGAGGAGGCACTGGGGAGAGGAGAAGGGCCGATGAAGACTTGCAGACAGGAAGCAAACAGGAAAGAGAGCTAAAACCACTTCCATCACAGAATATGCATATGCTATCAGCTTCAGTGGATCTCAGGCTTTATGTACCTAAGAACCACCAAGGAATGTAGAAATTCAGATTTTTTTTTGGGGGGGGGGGTAGGGCATCATTTCTGAATTCAGCCTAGAAAGGTCAGGAATCTGAATTGTCATATGCTCTGCAGGCAGAGTCTAAACAGTCCTCCTTTGACCATCTGTCCAGAAACATTACACAAGGAAGTCATTGGCCAAATAAACAGCTGAACCATAGGATTGTATGATATGGCTTTTCACAAATAAGCCATGTGGTGATTCCTGAAGATAATGATCAACGTATCTATTGCATAAAGCAGGGGCAGAGTGCAATGTCTCATCTTCTTCACAGAAGCAGAAAGTGCAAAAGAGAAACCCAGGACTGGAGGGCAGCTCAGAGGAGAAGAATACATACTGCTTATACAGAGGACCTGCATTCAGTTCCCAGCATCTCACCAACAGCTCTTAACTGTCTGTAACTCCTGCTCCAGGGGATCCAGTGCCCTCTTCTGGAATCTGTAGGCACTGCACACATATGCATAAACCCACATCAAATATACATGTACACATAATATGTAAAACCTCTTTTAAAAATGTAGAAGAATCAGTGGCTCTCTGTTATAGAAAAGCCATCTGTCCATGATCAGATATCTTATTAGAGAGAAAGCCTGAAATTAATTTTAAAGTATTATTATCTTTTCGGCATTGAAAAATCTTTTTTCCCCCCATGGTACCTTTCGAGATGAAGATAGTGTCTTTTGTATGTATATTTTATTTTAGAATTAATGAATTAACCTTAATTTTTGAAAAACTGTGAATGGCTACACTAACTTTCAGTGTACTCAAATGTAGTCATGCTCCTGCACTATGTATGTGGCTGACTCATGTTGTAGAATTCTTTGCAGGTTAGTGAAGGAAGCATTATATATAACCATAAATAGATTTGTGGGGGTGGTGGGCTTGAAACTAACAGGGCCTCCTCTGAAAAAGGTGATTGAAGGATTTCAGGGATCTGCATGCACAGGTCCTAACTCTGTAAAGCATGGCAGTGCCCTCAAATACATAGTGATTTCCTTGTGTATAATTTGGAAAAATATTAAGTAAATTATTTATTTTTATGTGTATGGGTGTTTTGTCTTCATGCATGTCTGTGCACCATATGTATGCAATGCCTGTGGAGATCAGAAGAGGGCATTGGATGCCCTGGAACTGGAGTTATATAGGGTTGTGGGTGACTATACAGGTCCTATGAACCTGAGCACTCACATTCACTGAGTTAGTAACTGTGGCTTTAGAAAGTACTTATTATGATTTAGATCAATCTTATAGTCACTAACATGGTATAGAGGTCTCCTCATAGAATAGGGGATTGCCCCTGAGTTAGAATCAAAATCCATGACTAACTATTTAACAATCCCTTCTTCCAACAGAGAACACTGTGGAATTGTTCTTCGTATCATCAGGGCATTTAGACAATGTCAGTCCCTCCTCAACAGTGAATCCACCAAAGGATGGGAGCCTGCCATGCCTTACCAAGGGAAGGGCAGAATTAGAACCTGTGCATAAGGTCCCTGAAATGCTTCAATGGGCCCTTTTCAAAGGAGGCCCTGTTAGCTTCAAGCCTATCACCCCCACAAGACACATTTCCAGTCATTAAAATGTTTCCTGAATTTAGATACATCTGGAAAGTTTTGGAAAATCCTACAGGAAGGAGACGAGGCCAGAAAGAGCTCCTTTTCCCATGCTATTCAGGAAGCACTGCACAAAATCTTTGCCCTCCAAGACAGCCAGCTCAGGAGCATAACTCGTCTGGCTAGAGAACCACTGGAGATGTGAGGAGTACTCTGGGGAACTGGGTAATAAAGAACATATCTGGAGTCTTATACAAACCATTTATCAAGAGAGAACATTTTAGACCCATATCAGTCTATGTCAGAGAAACAGGGCTTATCCCAGGAGATTCAAGAGAGGGATTTAATTTTTGGAACTAGTTAACGCATGCTGAGGAAGGCTGAAAGGAAAAGAGAATAGCAATGAAAAGAAGCTGTCTCCATCACAGGGCTGGAGGAATTGAGAAAGAACTCCCATTGCGGCTGGAGCCCAGGGGCTGAAGTTCATCCACTTGGACCTTGGACAACAAAGGGACCAGAGACATGGAACCAGCACAACTGCCCGAGAAGTGGCTGGAGGCAGGGAATGGGGTCAGGGTGCGGGGATGAATACACATCTTCTTTATACTTATCCAGGATGAATAGGAAGGGAGCCTTGGGGATGTGAACTGTAGGGGCCAGTTCTCTTGTGACATCAAGCTGAGCTGGAAGGGCAGAGAACGCATCTGCGAGGAGATGAGCTACTTACTGGAGGATATGCAAGGCTCCTGATTGCCAAGTTGTAGGGGTGTTTTACAAAAACCTTGAAGCTGAAAGTTCTCCAAATTCACTGCTTACCGTACCCATTGACCTAAAATTTGCCAGAATTAGCTGGGGAAGGAGGCGGGGCTACCCATAGGAGACCCCCTTCTTCAAGAAAGCAGGGGTCTACTGCAAAGTCTGTTCTTTTTCCTCCCCCTAGTAGGCATTACAAAGCATTTCATTCTGATGGCTGCCTATTCAGAAGCTAGGGTTCTACAGAGAAAATAACAGGTTCTAACAGTTAAAGGCTTTGTCTAACTAAGGGCAGAAAGATTAGGAAAGGATCTGTGTTTATGGCTAGATACAAAGGACTATTATAACAAATACTAACATTTTAATAAATTTTGTAACTAAAGGCTTTACATGTATTATATATCATCTTAGATGGTTTTATATTGCTATATCTGAATACCACTGACTGTGTAATTAGCAATATACAGAAATGTATTACAGTTCTAGGGCCTCAGACATCTGAGATAGAGTGCCTGAATCTAGTGAGAGCCTTTCTTGTATAATCACATAATGGAAGGACAAAGAGAAGGTGAGAAAGAAATAAAAGGGGGCCCAGTACACATTCCCACTATAATGACATTAACCTAGTCACAAAACCGTACGGCACAGCCACCTCTCAAATAGCTTATCATTGAAATAAAATTAATGAATTAATTAATCATATATGTGCACAAGTGTGCATGTGTGCTGGTGTGCACATGCCATGAGGACAACTGTTGGTTCGCATCTTCCACCCATGGAGGCAGAATCTCTGGTACTGCTATTGCACTGAATACTCTGGGAAGGCTAGCCTTCAAGCTTTGAGGGAAATTCTGTTTTTATCTTGCTATTAGAATGCTGGGATTGTAGATGCAAGCATCTGCATCTGGATTTTTATGTGAGTTCCAGGGACAACCTGGGTTGTCAGGTTTTCATGTCTAGTGTTCTTACCTACTGAGCTATCTCCCTACCATGTCCCTGTTCCATCTCTTAACACAGGTATTTTCAGCAACCATCAACTTTCCAAGATATGCTTGGGAAGGGGCATATTCAAACTGTAGCATATACTTTTGTTTAAACTGAGGGGGTAAAAATCATATATATGTATATGTATAAGTATAAGTATATGTATATATATATGTATGTATGTATATATATTGGACCAAGGCCTTACCAATGCTATGGCAGACACTCATTCAACTCATCTCTATGAATTTACTTAGGAAATACTTAGCCTCTGACAATTATGCCATGAAGCAAGAGCCTTGCTGTGGAGGAGCCCCAGGGACTGCTGCTCCACTGAGACTAAGGTTGTGAATGGTGCCTTAGAGGACTGGCTTTTTCAAATCCATACGATGAATGCTGATGGCTGTCAGATGAGCCAGTTCCAAGGATCTCAGAGCAGGCGTGGGGATAGCAGACAAAGGCAAAGGCCAGAATGGAGTCCCAGGAGGAAATTGAGATCAGTTAAAGAGTCTAACAGCCCACATAACTGTCCAACATAGGGCAGTATAGCTAGAGAGAACATTGTACAACTGGCTATTAATAGAAGGGAACCACGTGGTATAAGAGCGGCTGTTGAAGGGTTGGAGGCCATGTTGAATCTATTAAAACTTTTTCTTCAAGGGAACACCAGTGAGAGGCCACGGGATGGGCAGGCATCTCATTTCACACAGCACTGATGGATTAGATCTTTAGTAGAGTGCAGGAACAATACTTTCAGAGAACAGACAACTCAGGACTTTAAAGGTAAACCATAAAGTTGCTTCCTATGTGGGGAAAATGACTTTTTAAGGGAAAAGTAAGGGGTCAGATATAATTTAAGTCATTCTGTACCATCCATGAAGGAAGGGATGCATTTACAGGGTCTGCTATGGGCCCTGCCCATTCTCACTGGAGAACGGCCTGGGCAGATGAACAAGAATTTGCTCCAAAGATGGGCAAATCTCCACAGAGTTGCCCTCTCTTTCTTCATTGACAATGGAGGATACAAAATGAATGCAGAAGCCAGACCGTGGAAAGACGCTGCTGGCAAGACCGTAGTTTAGATGGAAGCTGAGAGGAAGGGGCAGAGATTTCTCTGACTGGATGGTAAGATTCAGTGAGATGCCCAGGAGCTCCTTCTCTCTCAGAACTGTTCTGGAGTTCTGCACATGGAGTCAGGAAATAACTAAGGGTTGCAAGGCAGAGATCACAATAGCTTTTTCAAGGTGGAGATCATTCCATTGAAGGACACATTCTAATAGAACCACTTCAGGTGGTTACCTCCAGGGGTTGAAAAGAGGAATGAATTCCAAGTGCATGCATGAGCAACCTTCCATTAACATGGAATATAGTAGAGGATGAAGGTTTAAAACCCAGAGGTGTAGATGAGGGAGTACATATGGATAATTGGAGCTGACGCAAAGGAGAAGGAAAATTCTGGGCCAGAAGCCATGTGATTTGGAGCCAAACTTTAAAGCTCTATAAACCTCAGTGTATTCACCTATAAATCATACCTAGAAATGCCTACCCCATAGAGTTATTATGAGGTTGGAACAAGAGAATGCCCACAAAGAACTTAGAAGAGTAATTAACCCAAAAGAAACCCAATAAATAGCTGGGCTAACAAAGCAAAGTAACCCCAAAGCCAGGACTGTGGGGCCTTGGGCGGACAGCTCCTGGTCCCTCCCAAATATACCCAGGACCTCAGTTCTGTCTTATGAGCTTTGTGAAGATGTATCCCATCTGTGGTTCTAACAGGCAGTGAAGAGCTCCATTGGGGAGGGTTACGTCACCACTGCAGCCCAGGGTCTCTCTGTCAGTTCTGAAAAGATACTTTAGAGAGTAGGCAGAGGGACACAGGCACCACAGCTTGGCTACCCAAAGGTGTTCTCAAAATCACAGTCCCTTTGGTAACAATAAAGCAGGAGTCCAAGAGTCAAGCACACACAGCCTTTGTCCAAAATGCCAAGACTCTAAAGCTCTGCCAAGTCCAGAAGGGAAACTTTCAGAAGGAGACCCTAAGATGAAAAGCCTGTGTCTCAAGCATTTCAACAAAGACAGTTGTCAGAAGCCATTGCCTGCTCTAGAGAAGGACAGGGACAGGGAGAGGGGCAGCATGGGAAGAGGGCTAAGGAAAGAAAGGAGTATGTCAGCTGAAAACTCCAAATTAGATAAAGCAGCTGAAATCACGAAAACCCAGTGACTTATATTGCTTCTGACAACCAATCATGCATTTGATAATGTGTAACGTAGCATAAAACGGGACAGGAACGTAAGACTTCACGAATTTGAACGGAATGCCAGAGCCATATCCATTTACCCTACACATCTGTCATGTGACTCCCTTGTCTGCATCCAGCCCCTGCCCCTAACTTTGTAAGCTGTTCGGATGCTGGAACAGCCCCACTTTACTCACTGCTCCAATCAGGGACCTCAGGAAGGATGAGAAATGCAAATTAGCACTGTACCTGGCTCTGTACCCTTAGCCACAGCCCCTCCAGGGAAACAGCAGAGGCCATAGGGCCCAGGTAGCCTACAGTGCACTGCATAGATTCTCCCTGGCAACAGCAGCCAGACTGTAGTACTATGACCGGGGCCTGCTTCAGTGTCATGTGCAACAAGGTGTTTGGAGTCACACATGCAGACAGAACAGAGCACTTCCTCACCAGCCTCTGTCAGGAGTATTTTTAAGCCAAAACAACACTAAGAACAAGGGAAGAAAACACCATCGTCCCTTTGTGTCCTTGTTCCTGAGTGGGAGGTGCTGTGCTCACAGGCAACTCTTTGAAGGCTGTCTTTCAGGAAAACTAACCGGGAAGGAGTGAGGGAATGGGGGAGTGGGGAGTTTGGGGGACAGATAGAGAAAGAGACAAAGAGAATAAAAGCCATTAACTCTAAGACAGGTGTCACTTTCCAGTCCCTCATCTAATTCCTACACTTCAAAATGTAAACAATAGTAACACCAACAAAACCTCTTATACCTCAGACGACATGTTACCTGGCCCTGAAGCGGTACAAACCTGTCTACATTTTGAAGCTACCATTGAATATCATTATTTATCTTACCAGCCCAGCTTTGCTTTGTAAGACTGGGGATGTTAATATCTGTGTTGAAGGACTATTGTGGTGATGAATGGAAACCATGCATTTGAAAGAGTCAAACTGGAAGGCTGTAATGCTACAAGTACTGTCACAGGCTAAGTCCTCCCCTCCTAGAACAAGCTTTTAGTTCTGCCTGAAACTCTGGGACCAAGCATGAGGCTCTGACATGGCAGAAAACGGGCCCCCATGAAGAATACTTCTGCTTTCTGCTGCCTCCTGGCCTGTAATGCCTTTTTGCAGTGAACACGTAACACTCAAAAATGAGATAAGCACAAAGCATCTTCCACATTGGAAAAACCAAGAAAAAAGGCCAGGAAAAGGACTGAATGCCTTTAACCTGTGCAGGCAGGCAACAGGAAGCTTGGGGCTGAAGAGTGACCTTCCAAGAGTGCAAATGACGTTCACAGGAGATTGTCTGCAAGCACAGATCCTCCATTGGGAATTCCTTGTTCACTGTGATGTTTAACTAGGAAAAAGATGCCGAATCTCCTATCTGAGCCCATGGTTCAAAGATTGACTTTTATAATTCATTGCAATGTAGAGTGGGAAGGTGCTTGTAAGAATATTTTTTTTTTTTTTTTTTAAGAGTTCTGTAGAATTGTTTATGCACTACTGAAAGTCATGGGAGACATAAATAGCACATCACCTATTAGCCTAAGAATTTGGCTGTTTTGGGGGACTTTTTTGAAACTCAGAGTCTATCTTAACAATTCATCAGAGACAGTGAAAACGACAACACGTCAGGAGTGAGAAGTGAATTCTAATTCCACTCCCATTTCTTTTACCTGCCACCTTCAGGACTGTGTATCGATCACTTAACCCCAGTGACGTGCCCAACTGTAGGTTAGTTAGGAGCTTAGAAGAGAACATGAGCCTAAGACAGCTTCCTAAAGGCTCCAGACCCTGCCTCCCGCCCGTATGCCTTAACTGACTCCATTAGTGTGGAGAGGGCCCAGGGCCTCCTGGGTCACAGGCACCTTAGCTTATCCAGAGGCTCACTGCAGTTAGAGACACTGGATAAAGCAGGAGGTATTTCAGATGAGACACTGTCACTTTCTAGTGGAAGTGCAGATTCAAGTCTCAACCAATTCATAGTGGATGAAGTTATGAAACTCTTCCTTCCCTTTGCTTTCCCCAGGCAAAGGTCTGTTCCACCGTTTCTTCACCCATAACTAAGGAACCAAGAGTAAAACACAGCATCCTCCCCGACCTTCATTTTCAAATGAGCCAAACACATTTCAGCATCCTTGACTCACAGGTCACAGGCCTTGTCCAAGAGATCGCACAGCTCTTTTCCTATGTTGCTTCCCAACTGAAAGCTTTTTTTTTTTTTTTTTAAGTGCTAGATAAACAGGGTCTTCAGTTTGGTCCCAAAGCCCAGTGTCTCTTTTACTTCCTGTAACTGCTTAGATTTCTCTAGGAAAAAAAAAAAAATCTCACCCGGCTATTTGGCCTTCTTTCCTTTGCAAGTTAGAGCTGGGAGGGCCACGTCATCAGGGGATTTGGAACTAGACAATAGCATGTAAAAATAAAACTTCTCAGAGCTGGAGAATGATGGAGGGAGAGGCTTATTCCCGGAGATTCAGCCTTCAGAGCTCTGAGTAGACCTAGCACTAGGCTCCTGGTGGTTGGAGACCAGTATCCTCAAAGAGAGAAATAAGGACATGTAAGCAGGAATAAGCCTGCTACAAAAATAAAGCCATATGGTTTAATACACTAATAAATATATTCTTTATTCACATATATGTTTTCTGTACTTTTTTTGATGTTTCAGGGTTTTTTTTTTCTTTTTTCTTTGGTTTTTTTTCGAGACAAGGTTTCTCTGTATAGCCCTGGCTGTCCTGGAACTCACTCTGTAGACCAGGTTGGCCTTGAACTCAGAAATCCGCCTGCCTCTGCCTCCCGAGTGTTGGGATTAAAGGTGTGCACCACCACCGCCTGGCTTTTTTTTTTCTTCCTTTTTTGAAATGGTGGTAACAATTAATTTTACAACTCTACTTTGACAAAAAATGCTTTCACTTTTATTTAGACTTTCAATGTCTCTAAGGTGCTCAGAATCTTCTAGGAAAGATCCACTCTTGAGGTCCATGATCTGTCATAGTCGAAGGCCAGAATAAAGGGTCTTCAATAGAAGGGTCAGGAACCAACTGTGCCTGTGTTTTTAACTGAATATGCCCAAGGCCTTAAGAGAGAGCCCCTTTTCCTGGGATCCATTAAGAAATGGTGATAGTGGGAATACTGATTTTTTCTTTATAAAAATGTTACATTACTATTATTGATGATGATGATGTGTGTGGGTGTTTTACTTGAATGTATGTGCACCACGTGCACGTGGAGGCCAGGAGAGGGTGCTGGATCCCTGGAACTGGATTTACAGATTGTTGTAAGCTGCCATGCAGGTGCTGGGGATCAAACTTGGGTCCTCAGGAAGAGCAGCCAGGGCTCTTAACAACTGAGCCATCTCTCCAGCCCCTAGTCACTGACTTTCCCAAGGAGCTGTATCAAGTTTGTGTGTGTATACGTGTGTGTGTGTGTGTGTGTGTGTGTGTGTGTGTGTGTGTGTGTGTGTGTGTATCTTAAGTGTGGACATAATAGTAGGGGCTGTTGACTTGGTGACTGTGTTGTCCTTCTCTCCATGAGACCTATGTGTATGCTTTGTGACACAACTCAACATAACTGTAGTCACAGCATCCTTTCAAGTAGAATTTTCTCAGATTTTTCTTTATCTACCTGCCTGCCTACCTACCTACCTATTTACCTTCCTACTTACCTGGTGGCCTGAAAAAAGAAAAAAAGAAAAGAAAAACAATTCTTTAAAAGTCACCATTTTCCTGATCTGTATAATACCTGTTTAAGAGCATTTCTGATTGGAGAGTGTGGGCAGAAGTTTGGACTTCACACTTGAGCAGTCTGAAAAGGGAGGCAACATTCATACTGGAAACAATGCACTGGGCTGGAATTCCATGTTCCCTTGGCCATGTCCACAGATATTTATGCTTAAAAGAAGCTCCTCCTCTGTCGGGTAATCCCAGCACTTGGGAGGCAGAAGCAGGCGGACTTCTGAGTTCGAGGCCAGCCTGGTCTACAGAGTGAGTTCCAGGACAGCCAGGGCTACACAGAGAAGCCCTGCCTCGAAAAACAAACAAACAAAAAGAAGTTCCTCCCACCCAGTAGCACGGCCAAGTTCTCTTGCATATGTGATCTGTGAGCATTCTCTCTCTCTCCCCCTCTTCTTCCCCCTGACCCCTTGTTCTCTCTCTATCTACAAAGAGCAGGCAAGCAGATGTGCTGGGGTGAAAAGCAAGCAAGATAGTATGATTACCTAGAAGTTGGCTGTGAGAAGGGTTTATGTTTGCATTAGGACTTAACTAAGCATGATCTCTCTGGAGCAGAAATCTTCAGAGAAATCTGAAAGAGACACAAAACTGTGGCTTACACCACCTAACGTCATTTAATGTTTGAGTGAATACAGGCATAAGTCTCAAATTGTGGCCAACTCTACCTTAAGGACTTCTGTGTACCCTCAAGTACTCAAGCCAGCTGCCCCTGAAGGTGGCTGTAGGATCCCCCCGCCAACATGTGACATGGGTCATGTTTAGGGCTCTGGCTTGGTTATTTAAAGGAATGCCTATGAGGATTCTAGTAGACTGGCTCCTGCTCTTCCATCGCTCCCAGCAGATTGCTTCTGAACTGTCTTCATGGGCAGTATTCTTATTACACTGCTATATAGACGTCAGTTTGCAGTTGTGGTCTGATGTGAAACGTTTTAGCTGACTATTAATGCTTTAAGGCACTAAGCTGCAACATTAAGTATAGGGAAGAGTCATTCTTTCTTTTTTTTTTTTTTTTGTTTTTTGAGACAGGGTTTCTCTGTGTAGCCCTGGCTGTCCTAGAACTCATTCTGTAGACCAGGCTGGCCTCGAACTCAGAAATCCACCTGCCTCTGCCTCCCACGTGCTGGGATTAAAGGCGTGTGCCACCACCGCCCGGCTGGGAAGAGTCATTCAAGGCTAGGCTCACGTATTAGAAAAAGAATGCTTCTTTCTTGTCATTTGTTTTATGACGGTGTGGCCTGGGACTTGCCTCCTGCCGCCTTAGCACGCTAAGAAGGATCTGTCCACCTCTTTTCTTTTCATCTTCTTTCAGAACAAAGGCCTTACATGTGTGTCACACAATGTCCTCAGCTCTGAAACTACATCTTCAATGAGCTCCTAATTTGGGGCTTGTGAGTACAGGAAGAGACATAAGTTTCCGGTACAATTGTAATCCAGACAGAAGTGGGGTCAGTGAAGGCTTGTGTCTTCACAGTGACAAAGACTGAGTCTTTGAAAAATATAAAATGGATGCTGAGAAAATTCCATCATCAGAATAGAAACACTGGCTACTCAAGTCCAAGACTCCCCAACCGTCTATGGCATTGAGGAAAGCCACAGATCCAAATCAGGATTAGGACTTGAGTCTATAGTATTGGTCTTATCAACAACATATTGGCTCATCCTTCAAGTGTTCAATAACTTTAAGGTGCCTCCCGAGTAGAAGATGAAAATACCATTATAAAGTCTATTCAAATAAACTGCGTATATGAAATGGCTACTTCCTTCTAATCTGTTGAAATAAGAGAGTCATAATATTTATTTCATCAAGAGGGTGTGAGGCTTAGCCAGGATTAATTTATTTCATTACTCCTTCTTGGACACTTCAAAATTTATATAACGCCATATGTGGTTTGTAGGAACAGACTTCATGAGGATTTTTTTTTTTTTTTAAATATAGAATAGAGTTTATTCAGGGCATGGGGAGGGGAGTGAAGAGGGCAGTAGAGGCAGAGAAAGGCAGAGAGAGGGAGAGAGTAGAGAAGTGGAGAGGCCGGCCATGACCACGTGGAGGGGGGAAGAGGGAATGGGGAGAGGTAAGAGATAAGAGATGCAGGAGAGAAGCAAGAGAGGCAAGAGTTCATGAGGATTTGATGGAAAAGACTCTGAATGTTCATCAGATTCGCTTCATTGTCAAGCACAGCCACCTACGCTCCAACTTTCTGAGTCATCCCAGGGAACCTGGTGCTTCAAAAACTTCCCAAATGCTAGTCTTGGCCAACTCACTGTGTATATTGTGCTCTCTCTCTCTCTCTCTCTCTCTCTCTCTCTCTCTCTCTCTCTCTAGTGTATATAAGTACACTGTAGCTGTCTTCAGACACACCAGAAGAGGGCATCAGATTTCATTACAGATGTTTGTGAGACACCATGGTGGTTGCTGGGAATTGAACTCAGGACCTCTGGAAGAGTAGAAATCACTGCTCTTAAGTGTTGAGCTACCTCTCCAGTCCATATTGCTGCCTTTTTAGTCCTTCTATCGCCTCTGCACTCACTGATTTCTGATGCTCTTATAGAACACACCATCTTCATGATTGTCTTTCCAAGCAAACTGATCAATGAGGGGGTCAGCTAAATTTCTTCATTCTTTGATTCTAGTGTCTTCCACCAGAATGAGTAGACGGAGGGTGATTCAATAAAGATTTGTCAAACAAATGCTGGGAGGAGCCCTCTGCTCGGTTATAAGGCAGGACCCAGCCTGTGTCACCACATATTACTGCCTTCCAGCTGTTCTTCTGTGCCGGGCACCACTCTAAACTCTTCCCTTTCTGCCCATCCCTAGCTGTTATTTAAAGCATGGGCTCTCAACCTTGCTAATTCATTAGAATCACTGGAGTAAGCTTTCCACATGAAGTGGAAGCTGATGTTTATATGTGCTCTCCTGGTGCCCTCCCCAGGCAGAGACTCTGCTTCAGCTAGTCAACATGGAGCTCTGGCACTGGTATTTTATAAAAGCTCTCACACTGAAGCCAGGCTTGAGAATCACTGGTTGGAACTACTTGGGTCCCACTACCTTCTCCTAGTGTCTTCTCCAGAGTCCCCTGATGATTTCACCTTTCTTTAGATTTACAGTAGTTACTGTTTTAGCCATCCATGCAGGAGTTACCCAGACACCACCCTGTGGTGGGACTTCAGTATCCCATACTCTGGACTCCCTCGTGATTATTCATGAGTACTTACATGTGGCATACACAAAATCTTCAATCCTTGACTGGAAGGTGCTCAAGGTCAGAACTATGCCTTCTTCTTCCTGGCAGCTCTATGCCATGCACTTGGTGAGCTCACACATATTTTTGGATGATTTTAAAGGTCAAGGATAAGAGTAAAACCTAGTAGAAGCCACTTTCATTCTACTTGAAAGCCCTGTCTTCAGTTAGAAGAAAAATATTGCAAAATGACTAGAGCAGGGTTGAAACCCTGCAGGGAAGGTTCAAATAAAAACCAAGTGGAAAAGGACCCTGGATTAGTTCAAAAGAAAGCATATCACAGCTTTGTAAGGTTTTTACAAACACGGAAGCAGAATAAACAAGAGGCTGAACTTGGCTTGTACCCTGATATGGAGATTTCTTTCTTAGTTATATAATTTTACAAAGTTTCTAGGGTGTAAAGAAGATAACCATCCAAGGGAGGCTCCTCCCTCTGGATAATACAGTATCCTAGGCTGCTCAGCTTGACCTGACTCCCTGCTGGCCCGGTGACCCCAGACTTAGCTCTATACTCAGGAGTCCTGGTGCAGGAAAAAGCATAATTCTCACTCCATAAGTTTGATCCTTTGGTAGAGTGGTCTCTGTTTGCAGACTGAAAACACAAGGCACACAAACTATACCTGCTGTTTTCGAGTTGGTGTCTTAGAAATATGGCTATCTTAAAATGGCCCTACATGCTCTCCTGCTGAGAAGTACCATAAGAAGGTATTTCTAGACTAACTTGAAAGAATTGTTTTGTTATCCATATCACCAAAAAGCCTTATCTTCATACAGCTTCACCGTGTTGTCATGAACTAAGACCACAGGAAAGAGCAAATGAATCACTAAGCTCACTATCTGCTCAGGCGAGAGATAAGGTCATCAGACTGAGATATGTCTCCTATATCCTAGGTATTATAATCCTAGGTATTAGGTCACACATTTAACAACATATTTCTACTGAGAAATTAAATGTGTGTTATCTTGTCTGGACTGGTAGTCCAGTCATATTTTTATTAATTGTTCATTGTTGTTTGAAAACAAGACTTGAAGGCATTCAAGTCTGCTGCTGACTGATTAGTAACCAGTCACGTTTTCCTTTGTAGATCATACCAACGACCCATCCAGTGAGACTGTCACTGATCCATCCATACTTTGTTCCTGTGGCTTCTTGTGATCAATGGCCTGTGTTTGACCCTAACAGCCAAGAGCCACCCACATCCTCAAGTCACCAAAGATACAAAAAAAAAAAAAAAAAAAAAAAACCCATTGGTTCTGTCAAGTACTTTCTGTTGGCTCTGACAAAACAAACACGGGTGAGCATGTTATAAGGAGACCAAGACTATGGCTCTAACTTTATTTATTTATAAATGTCATCTAGAATTAGAAAAACCAGAATCTGGAAGCCTGGATTCCATGGCATTATATGTGAAAGATCACAGAGTCAGTATGTTTCAGGAAGAAAGCCATCTCAAATTGAAGGCAAATATACTATGGGTTTTCAAGAAGTAGGGTCCATGAAGTGAAAGAACCAATACTGATGTTGAGAATGAAAAGGTCCCTGTACTTCCAGATAAGCACTAAGGAAACCAGCAATGTTAAACACACGGGCTTGTCGCTTTGACGGAAGGGATGGATACCTGCTCTGTATCCCAGCAGGCCGGGCGTGGATATACAGTTAATAACCCAGTGACCTTTGCTATCTGTAGGGCCAGGCCTCCTCCAAATCCCCCAGACTGTTTATTTCAGACTCTTCCTCCTTAGACCTTTATCTTTAACTTTGTTTCTCAGTCAATAGAATCCATCCTTACGGATGTCACATGTACTTTATAGTTTGATGACCTCTATGTTATCTGTATGACAAGACCACACCAGATCCTAGGCCCTTAAGCAATAGAGTCCATCTTTATAGAAGAGATCACATGTGCTTTGCAAAAGAGTTTTGATGTAGTCATGCCTTAAGCTTTACTGTGCACACGGGATTGAGATAACCTTTACCAGGAGACTTATTTCCAAAGTTGTATTGTACTTAAATGTGTCTAAAATAAACTGCTTGGTGTCAGATTTTTGTAGTTTGAACCAACACCAGCTAAGTCATGTTGAACTGGATTTCCTTCTTGCCACACGAGGACTGTTACTCTGCCAGCCCTGGTGGTCACAGAGACCTCTGCCCACACTAATTCACAAGGAGTGTTGCTAATTTTCGGTGCCTTTTTTTTTTCTTCTGATAGCAATTAACTGCTTATTTACCAACATTCACCACCTAAGGGACACACCAATGGTCATTAGGTTCTCCAGAAATCTTCTGGATGTATTCCATCAAGAAAAGTGTTGGCGTCAGAACCAGGATACTGAACCACAGTAGAAAGGTGTCTCTGAGGTAACAGACGTGCTAGGGCCTGAAAATACAAGAATGCTTCCTTGGATGGAATAACCAGCTTTATCTTTTCAGAACAGGGCTGACCTAGTGTCCAGGCTGAAATGTTGTTTACACAGGACCAAGAAAATCAAGAAGAATCCCCTGGTCTGTAACCAAGGATATCCATAAAGTTGTCTGGAAAAGGCAAATAAATGCCCATGTCTGTTTTGATGATTCCTGCCTCCTTGCTAGAAAAAGAGTCAATTTATCCCCTGCTATAAAAGCAACACCATCCTGCCCCATCTCCCCTGGGAAGGCCCACCAGTGCCACCCCCTTCTTTATTAACCTGGATTCTCTGTGTATTTAGCTGGCAAATCTGGCATGTGAATTCTGCTCCATTCAAAACATCAGGGTATCCACCCAGTCTTTTCCCTTTGCCCAATTTCTTGAGAGATGCTAACTCAGTCTGGTCAAAAAGTAGGATAAAGTTGAGGCAGGGCATGGAGAGATATAAGCTTCACAAGTTTTAAAAAGGTCATCAGGCTTTAGGCTTCCTTTCTCTGGATTTGGGAGAGAAGATTAAGAAGGGGGTGGACAGTATTCTTTTCTGAATAGAGGGATTCTCTCTTGAGGCCCAAACAGGGGGCCCTGAGAAAGCTATCATGCTTTCAGAGCATCCTCCAAGGTCACTCTGTTCTTTAAACCACTAGCATATGTGGCAGTGTAAAAGCATCCAGAGTCTGGGCTTAGCACGAAGCAGGAGTCGTCCATCTTAAGGTCTCAAAGCACACACATGCTATACCTGCTGTCTTCGAGTTGGTGTTGCTAGGAAAAAGCATGGCAGCTATTTAATTTGCTCACAAATTAGCTCATATCCTCCTCAGCAAATATCTAATGGAATAATCACTTAGAGATGGAGGATTTTAAATCCATCTAAGAGTGGTCCCCAGTCATTCACAGATGTTGAGGAAATGCTAACCACAGGACCCACTCTCAAACGGTTTTCCTGTGATATGGCCACCTCCCCCCCCCCCCCCGCACCCTCCCCTCACCCCATTGGATTATAGTTGCTGTTAGGACCAGAGTTTTCCTTATGGTCCTCTAGTCAGTCAGTACTCGCCCAGGACAGATAATGGTGGCAACCACCTTCAGATGCTCTGATTTCTAGTTCATCTTTTTCTCTGACCTTCACGCTTGAAGAACTCTGTGGGAGCACTCACTCACCTGCCTTCTCTCTGAATCGAGGTACTGGAGAATCAGGCGGGTGTTCACACAGTGACCCCATGTGTTTCCTAGTGCAGCTACCAAACAGCTGGATCCAGAAGTGCCTGAAAGAAGACAGCAAAAACCAGTTTGCAGAGGCCCTTTCTTACGAGGCATTTAACGTAAGTTCAGTCATTGTTCTTACTCAGAAGAGTACTCAAGGCTCAGTCCATCACAACAAAAGTGGATGAATTAGAGAAGGCTGACACTCAGGAACTGGGGACTAAATAAGAGCCAGCATGGGGTCCTTCAGCCTTAGCAGAAAGTGACCCCCAATGGGCGAACAAAGGCGTTACACATCAACAAGAAGATGCATGGTGTGTCAACCAAGCTACTGCTCATAAAGAACCACACTTCTCCCACCCCTGGCAGAAGGGCACAAGTGCTACTCTATCTTTTGTGAGTGGTCTTTGTTTAGTTGAACTAGTAGATCTTCCTTTAGGTTAAGTGTCTTAACTCAGTTTTCCTTACCAATCTCGTGGCATATACATATAACATTCCTTTGCCCTCCTTCCCCATGTCCAGCCACACCCAAAAAGGGAATCTGGTTGAGCTTAGCCTTTTGGATCCAGTCTGCTTTAGCTTGCTCTATTTCAGGAGAAACATTCCTTTACCCTCTAAGACTTTCCAGTAAGGAGGATCTGAACTGGACTTCATGTGAATTCCTAGCTTACTTCAAGTTGCGTGTAGATAGCTATCTCATATCCGAAAAGCTTCACTGATCCCTTTTGACAGGACCAGGAGAAACCATCCTGGCTTCCAATCCCTTTCTTTCTCTTTAGAGGCAAGCTGCCAAGCCCTGCTTCAAGGAATCCAGCTCCCTCTAATTCAAGCCCTGACAGATCCTGAGGTTTCCTCCTCAGTCTTGTGCCCTCTTTGACTCCAGGCCATGGCAGGGAAGCTGGCCTGAGAGGAGCCCATTGAACACTTTGCTTTTCACCATTGAGAGGCCATCTCCTTTCAATGAGGAGACTGAGAACATAGACGTTCACTCAATTAGCTGAAACAAAATGAGGCATCATCTCATCTGCACACAACCATGGTCAAGTAGTAAGTGGTCCTCCTCCCAGGACAGACAAAGTTTAAGGTAGTGCCAGCAGAACCGAGCCGCAAGTTCTTGGGTCTAAAACCCATAGCAGAGAAATGCTGTTCAATGGGTCTTAGCCAGAGGTGATTTGTCAGCTAATGCCTAGGTGGGAGGGCTACAGGCATCTAGAAGGTAGAGGCCAGCGCTGTTGCAGAACACCCTGTAATGCACAGAACAAAGGTCTACCCCCCTCGATAACATAACAGTTCTGGAACCCCAAAGTTAGGTAATGAATGCGCTGGGTGGAAATCAATAACATGGACTTCAAAAAGGAGATTTAAAGCATTTAGCATTGAATAGAAAAGAGTACAATTAAAAGTAACCCTGGTTCATCCAAAGCATGAACAGAGGAAGGTGAAAATAAATAATCTGGCTGTGGGAATCTGATTACCTCACCCCCTGATTTAATCCTTTTGGTCTGCCATGCCTGAGGATAAGATGCTAATGCATGAACAGTATTTTCTGCCGGCTTTGTCTGCCCCGCCTGCCCCTCCCTCTGACTTTACCTCTTTGAGTTCCCCTGCTGACCGGCTTCCTGTGACCTTTCCACTTCTCAGTTCTCACCAGGCTTGACCTCTAATCAGCAGGTGATAAAGCTCCCCACTCCTTGCTACAGGCTCTTCTGGCCATCTCTGTTGACTTTTACCCCGAGAGCACTTCTTTGCCCTTTCTGTCTTTCATCTCTCTCTTCTTCATCTGGGTGGACCCCAGGGAACTTGGCATGGCCAGCTTTTTTCCTATCTAATAGCAAGTGCTAAGGAGCCATTGAGTGGTTATGAAATGAATGTCCATTATTAGTTAAGAGACCAGGCCTTTTATTACCTCAGAGATGAACTCACTTCCAATTTCCTTTAGATACACAACCTTTCCATCTGCCTTCCACTGTCCCCTCCCCACCCAGTGGTGTATGTGCTTTGTTCATGGTACTGGGTTACATGGTACTGGGTTACATGGTACTGGGTTACATGGTACTGGTATTTTCCTACAAAAAGACAGCACACTTTGAACACATCCCTCCGTGTCTCTCTGCTTTTGCCTCTCCTTCCTCTCCCTCCTTATTAGCCACCTTTGTTTTATTGTTTTCCTTTCCATATTCATACTATATGTATATATATGATTTTGTGGATCTATATAAAATCTAGGAAGTATGAGTAAGAGAAAACACATAATATTTGCCTTTGGGGGACTCAATTTACTTAATACAAATATCTTCAGTTGCATCCATTTTACTGCAAATGATATAACTTTATTTTTCTTCCTGTCTGAAAAAAGTTCCACATATCTCTGTATACCGTGTTTTCTTTAACCAGTCCTCAGTTATAGACGTAGGTTGATTCCATAATTTAGCTATTATTTTTATGTATATGAGTGTTTTGTCTGCATGTATGTATGTGCACTGTGTGTGTGCATGGTGCCCACTGAGGCCAGAGGAGGGTGTCAGGTCCCCTGTAACTGGAGTTATAGACAGTTGTAAATCACCATGTGGGTGCTGAGAGCGGAACCTAGGTCCTCTGTAAAAGCAGTGAATGTTCTTAACTGTTAAACCACCATCTCTCCAGCCCCTCTTTTGATTTTTAAAAAGAAAAGCCAAAAATAAATTTTTTGAGTCAGTTTTTCTGATTTAAAAGTATTGACTTGGTAGAATACTTGCTTACCAAATACAAGACCCTGGGTTCAATTCCATAGCACCACACATAAAATTTCCCTTAATGTGTACATTTTTAAGGTTTTTGTTGTTATTCTGTTTTGTTTTGTTTTTCAAGACAGGGTTTCTTTGTGTAGACCTCATTGTCCAGGAACCAGTTGTGTACACCAGGTTAGCCTTGAACTCACAGTGATTTGTCTGCCTCTGCCCCCGAAGTACTGGGATTGAAGGCATGTACACCTCCCCCATCCCCATGAAGCTAAACAGATGGGCTTCATGCCCATCAAGATTTTTCTACATGCTCATAGAAAATGTATGGTATGATCTCATGTCTAAAATCTACCCTGTGTCCAGAGCTGCCTCTCTCAAATGCCAACCTCTCTTATCATCACATAAATATTTTTTGCCTTCTTTCTCTAAAGTTACAAAATACTTTTTAAAATTCTCATATTTATCTCCGTTTTCTATTGTGGCATATTATTTGTATGATTTTTGTACAATATGCATTATAAATGAACCAGAGGCACGGCTGTGTGCCAGCAGGCCCTGTATCTCTTAACACAAGGATGCTTACACTGACTAAATGACTAATAAGTTATTGCCACTCAGTGCTGAACCATGTTACAGACTTGTTTTAACAGCATGTTTACATTCTTAATTCTACCTTAAGCTAAAATTAATAGGTTTGCATTTTTTCAAGCAAACTGTAGAAGCTAGCTGTTTATATATCTCCTAAGTGAGAGGATTAAGTGAAGCTGTGCTTTACAGTTTGCCAAGAAAAGGCTACATGTGAATAATTAGGAGTTACTAATTGGTTAAGAATTTACAACTTTTTTTTTTTTTTTGGTGGTGATAAACCTGGGAGTGTCCTAGTTCTAAAGGGTGACAACGGGCAGTTTCAGAGACCAGAGACATAGTTGGGGCATGGGCGACTGGTAAACACTTCATAAAAGTAAATAAATAAGCAAATGGTTAGAAAACAAACAAAAATAAAGCAAACCAAAACCCTCTATACAGTTAGGCCAATGAGAATGGGATGGGTCGGTAGCAAATCCGGGGCTGTTCTTTGGACAGATATATTTGAGTCCTAATCAAGGGCTGCAAGAGTAAATGACAGAGAAAAGCTTCCAGGGAAAACTCTGAACAAGTGACCTTGAGGAGACATGTTTCAGAAGCACTTACAAGCATCAGGGCAGTGTAAGAATAACCCCAGCAAGGTCTTAAACAATAATGATGATGAAGTCATTGCCTTCAATTTTACTATATGCTAGGCACTATGTAAACCCCTCAAAGAGAGACAGCTCATACTGTTTGAATTTCATATCTCAGTACAAGTTTTTTTGAGCCCTTCAACAGCCTATGAGATAGCAACACTATCAATTCTATTAACAGACTTAAGCTATGAGAGATGAAGTCAATTCCTCAAAGTCACGTAGATTGATTAATGGCAGAGCTAGGGTTCAAAACTAGGCTGCTAACCCCTACTTCGATTAGCCTTCTCTGGGCTCATCATGTCTTGAAGATCAAATATCTTGTTATTTTCCTGTGCACAGTGGCCGAGAAGGGTCCTGGATTGCCCAAAGGCCCATCTCAGGAACGGTCCTGACAAGCTATCTTATCACTCCTATGCAACTGCATGTCACTCAGACTCCATAGTCAGCTTCCTTTGTTCCGATGTGCAGTGATAACTGAGGGCAAGAGGTCCCCACAAAGACAGCACATGCATGCCCTGGCTTGGCAAGTTATTTAACTTTACTCAACTTGCCTAGCAGCTGCATTCACACAAGTCAGGTGGCCTACAGCTGACCTCCCTGGTTAGAGGCTTAAACTCGGGTTAGGAGAGGAAAGATAGGTCACTTCACAGGGCTTCAGACACAAGAGAAGATCTGGAGGTGGTCCTGGTGGTAGGATCATTTAAGACAGGCCAATGGAGAGGCTGTCGGTTACGATACATTCATGGCCTTGTTTTCTATAGGAGAACTTAGTGGTCTTTTCTGTCTTTGGAGTTTTTAGTATTCCCATGAGAGGGCTGGAATAAATGATCATTAATGCTGTTTATGGGAAATTCAAAGCAGGGAGAGTCTGCTTACTGGCTTTGTAAAAGGTGATTTCTTGCCCAGTGACCTCATTGGTTAGGAAACTGATAAGTGGGTCTTCTCTATGTTCATTTTCAGCGGAAGTTCTGAAAACTGGGGCACTCTCCCTTCCTCCCATTTTTGAACAACTGTGATATTTAGGCCTGCAAAGGCTGTATGACTTCATTGTCTGGCATTTGGTAGATTCCGATACAAATAAAAAATAAGTCAAAGAAATGAACTGGGACTTGAAAATATTTTCATTATTGGTTTTTTTTTTTTTTTTTTCCATCCTCAGAGGTTTGAGCCTGCAGAAGCGTTTGAGAACAGCCTACTTCACTCACACTGAATCAAGGCTTTCTCAAAAGACTGTGGGAATACTTATTCCCCACTCTCTCAGAAACTTGGTTAGGTGAGTCAAAGCTTGCTAGTTTCCTTCTGTGATTGCTTACCCATCTGTAAAATTCGAATAATAATTCTTGCCTCCAGGCAACCTAAAGTTCTTGGTGACCCTAGATGGAGATACTTGATACGGATAAACATCAGGAACAAAGATACAAACAGAAGATGAAAGTTGGGGAAGAAAAGACGTCTAATCACAGCTGTCTCCGGGTTTTTTTTTTTGTTTTGTTTTTTTTTGTTTTTTTGTTTTTTTCATTCTAATCGTTATCGGAGATAGCAAAGCTTAGGAATGAAGTGGTGAGGATCAGGATGGAGATTCTGAAACTTCTCCCAGGACTGCTATCTTTTGGAGCCAGTTCCAGCCTCTGGTGGGAGCTGGAAAGGAAGACACATTTCTCACATGATCTCCCAGCTCTGTACGCACAGGGTGTAACCCTCATGATTTCGGGCTGGAGGAGGATAGCCAAGTTGTTAGGAGCCTGGTTTCTAGAAGGTGATGGGCAGCTGGTACCACTCTGTGTCAGTCAGTATTTAGAAAGGGCCTGAATATGTGTGATGGTGGTGGTCGGGGAGGGGGAAGGGAATGCTATAATGAAAAAGTTTCTTTTCTGAAAACACTTGAATTTACAACTTCTCTTCTAAACATTTCTGGGAAGTCAGACTGAGTCTGCCCTGTGGCAGAAGGCTCGATGTTAAATGAATAGACTTATGCATGTTTAAATATAAGTGAAAACCCCACCCCTAAACAAACAATCAACAACCCCCTAAAACCAAACTAACAAAGCAGTGACTTGCAGAATAGGAACAGAAGGGAAGGGAAAGCCTGCGGGTTTAAAGAAGTGAATATTTTCCCAGCACTTGGGAGGCAGAGACAGGCGGATTTCTGAGTTCGAGGCCAGCCTGGTCTACAGAGTGAGTTCCAGGACAGCCAGGGCTACACAGAGAAACCCTGTCTCAAGAAAACAAAAACAAACAAACAAAAAAAACAAACCCAAAACAAACAAACAAACAAAAAACAAAAAAGAAGTGAATGTTTTAAATACTTGGTCCTTCTTGTCCTGTTGGAGTAAAGAGTAAGGTTCCTGAGATAAGAAGTAGGAAATTAAAAACAACAACACTCAGGGTTTTCAGGACTGAGGTCGTGTAGGGAACGATGGTGGTTACCATGGCAACTTTCTATAGCACACTTGATGGGTCTGGCCCCGAGGTTCTATTTCTGGTTGAGCTGCAGGGTTTCAACAGGAGCACTTGGGAAAAGGAGCGTCCATAACAAAGCACACAGGAGTGAGCCTCGGGGATGACTTTCCCAATCCTCAGTACCTTCATCCATGGTCAGAAAGAGTTGTTCAAAGTGACTTTTAAATGTGTTTACTTACAAACAAAAAACAAAACCAAAACCGATAAACAAACAAACAAACAAAAAATGGAGCCTGTAATATTTTGACAGCAAAAAATTGGCTTCTTATTCAGGGCCTCGTCTTTTCTAGGAAGCCTGAGCACACAGTATTTCCATGCTGTCTTTGAACTGCCAGGTCCCACTCAGCAACCATTTACACCTAAAGATAGTGCAAGTGTGCGGTCCCTTTTCTGATAACAGGTTTCTCCCCAGACCAGGGGTTTTTCTTAGTCTGTTCTACCTACTACAACCTATGAGGACCAACTTCTAGCAAACACAATTTCCAATCAACAAAGCTTAAACTCTAGAGTCAGAGTGGTTGAATGGGACCAGATGGGGATCACTATCCATTTGATTCCATTTCTCCTGTTCCAGACCAGGCCAGGGGCCACTGGGCTGTGGCAGACATTTTTCCATTGGCTCATCCATTTGTTCTAGAGAATCCGGTTACCCCAGTAGAAGGATGAAGTAGGGGAAATATTCAGATTCTTTTCCCTTGGCTTTCTAAGTAGTCTACGCTGCCTAGTTGGGGGCTCAACAGTTTTCACTGTGTCTGATGCAGAAAGACAATTTCAACAGCCACAGTTGAAGCCGAATGGGACACTGGCTGGGACAGTAGCTTTAAAACAAAGATTCAAGGTAACCTACGGGTTCCATGAAGCCACAGGGCCAAAGTATCAACTAGAGAGATTGAGAAGGCTCGAACATTTGTTCTCCAACACAACTTCCTGGGGGGCTTGTAATTCACTAACTAAACCTGTGAGCCAGCTGTACTTAGTGTGCTCTCTGCTTCCTTGGGTCTCTAAAACTGACAGTCTGTAGGTCAAGTTCCAACGGAAGTGACATTTCTGACCTAGCTCTATAAATAGAGTACTGGAAAAAACCATCAGCTGCAGAGTGGCCCAGGAACCACACACTATCTATTAAACAACCGTAGAATCTGTGCTGCCATTTTAGATGAGGAAGAAATAGCTTGTGTTGTTTATAATATTCTGAGTTTTCAGATTCTCAAAATACTTGGAAGCTATTAGTCTTTCAGATTTACAAGAAAGGGTCTGAGGCAGAAAGCCATGTAACAACTGTCTCACTCAATCTGCTCACAGCCCAGTGAGCTGCTAGAGGACCAGGCCACTTTGCTTAGATCATGGGGAAATTGTCATCTCCAGGCTCTCTTGGCTAGAGGAGGAAGGGATGAATTGTCTAGTGTTTGCCTGTATCACATACTCAGCCTGACTCAAGCCTCAGTAACACTCATTACTGGGGAGACTAAGAAAAGTGAAGCAGAAGCCATAAAAGGTAGAGTAATCAGCACCTTTGGAATGCAAGATTTAGAGGTGGATTAATCTCCCCTAGCAGCAGGTGGAGCAGAAGCGGGGGTGGGGTGTGTGTGTGTGTGTGGAGTGTGAGCTAATCGCTAGGATAAAGCCTGGTATGCACCAGCACAAATCATTCAAACAGCCCCACTGATTTTTATATGGGGAGAAAATGCTTATACTTTCCCAGGGTCTTGGAATGGTCATGTAAGATATTATCCAATCGGGAGATTTTGAAATAGAGATGGGCTCATCTGAGTCATAACAGGACAGCAGAGATGACTTGGGACTGCTCTGGGTCAACACAGGTGTCATCTAATAGGGTCACTGTGTAGAAACTGTCTACAATCAGAGTGAGAAGTCCATCTTAGAAAAGGTCAATCTGAAGACTATCCCATTTGCTAACCAAACTATCCCAACTATGTAGGTCTTCTTCTGTGCTGTGCTTGCAGTGACAGGCATTAATATCTTTAAATATAGTTAGGGAAAAAATAACTGGAATAGTCCCAGTGTCTGAGTAGAAAGAAGCAATCTCCACCCACGGGTTCAGTTGGCAACACTGCCCAGGAGATCACTGGAGCCCTGACCAGGAACACTGCTTTCTCCCTGTTACTTTCTATTCGAGGGGACAGTCCTGAAGGATGTAACTAAGTCTTTCAATCTGTGAGAAGAAGTAGTGTGTGCAGGTGTGCATAGCCATGCATAGGACGACATCAGGTATGCTGCCTTTCCATTGAGACTGGATTTTAAATTGAATCGAGTTAAGCTTCAAGCCCTAGTGATCCACTGTAGTGCTGGGTTACAGGCAGGCATGGCCATGCCTAGGTTTTTATGTGGATGTTGGAGATCTGAATTCAGGCCCTCATGCCTGCATAGCAAGTGTTCTTACCTGCTGATTATCTTTTCAGCCCTGAGGAGAACTTCCAATTAATAATGAATTCACTTATTAGAACACACACACACACACACACACACACACACACACACACACACACACACACACACGCCACCCTTAAGCTAACACTAGCAAAAAAAAAAAAAGCAAAAAAACTGAACTATTTAAAGAAACCTGAAGCACGTTTAAAAAAAAAAATCATGCTCATTTAAAATAGGCCAGGATGTTCACATGAAATACCTCTTGTCCTCAAATGTATTTCTATCCTCTTGTTATGAATTTTTCAAATTGCACTTAACAGCTGCCTTAGTCTGAGCTTTGTTTTTCTGTTCCCATCATGGTATCTGAGTCGGCAGGAGGATGCCAGAGCTGCAATCTCAGTAAATCTGTATTATGCATGGTCATCATCTCAGTTTTGGACCATCTGATGTTTGTTTCGGGAAACACTGGCTAATGGAGAAGGAACACAGCTGTTTAGTCTGACATCAGGTTGGTTGGAGCCCTGACTGCTGGGGTGAGAGAAATTCCTCAGACATGCACATTCAGACAACTGCCTTTGAAGAGAGCTGGAAAAGGTTAAAAAATGGCATATCCTTTATCAGTAACTCTGCCTGGGGAGACTTAAGTCACAGAAAATATGTAAAAGCTGTACACATTTCAGGCCTTAGTTCGGATAGTGAGAGAGCCACGTGATAACACATTTAACTGAAAAGCAAGGGGACTCTCCGAAAGCTATGCTTTGACTTTGGGAACTCAGCTCACAAAGAAATGGAAATCCCAGGCCTAGGAGCCAGTCCCTCCATGTTTAGTTGATGTGGACCCAGACCTACGTGAGCAGTTCCTGCTTCATGCCTGCATCAGCTCATTGGCTCTGCAAGCAGCAAGGTCAGGAGGCTAAAAAAGAAATGTGATTTATCAGGAAGTATATTCTCGAAGAAAAATATTTCTGTGAAACCTGTGACTAAAAGATCTTAATATACAATGACATTTCAGCTAAACACAGTGTCTAATCCTGGACTGAACTCTGGAAAACCTGCCATAGAAGCATTACTGGGACACCTTAAATATTGCCCATATATTAGGTTACAGTGTTGTATCAATGTTAATTTCCTGGGTGAAAGAATAAATGCATTATGGCTATATAAGAGAAATTGTTGTTCTTGGGAGACAAATGAGAGTCTTGGGGGATGGAAGACCATGACATCTACAACGTACTGTTAAATGGTACCACAAAGACAATAGCAGCTTAATGATCTTACAAGATAGATGGATAATGACAGCAAGCCAGAAGATGAGACAGGTGAGGCAGAATGCCACAGCTAGGAGATGCTACACGAGTTTTCTTAGAATTCCCTGGATAAAAGTGTAAGTTAATTGTGAGGGATGGACTGGGCCACTCAAAAAAGCAGGGCGTGGGGTTGGGTCAAATGTTTCTCACATCAGAATCACCTGATTAGCTCTTTAAGGTGTTGAATACGGAGCTCCAGGATTCAAACCCCAAATCTAAGACACCAGCATTTCTACTGGCACTGCCCAGACACACACTCATGCACTCACGCACACACAAGTGCACATGTGCTCAGACACATGCTCTCATAGCAGGAATTTGCATTTCTGTTTGCAATGACCCAGGTGCGTTTGCATTGGGAAATCTTCAGTGTCTTGTGACACAGGTTCTGTATCCTTTTCATCCTGAAAACACAGCTCTGCAGAATGCCCTTTGGCCCAGTGTTTAAAAACGTTGTCTGCTGACTTTATCCTCATCTTAGCTCCCAAGGGGAAGAGAGAGGAGAGATGTGAATGCTTTTCAGAGTGGCCATAACTCATCTGTCTGGAGCTGCTGTCTGAGGCGCCACCCAAAACATCCAGAAAGGGTGGAGGAGGGACAGCTGACAGTTGTGGCATAAAACAGGTCAGGGCTAGAATGGGCCAGGTCCCTCATTCAGGGACTCTCGTTAAGGTGCTTCCTCTGTTATGTTCCTTGGCCTGAAGTTCTTCAAGGCACCAAAGTGGTTCAGGGTTCAAGAGGTCCAGCTCCTGCTGTCACTGAGGAAGGAATACTCAGGGAGTCAGGATAAGTAAAAGGGGCAGAAGACAGACACCCTCCGGTGTCTCTAACTCTGGGGTTATATGTAAGGGAGGGAGGGAGGGAGGGGGGAAGAGAGAGAGAGAGAGAGAGAGAGAGAGAGAGAGAGAGAGAGAGCTAGCCACTGTAGCCCACTTTGCTGTAGACACTGCTAAGGCCTGAGTCAGGCCTCTCTGCTGGCCCAGCTGCCTCCCTTCTGGCATTTGAGAGCAGACATCAGTGGAGAATGCTTTTAATTATCACCTAGCATGAATGTGAGGATTTATTGTTATGCTTTCCTCCCACCCATCTCAATTGCCCCTCTGGGAAGCAGAATGACTGATAGGAATCAGTATACACTCTTGCATGGAGAGAATGGAATGTGGGCAGCACACATGTCTGTGCCCCTGAAGGCACTGAGCAAGGGAGAGGAGAAGAAGTAGATCCGAGAAGAGCTCAGGTCCTTGAAGGCCTCCCTGTGTCCTCGCCAGAGCATGAGTGCTGCCCTATCTACACAGGCTGCTCAGTTCCCTAAATATGGCCTGCCTTTGTTTGACATCTGCAGCAGGGTCTCCTTGAGCCAAGGCTAGACGCTGCCAGACTTCTCTTTTGGAGGGTTGTGCCCACATGGGAAGGATAGATGTCCCTCAACATAAGGCTCACAACAAATTAGGGGCACAGAAGAGAGGAAAGCTCTTCTTTGTACCACATTCACAGTGAACTCTAGATGGTAACTTGTAGGGTCCCAACAATGTGTAGATAACCAGTATATGTGTGTGTGTGTGTGTGTGTGTGTATGTGTGTGTGTGTGTGTGTGTGTGTGTGTGTGTGTGTGTGTGTGCGCGCGCGCACGCGCGCGAGTGCATAGGTCTAACGGGTGAAGGTACTTTAAGGCAATGAGGTAATCTCCCTTCAATAGTATCTACTTCCCTGGCGGCATCCAGATCTCTGAGGGTTAGTCAAATAGTTTTAGAAACTGGCCTCATGGCAGAGAGGGAACTGACAAGGGAGATATGCTGATGTCAGCAGAGTCATTTTAACTGGGGGAACTGGTTTCAGTGTGTAGCAGGCAGTCAGGATATATCTGCAAAATATGAATTCTTAAGCAAAGCAATTTCCGTCTTCCTCACAGCCACTGTTTATCCAGAAATGGGATAGAACTATGGGTTTTCCAAAAATGACCAGAGTCAGGAGAGCAATCAAGACCACCAACCTGTGTAATGTGTCCCACGTCTCAGACATCAGTTGACATAACAGTAAAGACTTATGAGGTAACATTTTAGGATAATGAGTGTGTTCCGGGTGCTGGGCTAAACACCTCAACTTATATTGTCTCTGTGAGGGAGGTACCACTACCACACCAATTTTCTAATGGAGGAAGCTGAGCTGCCAAGAGAGTTATTTGCCCAAGGCCACTTGGCAAGTGGCACAACCAGGATGTGAGCCCCACGGTCTAACTCATTATTTCTCCTTTCATTATTTCCTTCTGGGAGGGAAAAGTTACCGACCTTCAACCCACGCCATTTTCCAGATATCCTCTTCTTCCTCAGTAAACTGTAGTATATAATTTCTCATTTAGAGTTCTCAGTGCCTTTCTAGAAAAGATATTTTCATGAAATTCTCTCTCTATTGTTGGGAAATCTAGTCAAGAAACTGATACCAAAGAAAAATAAATCTCCAGGTTTTCTTCGACTAGAAATATGTAAAATAACCCCAGCTGCTAAAATCATGGCTGAGTTTCTTTCTATGATCATAATCTGCACATCTGGATTTCTTTGCCAGAGATGCGTGATTATGTATCTCTTTATGTTTTGGGACATGCCCACATTTTATGACATCTCTAAGTAGAGGTGCTGTGTTCGTCATTCCAATTTCCACTGGTAATTTCATGGTTTATTTTCATTAGCATTAACTCTACAATGTGCAGAAGGCACATGTGATAGTTAAGAGCCCTGGAAAAAGCCAGCTAGGGGCTACTTTGGGTAAGGGCATGCCACCAGGACTGACAACTGAGTTCAATCCTCAGAGCTCACACGATGGAAGAAGAAAACCAACCCCCATGGCGTGATTGCCACCACCAACTTGCCCCTCCCAACCCCCAAAAACATCTTGAAAGATGGTTAGTTTATTTTTAACCCATACTGTTCTTGGGGAATAAGAAGACGGACGATATTCATAGCTAATACTTACAAGCATCTGTGTGAACCAGAAACTGTTGTACAAGAGCCTTTCGTCATGCTGCCAGCAATATGAGATAGTTATTACCATTGCTCCTCCTTTAGAGAGGAGGCAACTTTATTTCTATAGCGATCAAGTGGTAGGGCCAGGATTCAAACCCCTGCTATCTGGCTGCAGGGCCTATGTGTCAGCCTTATGCTCAACTCTGCCAGGCAGTAAGGTTGGAACCTTGGGCCTGGATACTTCATATCTCTGATCCTAACAACGAATCATTACAGCCTCTTTGTTTCGAGACAGGGTTTCTCTCTGTGGCACTGGCTGTCCTGGAACTCACTTTGTAGTCCAGGCTGGGCCACATCTGGAGTACCACCTGCCTCTGCCTCCCGAGGAGAGTGCTAAGATTAAAGGTGTGTGCCACCGCTGCCCAGCCCATTACAGACTCTTAAACAAAGATTTCCACAAACTTTCCATGATATCAACATAGGCTTATCATGTTTATGAAGCAGCAATGGCACAAACAAAAATCTCATGTGCTAATGATTGTTTCATATAAAAGATTATTCCTATTATTCCTGTTCCTTAGGGAGTCACATTGCTACACGGTCCCTGGTCAGGACTAGGTCAAGTACCCCTTTGCATCTCCCCTTTATCCCGGTTGCTGCTTTACCTGGGAGGCTCCCAGGGATGACTACATCTAGGAACTTCTGTAGCTGTCTACAGCTCTGCTCAAGATAAAAGGCTCCATAGCACCTCTAGTTCTAAATTAAAAACAGCACAACAGGGCCAGTGTGATGACTCAGTGGGTAAAGGGGCTTGTCCCCAAGCCTAATGACCTGAATTTGATCCCTGGGACCCCCATGGTAGACGCAGACAACCAACTCCTGCAAGGTGTCCTTTGATCGCTACAAACAAACAATCAATCAAACACACATGTACACACAAATACACTTAAAAACAAACAACAGTCTAATAACATGGCAGGCAGGACCAAACAGTGATGAGGCAAATGGGAGACAGGCTTCAGGGACATGCACCTTCTCTTAGACTGATCACTACGGGGGGATCCTTTCAAGAGGCAAGTGCCTGCCAAAAGGAATCTAAATTCATTATTCTGTTTTCCTTCCTGACTGAGAAGCTTTCTATCCTCCCCTCCCCATCCCTTTCAAAAGAGTACCTCTACCACACTCATAAACTTTGAAAGTAGAAACTCTCACTTCAAAAGGGATTTTTAAATAAAACCCAAAAACCCCACAGTGGCCACAAACTGCTCTGGGGGTGGGGTGTCACCTTAGGAGATACTACTTTCATAGTGCAGGAAGGAGAGGGATGGGGAGAGGAGAAGTCAGCAGTGAAGAAAGGAAGGCGGGAGGGGACTGGATAAAGGAGAATCGCTGGCTTGAAAAAAGCGACATTGTCCGGAGAGGTGAAAGGGAACAGATGGCCGTGGAGAATGTGGCCCTCAAAGACCCCGACGAAAGGGCAGTGTTGACAGATCTTACTGTTTCCCATTGATGCTAGGATGTTCTGTGTTGAAGAGCTGAGGCCAGAGTAGCAGCCAGACCTCTGTTCCCAGCAGCTCACTGGGGTAGTGGCACTGAGGCTCCAGAAGAAAAAGAAAGGGGGAGGGTATCAGCTGCCAGCAGCAGCAGGGAAGGCCGAGGCCCACAGCCTCTCTTCAGGCCAGGGACGGTCTGCCTTGCTCTTGACTGAGCACTGGCAGAGGTGAAAGAAAGGACAGGAGTCCAGGCCAAAGTCTCTTGCTTCCTTCCCTGAGAACCTGCTGGGGAAGGCATGTCTGGGATCCAATGGCTATACCTTAGGAAGGGGAAATGAAGAAAGAGCCCAGGTATTCAACAGCAAACAAGAAACCTGGAGTTTTAAGAGAGGACAAAAGAGTGACTGAGATAAATGCAAATATGGGTTAGGAAGGAACCTGGGTCAGAGGCCAGTCAGCCTCTGCAGAAGTGCAGGCATCAAAGTGGACTTGCCTGGCATAGCATGATAGGACAGAGGAGAAGGCATGTCCCTGCGTGTCTGTCTGGCATGGGGACAGGATGCCAGTGGGCTTGGTATATGCAGCTGCCATACTGGGGAATACCCCTGGAGACTCAGAAATCATTTCAACGAACATCTAGTGCAGGTAGCCCTGGCTGGCTGGTGAACTCATCCTTCTAGAAGGAGAAAGTCCAGCAGCCTCTGCAGCCAGAGGATCAGAGAAGCAGTGAAGAGTGGAACGGTTTGCAGAAGTAGTAATTACAAAGAGGCTTGTAAACTTCAGGGGACTAAGATGTAATCAGTGTAATTTCCTTAATATAACTTTGATCAGAAAAATCATTGTTCCAAATGCCTCCATGACCTCTCTTTGTACCATTTACAGGGGGGATGATAAATTCAGTCCTGCTCCTGCCGGCTAGGAGGGGGTTGCATGCTTCCCACTCAATGTTTAATCAGCCCAGAGAGTTATGTGAGCTCAAAACATTTTCCCAGCTCTGCATTTTCTCTTTTCCACTAGCCCTGAAAATGGCAACAACCTGCTAGGGTCCCTGAGTATGGAGCAATGGAGTATGGGTGTGGAAACTGATCCCCCACTGGAGCATTTGGAAACATTCTCAAACTTGTCAGGCCCCGGAAACATTTCTCATTTGACCCTCTTTGGGGAAGGAGGGATTAAAAGAAGGCTCTGAATACCTTTAGTGACTTGGTAAACTCACCTTAACCTAGAGCCAGCCCACCACGTTGACCTGGATAAGGATGCCACAATAGCTATCGAAGTCCCATGATTGTACCGTATGTTCATTGATCTGAGTTGCTGAGAAAATTCCCATGAGGCCACATAGTAAAAAAGATCGACCATGATAAAGACCTTCCCTTTTATTTCTCTCCTTTAGCAAAATTGGTCCGCAGGCACTTAAGACTTAGAAGTTCTACTAATAAGCCTTATAAACTGCAAGCCCAGCCTCTGTATAGAAGCTACTTTGTATAGCCCCTAAGTGAAATCCCCCGGGGGACAGAAGATGCCCATGGCTTTAACAATCGAGACATAACACAGCCTCAGTATGAGAACAGAAGACAAGCACGTTCTGACATCCCAATTGAAACTACAGGCTGAATCGGACATAGAAGAATGCAATTACCTTTTCTAGTCTGATGGTACACTAAAGAAACTGGAGAAGTAGGATACCTATTAGGTCTCCACTAATCCTCCTCCTAAATTCAAAGCAGGGCTAGTCCCTGGAACTCATTTCTGAGTATTCTTACTCCCTGTCATTGTTAGGCAGCTCAATTGATAAGTGCTTCCAGCTCAGACTGCTTTCTGCTCAGCTCGCCCCCTCTTTCCCAGAGGCTCAAAGCACTTTACAAATATCACCTCATTATTCTTTATAGCACTCCAGCGAGCCTGATAGGTGGAAAGGTTCATTATCTTCTCCTCAGCAATAGGGGAAATAGACAAAGGAAGGAGAAGTGACTCGCTGAAGCCAGCAAAACAGAGGCTGGACTGGAAGCACAGCTCAGCCACTCTCCCCACTCCGAATGTGCACATGTCCCATGTCAGCTTGTAAAACTGATCTGCTGACAGGGTGGGGTTTTCTCCTAAGCACTGTTTTGTAATCGTCATGTCTGGAGGGAGGCTTTGCACTGGGCTGAAGGGGAAAGGGCAGGAGTCGAGATGGAGGCTGTCTTCAGATGGCAACACTTAGGTTAGACAAAGTTCTTCACCAGAGTCCCAGTGCCTTCCCTAGAAAAGGAGATGCTTAGTTTGGAGGATTCTTCCTGCTCTTATGTGACAGATGAGGAAAGAGTTTCTGAAGATTGCTTTTCAGTGCTCATTAGTCCCTGGGACCATTTCGTAAGTTGGAAATGGCTGGCACCCTTGTCTTCTTATAGAGTGTTCTTTGTCATCCACCATCCACCTATGACAGGAAGCATCAGGACAGCCAGCGTGACAAGGCAAAGTGGAGAGGTGGCCCTGGTGCGTTAAGGCCAAAAGAAATGGAGACCTGGGGGGCAGAAAGATACTGAAGGGGCCATAAAGGAAGAGCTTAAAGTGAAAAGCTGGCAAACTGCGTCATGAACTGAGCCTCGGTTTGAACCAGAGACACACCCTATATTTCATGGAGTTTATACTAAGTCCCCCAAAGTATCGGAAGGCCTGGGAACAACAGGACTTGATTTGACTTTTCCAGATAGAGGATTTGCCTGACCTTCCCCCTGTGTGAACAATGGTCCAGTGTACCCTGTGGTGGCAGTTTTCCATTTACACATAAGTTCATTTAAAAAAAAAAAAAAAAAAAAGCACTGATCTTCTAGTTAATCAGAATTGGATTATGTAGGTTTCAGGAGTTTATAATTCAGCACTTGAGCTCCATAAGCCTGAGCCTTTAGAAAACCTGCCGGGGCTCATCTCTCTCATCTTCAACACTTACTTTTTCTAAATGATGCATTGCTGATCGTCCAACAAAGAGCAGGAGAGGCAAGACAGTAAAATCAATATTTGTTGTAGGAGCAGCTCCTGCCACAAGAATAATGACCTTGGATAATAATAAAGAATAATGCTTTGGGGTGAGGGAGTGGTTGGATACAGGGACCAGAGATAAAGGACTGACTATGCAATAGCCAGAGGAAGCACATTTTTGTAATAATTAGGTTGTTTTTGTTGGCCTGATCTTTGTATTCACCATGGGAACTGTGTCGCTTGCTTGCTGTTCCTACAGAGACTGCAGAACACTTTTCTTTATACAAGTAAAAGGAATAAAGAATAAGTATCCCCTGAAAGCCAGTGTCTTCAGGGGCGGGGGATGACTTGTATTCATCTCCACATCTAGCTGTAAGGGCCACAGGTTGCCAGCTCTGTTCCATCTGCTCTCGAAGGGCCTCGGCCTGACCTTGTGGAACCTTCTTTCTGGGAAGTTAAGGAATTTCCAGGATTAGCTCAAATCTTGAGGCTGCCAACTGTGACAATCTACAAAGCTCTCTTAGGCAATGATTCAGACCCCATTTCTGCTCAAAGCCAAGATGGTTCCCAGTGAACTGGAAACATTCTCATTTCCTGGATGTAGACTATAATGGGAGTTGACCCTGGAAGAATTTTGGAAGGACAAGCCTCAGCATTTCTGCATATTACAGATTCAACAGCTGATACTAGATATAAGTGAAATGTAATAAAACCTGAAAAGCAAGTTAAAGAGGTCATCAGACACAAGTTTGAAAAAGAACACCACAAGAAAAGGGGGTGTGGTAGTTAATGACAATGATGGTTAATCTCATATATTTAACCATCCAAGATGGTGCATTTTTGGGGGGAAATACCTGGTGAATCTCTCCTGAACTGAATTTCTGGATCTTCTAGCATAAATCCAAGTTTCTAAGTCCTGATTAGATAAAATACAGATTCCCCTCAAAACCCCTAATTGGAAAAGAATAAATTGGTACTTTGGGCTAGCCCAGGTAAGAGGTGGGCCTCAGATCCAGCCAGAAACAGCACTGGTACTCTAGGGTCCTCATTTTCCCCTTTGTCTCCTGAACACTGCAGACATCTGAGCCGTTAGTGATACATCAGAATAAACTTCCAACCTTCCTCTGTGGCCTCCTCAGGCTTCAGTCTCATCTGAAAAGCGAAGAAACAGGACTAGAGAGCCTCTATCACCCATCCTCTGAGAATCCCTGTAACAACTGAGTCTCTGCAGGGTCGGCTCCAGCACTTTCTGACTACAGTATACTCTCCACCTTTCAGACTTCCCTGAGTCCTAGTCCCCAGGCATGCCTAACAGTGTCTAGGGGACTCTCAGATCACAAACCAAAGCTTTAATGGACAATTCAGTCAAAGGTTTCTCCCACCCCTACAAGGCAGAATTGAAGTCTACTGATCCGGTTGACCTTAGGAACTAAGGATACTCTAAGAGCTCTCTAATCCAAAATACAAGGAGGATGAAGAGCACACATGTGAAGGCTTAGCAAGAAAGTGCACGCACGCACGCATGCACGCACGCACACACGCACGCACTTGCACATATATCTGCAGGTTAATTTTATAGTGCAAGTATCTAGGAAGTTAAGAAGACAGCTTTTGACATAAAGCGCCAGCTATTTTCTCAACATTCAACATTTCCAGTCTAGTCCGTAATCCAGCGCGGCAGATCTATGCATAACAATGTTTCCCTAACACTAGTTGAGGGAATTTTAAGAATAGTCAGCAAGGAGTCCAAGGAGTTTTTCATTCAAGGACTCCAGAATGTTACGTAAGGATTCTTATGATTCTGAACAGATGTGGAGAAACTATTCATTTGAAAAATGAGGGACATTTTACAGATTTGTCTAGAGTAAGCCAGGACTTGAACAGAGAGTCCAACAAAGCACTTTCAGATTTGAGCAGTTCCTAATCTCTAACACATTAGCAGATACCTGAGTGAGTTACACAGAAACTTAGAAAAGTCATGGAGAAAGAAGGGAGTCCCAAGTATCTGATTTATCTAGCGACTCAGGGGTCAGTTTGGGAACCTTCTGGAAGCCTAACCAGGGCAGACAGAATTTAGACTAGCCAAGATGATTAATATAAATACCCATCTGTTCTTAACTTAGAAAATTATTTCCCTCTCTTCTATATTATCTTTTGGTTCAAGTCCATGTGCATGCTCTTTCAAATGACTAATATTTAGAGTTGTTGGGGGTAATAAGTACAATGACAAACCATAAGTAGTCTGTATGGTATGGTCTAAATTTTGAGGAAAACTCCCTCACTACAAGTATTTATATGCATACATTTCTTGAGTCGTCTTACCAAGCAGCAGCAAGAGGACTCCTTTGCTTCCAGGCCGTCCTTGGGCATCTTGACCATCTCAGCCTCCCTTGTGTTTAGATTACACTCTCGTCACTGCAGTGGGATTATAATTTCCCTTTTCTGCTATCTATATTTTTCTTCTTGTAATTATACAGTTACATATATCTCATGCAATCATATTTTCTATTGGTATACAAAACAACATGGATAAACTTCATGAACAATGTGGAGAGGAAGAACAATGTTTACAGAGAGTTTGAACACGGACAAACTAACTTGTGGTTGCCGAACCGCAGAGTGGGTGGTTATTCTGGGGATGGGATGGGAAGGCAGGAAGGATGGTGCCAGGGGAGGGGTCGTCCCAGAGACCAGTCGTGTTCTGCTTCATACTCTACACGTTGGCTGCACGTATGTGTTCATGGAGAAAGTTAGTGGCATTGTCCCTGTACAGTGCATACTTGCTGCTAGTTGTATATCACACTTTTAAAAACTTACTTAGAACAAAGAAAACACTCAGAGGTGTTGCCACACTATGCTTTCTTTTGGGTAGTCTAGGGAATGGCTCTTTGTGGACACAGGAGGGAGAATTCAAACTATACTTTCAGCTGTATTTTTTTGGGGGGGAGGGGAGAGGTGCTCATGACAAGGAGGAGACAATTCTACCTTCACAGCTCTCTGTCTGAGAAGGGGGCTCTGCAATCTGGTTCCATTAACCAGGAAGAAAAACACGAACTGACATCAGCAAAAGGTCATGACTTCTGCCAAGATTAGCAGTCTTTGAATCTTTCTGACAACAGAGAATTGATGGCGACTCTGAAAGGCTGTGTTTTCATTCATCTCAGGTTCTCCACAAAGGCTGATACTGGATCAGATATATCACATGGAGAGGCACACATCTAGAACTAAGCCCAGATTTATGAAAACAAAGGGCTGAATCTTCTAGAAGAAACTCCGAGAAGGCGACCTTGAATCCCCAGTTCCTAATGCGAGATCTTCTTATTAACAGAACAGAGGGTCAAGAAATACTTTTGAGATGTGTGAATGTTTAAATCTCTGTTCAAAAAGAAAACTGGAAATGTGCCAGTTCAAGCAGAAGTGACTGTGAATGGGAAGGGACATGCTAGAATGACACTGGATTGATGACTGTCTCTGCAGCATCTCAAGGAAGCCAAGGGGCTAAAGCACGAGGGGACTGAAGTTGCCGTGCACATCTGGGAAAACTCTCTGGAAAGACGCAACTGTCCAGCAGAAATATAGTTCAGGGCACACATGTCATTTAAAATTGTTATTGGCTGTGTGAAAACAAGCGAAACAAATGCTAACATTTTATTTCAGTTAGCACACTATGTTCAAACTACCATCACATCGATGTGTAATCAATATAGAAGTTAATCTATTTCACTCTATCTCCCCTATATGAAGTCTCTGACATCCATTGTGCATTACACTTAGAACAGGTTTTGAATACTCAGCAGCTGCATATGATACTGCGGGTCTAGGCGGCTTCCATTTGGTGGTGGTGGAGGTGCCCTCCATGTGACCTGGGATATACAGAAAAATGAGTTTCCTATTTAACAGCGTTTCCATCTGCTCCTGCAGTCAACTGCATCTAAATCCTCTGCTTTTCTAGATACCTAGTATCCCTGTGGCAATTTCACTTTCTGCTTCCAGTACTTTGAGCATGGTTTCTGTCACATGCAATAAAAGCAGGCAGAGATAGAGAAGGCGTGCCTATGGGCACATCCTGTTTAAGTGGTGGCATGCCTGTTGAATAGCAGACGTTAAATCAGCACGGTTGAATTTATAAACTACGAAAGTTATTAAAAGAAATGTGCCACCATCTTATTCTTGGCTTTCGAGGGCATTTGCTATAGGTTACACAATCAATTTGTCAGTCTCTGCTGTGAATAAATGAACCAAAGTCTAGTTCCTGTTTGAAGAATTCCAGGTACATTTGCTGTAAATTCTGAAGCAAACAGGAGTTTAATAAAGTGCAGGCCTACAAGATACCTGGATCCTATCCATGGGAGAATGCTACGATGTAAAAGAAATTAAAAGAACAGCCTTTCTATCGGCCAGCAAACTCCTGCTCCATCTCAGCTCCTGTCTTCCTGACAGCACGCATGTATTTCTGGGTTTCCAGTTAAACATGGAACTGGAGTTTGAGAGGAAATGGGCCAGTGGTTGATGTCTCCTATGGGGAAAGCAGCGGCCATCCCTGACACCTAGACCCAAATCCTTAGTGATTTAATGATAAATAAATAAGTGTGGCTATTTTGGGACCAGCATTCCTTTCCCTCTGAGCGATCCAGATCCATGCAGAAGAGGCAAAGGCAATACAATCTCCTCTCAACTACACTTTTCTTAGTCATAAGGCTAGCCGTGGGCATTTTAGGTTGTAAAGGCTACTCTGATTTCTAGGGTGTCTTTGCAGGTAATAATATAGGGTTGGCAACTTGGAAAGTCCAGACCAAAAAAGAGGCAGAAACAATCTTCCTCCCACGGGCAGACAGGAGCCCTCCAGGGACCAGGGGCACCAGGGGTATGTGCAGTTCAGTGGTTTCGGAGGAGATGGGAAGGGCACAGGGGTAGGTATTTAACAGTGTTTAACTAGACAGTGAGGGCCGAGACGGAAAGAATGAGAAAGCAAACATACCACTATATCCTTTAAAGTGTCGGCATGGGGCCTGTGTGCCAAGTGTGGGAGGGAATCTGCAGAATTTGCTGTAACTCCAGCTATCTAGAGAGGAGTTAGATATTCAGTGGGTGTCTTTCAGCCAGAAGGGGAACCAAGAATGGCATGCCGCTACTCCATGTGTGAGTCAGGGCCTTGTAGGTGCCTTTTCCCTTGCACAGGTCACTCACCATGTAAGGGGGGAACAACGCACTTGCCCAGGAAGATAGCCCGGGCAGTTCCTGTTGGAAAGCTCAAGTGAGTCAAAGAAAACTTAGCCTTTAACATCCAAAGTTTCTGTTCTGCTCATCCTATTTATGAGTAGGTGAGAAGCTTCACACACACACACACACACACACACACACACACACACACACACACAGACACAGAGAGAGAGAGAGAGAGAGAGAGAGAGAGAGAGACAGACAGACAGAGACAGAGACAGAGACACACACACACAGACACACAGAGAGAGAGAGAGAGGGAGAGAGAGAGACAGAGAGAGAGAGACAGAGAGAGAGAGAGACAGAGAGAGAGAAAGAGAGAGACAGAGACAGAGACAGAGACACACACACACAGACACACACAGACACACACACACTGGCACAAAAGCAGGGCCTTTGAGTTCTTCTAGTAGTTTGTGTATGTGGCTTTTCTAAGTCCCTGTTTTTATCACAGGGTGCCATTTATAAGAAAGAAGGAGGAATGGATAACCTCCAAAGGATACAGTTGATGAGATCATATCTGAGAATCCCAAAACTTTGGAAAGGACACAGGAAAGAGGGCAACAAAGTGGCTGAAAGACCTTAGGTGACACAGAGACAAGCTTTGGGTTTGAAATCTGCCCCTGATGGCTGTTTACTTTCACACAAACGATGTAACCTCTGTGTGCTCAGCTTCTTGACCTGTCACTCAGAGGCAGCAATGCTTTCTTACCCGTTGGGAACCATACACTAGATGAGGCCGTGTATGTTCAGTATCTAGGGCATCTTGTACCCATCAATATAAGCAAATCCCATTACCAATAGCACAGTGTGTTTTCAGGATTTACTTAAAGATGCAGTCTCTAGTCCAGGCTGGCTTCAAATCCCCAATGCAGGTGAGGATGACCTTCAACTCTCTATCCTCCTGCCTCTACCTTCCTAGTACTGGGGTTATAGACATGCATTACCATGTCCTACTTATGGTGTGCTGTGTACAGAGCCCAGAGCTTCTTGCATGCCAAGCAAGCATTCTACTAACCAAGTTGCATCCTCAGCCCCATCTTTATTTCTTTTTTTTCTATCAGCACTCCTCTTACTTCAGCATCAGTCCTGGAATGGCAGGTGTGGGCTACCAAACACTGTCACATTTTTACTGTTAAATCTGGACAGGACTATACAAATGTCTAGTCTTGCTTAGAAAACACCCTTTCATATTAAAAAGAAAAACGATCAAAATAAGGCAATGAAAACGATTTGTGTATTCCAGGAAGCTAATGAGGGGAAAGACCCTTTTCTTTCTTTCTTTCTTTCTTTCTTTCTTTCTTTCTTTCTTTCTTTCTTTCTTTCTTTCTTTCTTTCTTTCTTTCTTTCTCTCTCTCTCTCTCTCTCTCTCTCTCTCTCTCTCTCTCTCTCTCTCGATTTATTTATTTATTTTATGTATGAGTACACTGTAGCTGTCTTCAAACACACCAGAAGAGGGCACCAGATCCCATTACAGATGGTTGTAAGACACGATGTGGTTGGTGGGAATTGAACTCAGGACCTCTTTGCATCTTTCCAGCCCCCAAGACCAAGACCAATTTAAGTTTTATTTATTGTATGTTTATGAATGTACATCACATGAGTGCCTGGGAGCTGTAGATAGCTAGGAGCTACCATGTGGGTCCTGGGACTAAAGCCCAGGTCTTCTGTAAGAGCAATAAGTGCTCTTAACTGCTGAGCCATCTCTCTAGCCTCCAACATTTCTAAAGAATTATTCTCAGAATTATTGGATGCTCCTAATGATAGATTAAGGCCTTGCCTTCTGGGGGATAGTTCTGGGAAATAAATTCAGTTGTGCGTATTGGCTCTTAGCTTTGGTATGGGCTCTTTTGAGAGATACAGGAAGCATGTAAGAGTCTGTGGGATGGGGTATGTAGTGTCATCAAGCTTCCTCTAAGACCAGCTCAAAACTATCAAGGGCCTTGATGGGGTGCTGGGAAGGAGTATAAGAAGAAAATAGTCAAACTGTATCACATTGCCTGGAAGAATAGTTACATCCAGAGGCTTCTATTTCAATTGCCCAGGCTGGGGAGGGGGAGGCTTCACCTCTATATGATGTAGCAGGGAAGACTGGGAGGCCTGGCATACTGCCCATGTGGAGAAGTTGCCACCTAGCTGAGGGGAGAGTCAGGCTGAGCCAGCCCTCTGTTCCCTGGAGACTTGGATCAAGCTCATAGCCAGGGGAAGTAAGGATTAACACAATGTGGTGTCCGAGCTAATGAGTTAGCAAAACAGAGACAGATGGCCACTGAGTAACTTAGCCTATCTCTGTTTGCAGCGCACTCCCACCGCGTCTCCTGTCCTTGTGCTGTCTAACTCTGCAGAGCCCTTTCTGTCCAACCCAGAAGGTCATGGTCACTGAGTAATCATCCTGCATGAAAAACAGCTACAAGCCCACTTTTTAAACACAACTGTTGCCCATGATTGGTGGATAGTGGAGTGGAATATTTTACTGGTGGCCTTGGAGAGACACCCCTGGTTCTAGAGGGGACACAGTGATTTTGATGGAATTCTTATTTTATATTTAAGATATAATTGCTTTTTACCAGTAGGCAGTATGTACAGAATGCTAGAACATGCTATTACTTGGGGGTACCTTTTGTTCTGACCCTAAAACAAATTTCCTTTACTCAGATCTATAGATTGCAACAGTTTCCTTTGTGGGCTGGGGTTGGGGTTGGGGAGTCTTGGCTAGAGAATGTGGCAAGTGGACAATGCTGAGACCAGACATGTGGCTATTCACGTGGGAGGCAAATGACTGCTTTACAAGTTGTCTGTAACCCAATCTGTCTGTGACACCATCCCCCCCATATATACTAACAGTGTGTGCCCCCTAAAAATAAGTGTTTGTGTGTATGTGCATGCGTGTGCACATGCATGATGCATGCTGACACACACCTGTGGAGGTTAGAGGACAAGCTGATGGGTCTCTCCTCCTTTCCTGTGGGGCCTGGGAATAAAGCCCAGGTTGTCAGGCTTGGTGGCAAATGCCTTTACTGGCTGAGTCATTTTACTTGTTCACTCTTTGTATCTTTTAAGGTCTTTTTTGTTTTGTCTTGTTTTTGCTAGGAAAAAAAAAACCCAAACAAACATGTTTTCCAATGGTCATTATTTCCAGGCGGAATTAAAGGCAGCTGCCAGTGGTGAGACTTGCCTATTGCTGACACCAGCTCAGACAGTCAGTTTGGAAGATCCTTTCCTATTGAGTATTGGTTCATTTTAAAAATAATATTTCCTGAACAATCCCTGTTATGTAAACAACAGAAGAATATCTTCAGAAGAAAAGAAGGTTTAAAATTTATTTCCTTCCCTAGTCCACCTGGTTATTTCATTCAATGAGGTGATCGGGAACTTCAAGAAAATCAAGACAACGTTTTCCAGGGTCTAGCCCTGTAAGTGTAATCCTTACCTCTTATCAAGAAACTTCTCTTTATAACAGATGGTGGCCATTAAAGAAACCACAGCCAATCAAAATGTATAGTTATGGAGTCCGCTTCTGCCCGATACATCTACAACCTGACTCCTGTACCTAAGGCTCAGGTGTCATTGTGGACGAGGAGTGGAAAGATCAGAAGGACAGGGAGTTGCTGTGAAACTGTGTCTCCCAGGAACGTCAGAAGCTACACTCATAAAGTCTCACCAACATGGCTGCCTAAATATGAGCTGCACAAGGATGATGCTAATGAGCACGCTAGTGTGGACAAAGGAAGGCTGGAGGGGCTTCAGCCCCATACAAAGAACTGCAGGCAGCTAAGGAAGGCTGAACGCGGGAGAAACAGTCGTCCCTGGGAGGAGCACATCAGCTGGTTATCCACACCACTGGTCAGCCCTGAAAACATGCACACAAAAGGAACATCATATAGACTGAGCAGGCTGTATTTATGTATTTAGGAATACACACCACCACCACCACCACCACCACCACCACCACCACCACCACCACCACCACCACCAGCGCTGCCGCCGCCACCACCACCACCACCACCACCACCACTAATTAATGAAAAAGGAGACCATGCATTTGAAAGAGAGTAAGAATAAATCTATGGGAGGTTTTGGAGGGAGTAAAGAGAAGAGGGAAACTATATAATTATATTGTAATTGCAAAAAAAAAATAAAATAAATTGGGTTAGAGAGATGGCTCAGAGGTTAAGAGCACTGACTGTTCTTCCAGATGTCCTGAGTTCAAGTCCCAGCAACCCCATGTGTAATGGAATCCAATGCCTTCTTCTGGTGTATCTGAAAACAGCTACAGGGTGCTCGTATACATAAAATAAATAAATCTTAAAAAAAAACTAAAATAAAATAAATTATATTTATTCATACAAGTGAATTTTGCCTTTGAAAAGTAAAAGCTGACTTAGAAGAAGAAACTTTCAGGAGTCACTGAATGATTTAATAAAATATGTACATAAATGGGAGCACAGATGCATACTCTGCACACCCAAAGACTACTCATACTTCCATCCATTCCCTCAAAATTTCTTCTCCATCCACCCTCTCAGGACTTCCCTGTTCACACCTAGCTTCTTAGAGCGGGACCTTGGGATCGACAATGATAAAAAGGTCAAAGAATTTTGAGCTCACTAGCAGACTTCAGACCAAAGATCAGGTGAGAATATACTTTCCCTACCCTCTGTGGGCTGAAAGTTGAGTGTGCTAGTCAGCTAGTGATCTAGAAATCCTTCGAACTGATCACATAGTTGTACTGACTCTTGGTGGCATTGTAGGACCTAAGCATCATCCTTGTACTGGCATTGTAGGACCTAAGCATCATCCTTGTACTGGTATTGTAGGGCCTAAGCATCATCCTTGAGCCCATGTCAGTAGCATCTCCTTATCCTTCTTGCCAGTAACTAAAATGCCCTCACACACTACCAAACACTGAAAGGTAATTAGCAACAAATTATAAGATGTATGAACTTCTAACAGGTCAGAGCTAAGAGTAAAATAATTAGTATTTGGGGTTTTTTTCTAGGTATAATGTCTCATTTAGGAAGAAGGGTCTGAGTAATCTAAAGGAATACAATACAATATAAGGCTGGGTGGAATCATGGAGTGCAGCGTCTGAGCATGAGTCTGGGTCCAGGTGGGCCAGAGAAAACCCCAACCAACCAACCAATCAATCAGTCAATCAACTAATCAATCAATCAATCAATCAATCAACTAACCAACCAAACAACCAACTAACCAGTCAATCAACCAACCAACCAACCAACCAACCAACCAACCAACCAACCAACCAACCAACCAACCAAAACATGTACTGTAAGCCATTTAATGAAAGGTTTTCACTGGACTCAGAGTCTTTCATCTTTAATGATGTTACCTTCATATCCCAGGAATCTTCCAACATCCTACCAATAGGATTCAAAGCAGCCTTAAGGACATTTGTACTGTCTAATAAATAGTGAGCCTGATCCAAGTTAAAGGGATATGATGAAACACAACCTCAAAACTTTAACTTCGTTAGCCCTGGTGAGCAAATCAGCTCTACAGAGTAGCATTTGAATAGTTTTAAATTCTAAGAACTTGTGGGGAAGTTCTGCTTTTTGTCTAGACTTAGCAAAGTGCCTGACATGCCATTTGCAATAGCTGCCTTTTGGATGAATGAATAAAGCACAACAAAACTAATGTGCATTTGTACCAGAGAAGAAATGTCTGGAGTTCTAACTTTTGAGGTTATAATTAGGAAGGCCATTCTATCCTCTCATGAAATACCCTCTGATGTGGCTTTCAAAGACAATATATCTAAGATTAGTGAAACTCTATGGAGAACAATTCTCCCCTGACCCTGACCTGTGGTTATTTGGTAATGTCTAGAGATATATTTTGGTTGTCACAAATGGTAGGAAGGGTGTCCCTGGCATCTCCTCAGTAGACTGAGGTAGAAGTGCAGCTAACACAGAACAATGCACATGACAGCCTTCCACAGTCAAGGGGGCAGCTGGCTCTAGATGTCAAGAGTGGTCTTGTTGAGAAATTCCAGGCCAGATAATCCACTGGTCAGACCCAAATAACTAGACATATTTCCCAATGATCTTTATGTCAGATCCTATTTGTTCTTCTTAGGTCTTTTCTTTCTTTCTTTCTTTCTTTCTTTCTTTCTTTCTTTCTTTCTTTCTTTCTTTCTTTCTTTCTTTCTTTCTTTCTTTCTTTTTCTCTCTCTCTCTCTCTCTCTCTCTCTCTCTCTCTCTCTCTCTCTCCTTCCTTCCTTCCTTTCCTTCCTTCCTTCCTTCCTCCTTCCTTTCTTCCTTCCTTCCTTCCTTCCTTCCTTCCTTCCTTCCTTCCTTCCTTCCTTCCTTCCTTCCTTCCTTCCTTCCATCCTTTTTCTAAAATGGTTATATATGCATGGACATTTTGACTGCATACCACATCTGTGTCTGCCAGCAGAGAATGTCAAAGCCCCTGGAACTGGAGTTTCAGATGGTTGTGAGCCATTGTGTGGGTGCTGGGAATTGATTCTGGTTCCTCTCTACAAGAACATCAAGTGCTCTTAACCCCTGAGAAATTTCTCCAGCTCAGTCTTTTCTGTATATCTATCTATCTGTCTCAAGCTTCCTGATGCTAAATATATGTATTTTTATCTACTGTCTATTGTATCTGATTGTCTCAAAGATACTCTGGGTTAATTATAGGGTGAAGTGAGAGAGACAATGGTCAAGGCCCCATAAAGGACAGAGATCCAACATGAGTTGTTTCTTCCTTCAATAAAGAACAGCCTGAAAGGATTATGAGTAGATGCTCAACTGATGCCTGCCATACTATTCTAGTCCATTTATCATGACACTCTTACCAGGCAGGGTTAGAGGTAGCGTGAGAGCCTAATTGTGGAGGAAATCTATAGTCTTTTAACAGCAGTTCATCATGATCAATACTGTTCTGGGCCAGGGTCAAATTACTCAATTCTTCTAAAAAATAGGTTAAAGCATATCTATACATGTATATGTACACCATTTGGCTAAGCCGAAAGCCTGGAATTCTGGTAAAGTTGTTTCTAACTAATAGTTAACTAGCTATGTAGCTAGTCATTGGAACTTGCTTCCCTCATCCAAAATAAAGAGATCATGACCAGACTAATTTTGATGGCTGATGGGATAAGGAAAACAAAATACATAGAGAAATTGGCGAGAGTGAAGAATTTGGACTAAACATGAAAATGATTTCTTGGCTGGGAGTGATGGGTCTATATTTTAATTTAGAAGTCTATTAACAGGTGTCGATTAACCTGTAGTCACCCCATCAATCAGATCTAACTCCAAATGACTGGGATGCCAGCCTCACTTGCTTTTATAAGACTGAAGCCATCACTCTTTGAAACCAAAGGGTGCTTTATGTGAATGCATGCAAACCACAGACTCGATGGAGGTGGAATTCAAACAGAGCTTTCCTCTGCAATCCAAATATTGAGGCAACACTACAACAGCGAAGGGCTGGGTGCAGCTCAGGTACTAAAGCACTTGCCTTGAGTGGAATGCAGAGACTACCAAAGAAGTTAATGAAAGTAAATAGAATGAAATAGTAAGAACATTGAAATTTTCAAGGCAAGAGTTTGGATTATATTTTCCTGGAAATGACACCAGTGTGGTAATGCCAGACAGACTTCTAGGTGAGTTACTATCAGATACAGCCCAGTGACAGGTCTGTTTGCTGTATTGTTTTGGTTCCCGTGCTTATAGTTTTGATATCAACTTGACACAAGCTAAAGTCATCTGGGAGGAGGAAGTGTAAATTTTAAAAATGTCTCCATAGGACCAGACTGCAGGCAAGCTAGTAGGGCACATACTTAATTAGTGATTGATGGGGGAGGGCCCAGCCCATTATGGGTAGTGCCACCTTGGGCTGGTGGTCCTGAATTCTATGGGAAAGCAGACTGAGCTTCTGCATCAGCTCCTGCATCCAGGTTTCAGCTTGTTTGAGTTCCTGTCCTGACTTCCTTCAATGATGGATTATACTATGTGGAAGTGTAAGCCAAATAAACCCTTTCCTCCCCAGATTGCTTCAGTCATGGTATTTTATCACAGCAATTGTTGGTCCTCTACTTCTGACTCTTGCCAGACCTAGTGATCTCTACCTTATTGCATCCTCTGCTTATTTCTGTGGGAATTTTAATACAATTAAATCATCTTAATTATACACGTATATTGATATCCCAGGAAGCTCATGAAAACTACCTGGCAGAAAGCATAGATGTACATTTGCTTTAGCTATCTGGGCTTTGCTGGGGCATTAACCACAATCCATGAGTGAGATGTCATCTTAAGCCTGTGTGTGTGGCCGGTTAATCACGTGGTGTGTTTCAGTTTGGCTGAGTGAATATGCTCCACAAGTTCACTTCGGCCTTCTCCAACATTAGTTTTCCAAGATGACCAACAACTGACAGAGAGGAAAGGGGAAGTCACCTCTTTGTTGGCCAAGCAAAGCCAGGGCATTTTATGGAGTTCCTAGCAGCTAGCTGGAGGTATGATTTAAGCCTAAAAAAACCTCTCTAGAATCCCAAGGCTTCCACAAAAAGGCAATGTCGGAGAATGGCAGCAAAATAAAAGCCTGGGATCTCAGGACGTGGTTCCAGGAACAATGAGTACAGAAAAGTGAAATGGAGTCACTTTTTCCAGGCAGGCCACTTCCACAGATGATGCAGTCACACGGCAACAAGCAGTATTTACGAGTATGTGAGGACACCCTGCATGTTTATAGGCACCTCAGCAGCCGCCAACAGCGGAAGAGAGGGAGTGGATCCATTTGTGAACAGCAGCCTCTCTCTTCACCCTGCTCTAATTCCACCAAACCCATGGGAGCCTAGCTCACCAGTTCAGCAAGAACCATCTTGATTAAAATACGATGTCTCTGGTCACTAAGAGTTCTCCCGGGAAGTAATGGGAAAGTAGCCAAACCACACTGTGTGAGGAGCAGGCGAAGCCTCTCTCCTTTGCATGCAGACATGTTCTGGCCGGAGCCACAGCCTTCCCACCAGCACCTCTGCTCTCCCACCCAGCTTCCCACAGGGTACACCTGGCTGCCTTCTACTTACTCTTCACACCCCGTCATCCCTCTCCTCTGTCCCTGGGAATGAAAATTTCATTCGATCCCTGGCAAAAGGATACCATTTACCACATCCCCTTGGAGGCCTAGGAAATCAGCCTTGGACAGAAAGGCAGAGAAAGCCAGAAAGGGGATTTCCTCCATTGGCCTGTCAGTCCACCATTTCTCATCAGTTCCCTTCTTTCCCCTCAAAGCACTTGGAAGACTCTGAGCAAACCCTGTTGGCTCAGTACTTGGAAAAGTCTGTGAGGTAAAAATGACCTCCAGTTTACAGACCTTAATCAGAAAGATTTTGTTGGTTTAGGTCTTGAGACAGTCTTACTGACCTTGCCTCCTGAGTGATAGGGTTACAGAGGCATGCATCTCTAGGCAGAAGGATTGATTTTAAAATCCACTTGTTCACTTACTCACTTAACATTCAATAAATACAGAGTACCTGTATATACCAGGAACTGGGCTGAGACTGTCTAAGTCAGTACTGATGCCATGTGCTTGACACCTGACAATGTCAATCTATCCTTGAAAGAGAAGCCCCATTTACTATATCCTGAAACACATAACCCTGGATCAGTGCAGTAGAGTGGCTAACGGATACCCAGGCTACTCTCTTGCTGTTCTAAGAATAGGGAAGCTTTGCTGAAGAGAATGACCCAGAAAACACCAGGTGCTTTTTATGGTCAGATTATCCTCCCTTCTATAACGGGCACCATGCTACCTGATTTATTTACCAGACAATGTCTACTGAAATCAAAATGGATAAAGTCAGTGAGATGCCTCACTAGTAGAGGCTCTTGTCACCAAGCTCAAGGACCAGGGTTTGATGCTCAAGACCCACATGATAGAATATAGTGACTAACTCCCATAAGTTGTCCTCTGACCTCCACATGTGCACCATGCCCACACATGTGCACACAAAACAAATAGACAGATGGATAGTATACACAAACACATTTTGTAAACTAATGATTTAAAATGCACAAATAAATTTAATCTTAGGTTTATAAGGGTTGAGAAACAAAAGAAAGGTAGGTAGTTCCAGTTGACAAGGTTGATTAACAATGACTTAAGTGCTCTGATTCTTTTTAAATCTACATGGGTGTTTTTCCTGCATGTATGTCTACACATTACGTGCATATAGTACCCAAAGAGGCTGGAAGAAGGCATTGGATCCCTCAGAAATGGAATATTAATTGGTTCTTAGCTACCATGTGGGTGCTAAGAACTGAACTTATGTCCTCTAGCAAAGCAGAGCAACCAGTGTTCTTAAACACAGAGCCATCTCTCTAGCCCTTCAAATCTGTGTGTGTGTGTGTGTGTGTGTGTGCACACACGCACGCATGTGTGTTATAGCACAAGCGGAGGCCTGAAGACCTGTCCTTCCTTGTCTTCCTCCTTGTTTGAGGTAGCATCTCTGTTCTTCTCTGCCTCAAATACCAGGCTCAGTGGCCCATGAGTTCCCAGAGATTCTCTTGCTTCCCAGGTCCATGTAGTAGCACCAGGATCATAGATAGGTACTATAGTACAGATTTACATGGGCTCTGGAGGTTTGAACTTGGGTCCTTATCCTTGTGTGGCAAGTACTTTATCCACTGAGTTATGTCCCCAGCCCAATGCTCTGAATCTTAAAGGGAAAAGCAGCCTTTGTAAGAAACATGCTCTTTACAGTTTCATGTACAGTTTTGGTGAAAGAGCAAATATCTTGATTGTAAAAACAAAAGGAGCCCATGGGCTGAAAGAGTTAAGCATACTGTGGTGAGAAGAAAAATACTTAAAACTAAGATATTTTGCTTTATGGCAAATTCTATTGATTCATGGAGTCCCTTTAAAAAATAACTATTTGAGATTCCCATAATAAACTGAGAAACCTCCAGAAAATGTTGCATAAGTTTCAGAATCATCAATTTAAGAAACTTAATATTTATTTTTTGCAGTGTCTCTCAACTGTAATATACTGTCTTTATAATTAAAAAAAAATCTTCAGTGTTAAGAGCATAAAAAATTTTAAAAATCTCATAGAACTTGCAGACCCCAAGTCCCAGAGCTCACAATCTGAGAAATACTGATTTTTGTCTCGCCCTTGCCTTTTATGGGTGAAGGAACAAATGACTCTCCTAACCACACAGATGGCTCTTAGCACAATCCAGCCAGAAAGCTAGGTCGCCTGGTTTCTAGAACAGTAGTTTTCCCTTCTTTAGACAAGGCCTCCTCTGTCTGCTGCTCAGCTCACTATCTGTCTCAGACAGACACTGGCTTTGTACTAGTGCAGAGGTAGGAAACAGATGGGGGCAGCAGGTTTGAGGGGAAGTGCCGTGGGTGTGGCTGCCATCACCGCAGCTGGGCCAGTATTCGAAGGGAAGGGACTCCTATGGTCACATTCTTCTGTGCATCTTTGAAACAAAGAAACTTTGGCCAGAAAACACAGGCAGCTTTAGGAGGAAGCATTACTGCCTAACAAGTTTGGGCAGAAAGTTCGAAGAACATGGTCCTGAGCTAAGAGCCAGAGGAGCTCCAGAGGTATGAGGTTATAATTCAGGGTGGCCAATTTAATCAGCTCATATTCATTAAACACCCACATACACATGGTGCTTTCCCTCACGCAGAAGCATCCACAGGCCTGTTTTAATCGGGCCACCCTGTTCATGTTGGGAATCTAGCCAGAGTGTTAAAGCAACTGCTTCCCTTCTTGAGAAAATAGGGTAGACTTACTACCATGAGTCAAGGGGAAAGCCTCTAGTTTTACATCCCATCTGAAAGCTGGGAAGGACACAGGGAATCTGTTTTCCAAGGTTTGTTTGTAAAACTCAGTGATATATTGAACCTTCCTCTTTCAGACTGGCAACATCCTATGCCATCTACATTCCAGACTTTTCCCTGCAGTTTCCTTGGGTGGGGTCCCTCTCTTTTATCTGAGCTGAACTTGAGTACTTATAAATATTCCCACAGAGGGACTGAAGCATTATGGCCCTTGAGTTACTTATAATTAGCCAATCAATGATTTTGAGCACTTCTGGCCCTCGGATAATGAACTCATTGCAAGTAAAGAAAGCTTGTTCTTACCGCTGGCTGTTGAACTGCCAAGAATGTTTTCAGCCCCACTGATTTACCAAGCAACTTTTGATTACCATCTGATGAGAGGACTGACTGAGGCTGTTGGGCTGAATCTCCCTAAGAGCTGGGTTTGGCAAACTTCTGGTAAGAGGTGGTCTCTGAAAGCTAGGGAGCCATGCAGGGCATCATACAACTTCACGTCCCTGTCTGAGGTGTTGGCAGATGCTGTGGTTTTCCCAAGAATCTCCCGCACTTCTGCAATATGTCCCCAACAGAGAACATTAGATCATTAGGAAAGACTGAAAAACTGTCCTGACACCAGGGCATGATGACATGATGCTATTCTTCTCTTACATGATGCTATCCACTGGTAAAGACCCATGAAGCTTAGTGAAAGACTCCAGGTATTCAACTTAGAACTTAGAACACAAAGCACAAAGAAGGTGTTCAACCAAATACTGTGGTGCTCTTCATAGTTTAGGGAAGCTCAAGGTAAGTTCATGACACAAAAACAGAGGCAGGATGGCTCTGAGTATCTCCAAAATTATGGCCAGGGAAAACAGGTATTACCAAGAGACTTAGGTGAACAAACCATATGAGCTATAAAATAATAATACCCTTATAGTTTGTAAAACTCCTTAGGTTTCTCCAATAGCTCTACGGTGGATATACATGAAATGAGCAGGTTCCTGTCTCTTTAGTTCAGGAGTAGCCAGAATTCCTCCATATTAAGAATCAGAACCTTGCCAATGTGCTGGAAAGATCATCACACACGCCCCCTACCCAATGTTAAGCTTTTATTTTCAACTTGGTGACTTTCATTTAAGCCAGTGTCAACACTTCAGAAACCTGACCAGATTTATAGATTAAGACTCTCCAAGCCAATATAAGGCCCACGATTCTCTTGTGTTTCAGTTACGTAATGCCTTAATTCATTCAACAAATGTTTACCAAGTGCCAGTTGTATATGCCAAGCAAAGACACAAGGAGTAGAAAAACAGTCAGGAATGAGACAGACCAATCTTTATAATGTCAGGCACACAAGGGACTGTGAAAGGGCCTCTGTGGTGGAGTGGAGGGTATTCTGGACATGTAACTGTGGGTCACATCCAGGGCTATACATGAGGTCTGGGAAGGTGTCCCCATGAAAACACTACAGAGAGAGATAAAGGCACCTGAGTTGTCAATGAGAAAACAAAGTCATTGTTTAATTATTACAGTTTGTTTGCCAGACCCAAACCTTCCAAATGTAGGGGTCTGCAGAGAAATGTAATCTACAGTGGAAGTTTGGAAAACATTATTCCAGTGTGGCACTGAAGGGTGTGGGAAGGGGGCATTCAGTGTTACCATCATACATGCACAGATTACAGAACACCCTTGAGCCAGACAGGGTGATTGATGTCCTCTGATTTGCCTCTTAGCCCTCTCCAGACAGAGACAGAAGCATCTTGCAAGTATGAGGCTGGTTAGTGCTCCATAGTAAAACATTATTATTTTTTTTTAAAGGAGGGGGGCGGGGAGAGAAAAGACACTTGCATCCTGTCTCTTGAAGTGCTACTTCCTGCCATCAGCCACAGCTTGGTGGGCTTTTAAGTACAGAGTGCTAACTCTTGGTTGCTGAAGCAACTTCAGCTCCACTAACCTTTACACATTATGACTATGTCAGTTTTTCCAAGCAGGAGAAAGGGATGGAAAGCCAGGCCACATCTTAATAAGGCCCTGGTGAGCTAATGGGTGTGATTATTTCATTGTCTCGGATTCATGCCAGCCTAGGCTCATCAGATACAGGCACAATCCAGGAGAACCATGACCTCACTTTTGACATGGGGCTGTGTGCACAGATGCCAGCAGGAATTTAGTGATCCCTCAGCGCAGGTAAAACTCAACTCTTTATGGTTGCAGCTAATGAGAAGCACACCAAAGTTACCTAAAACAGTAAAGCTAATATTGACATTAGTGTACTAGATATGTTGGGGTAAGGGAAGCCAGGAAAAACTGCTGAGACCATCTGTGCTAAGTGTGTCGCATCCATAATGAGGCACATATTTAAGATAAATTGCCATCTCTTTAAATGATTAAGTGCCAGATTTATGAAAAGCTGCAGCCCTACCAGGACCACAGGGTTGCTAAGTGGTTTAAGGCTATAAAGGTGAGACTCTCACAATTCTAGGTGTGTCACAAACTGTTCACTGACTTGCAAAGCCTTTCTGTGTCTCAGTTTCCCTGACAACAGGAGAGCAATTCCATTACTTAAACTGCTCAGTTATGAGTATAATAGACTTTAGCAAATCAGGAACACACATTTTTTTCAAGGATGAACTCTCTCAGACCCTTCCCACTGTACCATCTCAACACATACTGGAACACACTAGGAAGTGTAGTCCAAGGCTCTATGCATCCTAAATTGCACTTCAGAGCACATGCACTCACTCACTAGTCATTCAGTGTTTCCTCTGGAGCATCTCATATGTACCAGAGTTAGACCTTGCTGTAGGCACAAGAGATATGATATTCTGAAAACAGACTGCTTGGAATCTGGGGTTTAGCTTACTGGTATAAAAAAAAACCAAACAACCCAAGGGAAAAACAGACTTCTTCTCTGCTCTAATGGAGCCTAGAGTTTGTTGAGGAACAGCACCAAGGTTGAGATTTATTCCTTTGTGAGCCATATGACATTGGACAACTTCATTCCCTCATCTGCAGAATGTAGACAATAGATGCAACCTGTTTGGAATATGAACGTGAGTAAAATTATATCTGACACATGTAAGTTAGCCAATAAGTGTTAATTCTTTCCTTCCTCTCTCCAAGAGTCACAAAAGGAAAACAACAAACAAAAACAAAATGGTGCTCTCAGTTTCATTTCTTCAAATGACAGATGCTTCATAAATACAAATAACAAGCCACAATCAACTCTTTCCCTACAAGAGGCCGTGTAATAAGAAGAGCTGTAGTTTGGGGAACACAAAGCTAGAAGCTTGACATTTGTATGAGGCTTTGAGTAGACTATTTAAACCTCGCTGGGCCTTTGTGTTCTCATCTGTGAAATGTCAACAAAATCACAGACTTGAGAATTAAGTACAAATGTTGCTTTTATTTCCTCAGTTGAAGGGATGAGTGGAGAGCCATACCCAAGCTTTATGAATACATGGCTTGTGCTGAACGTTTCTATCTAACTATCCCTAGACCTAGAAGTGTCTAGCCTTTGTACAACCTAATCTACAAGATTGGACCTTGAAGGCTTCAGTTTCCAACCTCTGTCTCCTAACCTAGACCTAGAATATTTCAGTCTCAGAGACTTGCTGCTGAATAAACTCACTCAGCTCTTTCTGAACTCCTGCTGGCTGGTTCAACTCAGCTGTTCCAGTTCAAACACCTCTCCAAGCTGACTGATTCAAACTGGCTTCTCTTGGTTTCTGACTGAATTGCTCTGCTTGGTAAAACTGCCTCTGAATTCTATGAACTGAACTGCACTGACTGCACAAACTGAACAGAACTACACGAACTCAGCTGAACTCAAGTCTACTTCTCTCCCTGAACTGCTCTTTAGTAGCCTCTTTCCTGTCTGTTCTCTTGAGAGTTGGGGGGGTATCCTATCTCTGATTCATTCTGACAAATCTTTCTCTGATTCATCAGTTTGTCACTCAATTAGATATCATTGTTTGGGACTAAAAGTGTATACTAAAAGTGTGTCTAAATTCTAGCTAAAGGGATGAAAAGTGTGTATTTCATCCGGATCACACAGACCTAGAAGGTCTTTGGATGGGATCTCTTGCCAGAGCTGTGTTGTTGCTGGATTAAAATTCCTCTACATCTAAGAAAGAGGAAAAATGGGATAATCTTGGACAATCAGGAAGAATCAGCAGCTGCCTGGCTTATTAACAAACAACGAGGGCAGCACAACACTGTCTTAAAGTTGCTGGTTTGGCTTAGCTCTTATAGTACTTGTATTTTTCTTCATTTGTTTGTCAGATTCAGAGATACAGAGAGATATCATAGCTCCACAAACAGCATTGTGGTGGGATTTCTGTTGAGAAGCCGTGAAAGGGTCATCAAAAAGCCATGCCACTGCTTTCAAGGGAGAGCAAAGTCTGGCATTGGATTTCCATTCTTTCGGTGACTCCAGAAGACATTAGCAACCTTAATGTCACTATTTCTTCTTAATTACCCACAAGCCCTATGTTTTCTAGTTCCCAAATATGAAGCAGGGATCTTAATATAGCAAACAAATAGCATTTGGGTGGAATCCAAACATGTTCTGGGAAGTTCCCCAGTAAGACTGTTCTTCCTTCACCCTCTCTGTTGGGTCTGTAGTACTTACAGATGGGAGAGTCAAGAGCTCTTTCACAGCTGAGAGAGAGGCAGTGTGGACCAGTCTCATCCCTCAACCCTCTGAAGCCACCCATTGGTGCTATATTTCCTAGCTTCCATATGCTTCAGGCTCCAGTCAAATCTATGCAAATTTCAAAAGTGTAACTTAAGTCATGTCTATCTCCATTTAAAAAATCTGTATCATGTTTAGGATAAAATCCCAAACCTTCCCCTGGCTTTACATACCCCAGCTCCAGTTCTACAGTCCTTAGCCTTTAAAAAACAACTTATTAGCCATACCAAACTATTATAAATGTAAAACTAGATATCCAAAAGAGGCTTAAAATTATTAGGGGTCAGCAGTGAATGCTGTTATTATTGCTATTGTTGGTGGTAGATCGTTGATAGAGAGTTTTAAATATTTCTTCCAAACATGAACTGTAATTCCTGCCAATGGCTATAAATCTTTGTGGACAGCCTGTGTCACAGGCAAATCCTTTCACCCTGGTTACTGTGCTCAGGCATTATCTTCCTGCTACATATTTAACTTTGTCTTTCCCCTTCTGGATGTGTCTGTCCTTTGCAGGAAATAGCAGCTGCGCTGCTAGCCCTGGCCCTGGGCCTTCTCCAAGGTCATTTCCATATCCTGTGAGAGACTCATCCTCTCAAAGTTTGTTTTTGCAGCAAAAAAAGAATAAAGATCATTTTATTGTATATAGCATTTTTTATTCAGAATGACTTCTGTGTGATTCAGAGAGATGACCAGGCCACAGTCTCTGATTCTGCAGCTTGCACCAAGCTAGTTATTATGGCTACTCTATCACCTAAACTCAAGAGGTTCTGGATGGAACCTAGTTGCCAGAAATTACATACCATGTCTTAGGAGGGGAAGTGAAGGATGCAGCATCCATTTTAAAGAATAGCAGGATTTTCTGAGAGAGATTTCACTAACTATCTTACACCCAAATTCAAAGCCAAGTAACTAACAAGTAACCCCTGAGAAAGGCAAAAGCACCACTTCCCATCTTCCCCTCTCCCCCCAAAAAGCCAATGGTGCAATGAAGAAAGAACCTGAGGTAGCACAAAAGTGCTCTGAGTGAGGATTATCAAAACTACATCTGGAGTGCTCTTGCCTTCTGAAGGGAGAGTTTGGATTTCCGTAATTCAGTGGACCCAATCTGTGCAAGAACTTGCATGCACCCTGGGCGTTGCGCCCTGGCTGGTGCGGTGCTAAGCACATCCTGATGGGACGGAGGATTTCTAAACTTTATAAGTTGCCAGATCCACTAGCACTACACTGGTGACTTAAGTGACTTTATTTTTGGATAAAAAGTCAGCAAACACTTGAACAATCTGGGAATTTAAGCAAAGCAATAAGCCCAATGGGTGATATCAAGATGGAACCATGTCTCATCTCCCCAGAGGGATGATTCATCGGGCTCTTCAGGACAAGCAAGGCACTAGCTGTAGGGAAGAGTTGGGCACTGACTAAACTGCCTAGCCAAGGGACATCACAGCCAAGACACACACACTCTCTCTCTCCCTCTCTCTCTCCCTTTCCCCCCCCCCCCCCGTGTAGTCTCCATCTCCCTCCATACGGAGAAGAAAAATACAATAGCCCAGAAGAAGAAGAAGAGGAAGAAGAGGAAGAAGAGGAAGAAGAGGAAGGAGAAGAAGAAGAAGAGGAGGAGGAAGAGGAGGAGGAGAAGGAGGGGGAGGGGAAGGGGAGGGGAAGGGGGAGGGGGAAGAGGACCACAGCCAAAGCAAAGAGATTCTAGCAGCTATTCTCAAAATAAGGAACCAAAGCAAACTGGAATCTATCATCACATTTAAGATACACATTTAAGCTACAAACCTACTTTATTTACACTTATTTTTCATTTCAAGTCTTTGCAAATAGCGCTCATAAAGTTACTGGTCTATATTGTTCATGCAACAACAGTGTTTTCCACCTTGTCAGTAAGCATAGCTTTCCTGCAGTGGTCTTCAGATGACTTCTCTCATCTTCCGCTTTCAAGAGGAAGTAAAGATTCGAAGGCTGTCTCTTTATTGAGAGACATGCAGGTCACACACCACTACTACCCTACACTGGAGCATGTGGAGGCAGCTGCATCAAAATTTCAACATAGTGATACAGACACATTATCTAGCATGGTGTCATCTTTGACTAGAAACCATTGCTAAAAATAAAATGGTCTGCCTTTACTCTGGAAAGTTATTTAACTTCTTTGAGACTTTGTTACAATATAGGCAAAACATTTGCTTCATGAGTTCTCTATGAAAGTTAAAGAAAAAATGAAAATAAATTGGGCTGTGGTGGCGCACACCTTAAATCCCAGCATTCGGGAGGCAGAGGCAGGTGGATCTCTGTGAGTTCGAGGCCAGCCTGAGCTAGAGTGAGTTCCAGGACAGCCAAGGCTACAAAGAGAAACCCAGAAACCCTGTTTTAAAAAGCAAAAAAAAAAAAGAAAAGAAAAGAAAGAAAACAAACAAACAAAAACCAAAAGCACACACACACACACAAAAAAAAAAAAAAAAAAAAAAGAAGGAAAGAAAGAAAAGAAAGAAGAAAGACAATATGTACTGGGCTTGGATCATGATTAAAGTTAATTTCTTTCCAGATTAGCTTTCTGCTATTCTAATTCACAGAAGCAACTCTACTGTGATGGCTATTCTTGGTTGTCAACTTGAGTACATCTGGAACTAACCCCAAGTGGCTGGACATACCTGTGAGGGACTTTCCTTAATTAAATAATTTAAAATAGGGGGACCTACATTCAATCCAGATCTTTGGAGGTGGGAAAATCTACCTTTCTCTGGGTCATACCTTCTGCTGGCAGCCTATACAAAGGACATGGGAGAAGGAAGCTTGCCTTTCTTTGCCTGTTTGTTCTTGCTGGCAAGTCTATTCCTTCGCTGGCATTAGATCTTACTTCTTCAGGATTCCAGCATAAACTGAAGACCAGCTGAGACATCCAACTTCCTGGACCAAGCAACTACTGGATTTTTGGATCTCCCATTGGTAGACAGTCTTTATTGGACTAGCTGGATCATAGCCTGTAATTCATGGCAATAAATCTCCTTTCTCTGTCTATACAGATTCACCCCATCAGTTCTCTTACTCAGGAGAACCCTGACTAACATATGCATCCACATTTAGTAACATTTCATCAGTAATAAAAAAAAGACTCTATCTCTAAACTAAGTCAGCAATAAATGAATAAATAATAAGATTGTGTTAACTCTTTTTGGACTTTGATTTGATGTATAGCCATTAAGATAAGAATCGATTCTAGAATGTTCCTTAAGAGCTCTTCTGTGTGATCTCCAGAAGATGCCCATACCTGTAAAGATTTCATCAACGTTCCCCACCCCCTTTATTCACCAAAGGGTCTCTACCACTGGTAACCCCATGTCAGAGGACTCAATACAACAGTCTCTATGAGAAAAATGGCTATTTCAGCTTGCATTTTTCTATCTGGGCCAGATTAATCTCCAATGCTGCTTTAAAAAAAAAAAATATTTCTTGAGTGCTGTGCCTTCTACTTGGAATGTTCTTCTCTGACTTCCTGCCTCATAAACTCACACGCCGCCGTCTCCTTTGGGTCTCTTCGCACTTGCACATTCCCAAGAAGCAAAGGCTCCCTTGCCGTGCGTCCCTTCGTGAAAACTGCTTTGCAGATACCTTTTAATGTCCTTTGTTTTCCTCTATACTATGCATATCCCTGAAGCAGGGATTCAGCACTGACTGAGAACAGGAGCTAATTAAAATACATTAATAAAGAGTTCCCTGCTTTTCAGGTGACTCCTTACAACTTACCCATAAGGTTATGGGTCTGTGGTAAGTCTTGAAATCCCCAAACGTTTCTGTGAGAAATAGGACTATGGTGAGCTTTACATTTACAGACACATTTAATTTAGTCTGGATTATAAAGTCATGGCTAAGGAAGTGGTTATCAAGCACAATTTGGGGTAACACTCTTATTGCCATTGGTTTTTAAAGCTTGATGATTCAGTGGTGAGCTTCATTAAGTGGCCATTTTGCCAGGGCTTTCAGGTTGCCTGCTTGTCAAGTAGGACAATCCACAATGACAAGGATTCCATAGAAGCCTGTAGACTAGACCCTTCCTGCATTTTATAAAGAGCACTTCAAATGCTCTGAAGAAAATCTGTTAGTGTCCCAAAGTCCTGAGACTGAAACGCTAGAGTCAGAAGCTGGCCGAAGTTCACTTCCACACTGAAGTTATTAATCCCCTTCTTATATGTTTGATATAAGCCGGAGGGTACTTGGGAGAGCGATCCAATTACCCAATTCAGAGAATTGCCCTTTTCTTTCAACCAAGTTCAGAGCTCTGAATTTTTGTTCTACCAATGACTTTTTGTTTCAGTCAAACAAGGTCAAGGAAGAGGCCAATATCTGCCAAGGCCAACAGGGGTTTCATTTACATGCCCACTAATTCGAGCAACATAAGAACCTCTTGAGAGCATTAAACTGGGGTGTGGGACAACAGGCCTGTTATTTATTTATCAGCTCTCAATGCCATTTCCTTGCAGTTCAGCATTTTTGGTTACCATTTTGGGTTTGATGAAACTTTTGTATATGTGGAAGCTGTGGGTAGGATGTGTCAATAGGCAAAAAGCCCTGGGGGTGTGGGGGTGTGCTGATCCACAGAGGAAGGCTGCTTGAATCCAGGGTCACAAGACAAATTATGCACCGTCTGCACTTCCTTAAAGTCAGACATTCCCAAAGCTGACTAGAGGTTAAGGGCTTTTTTTTTTACCATCTCTCAATTGTCACAGACCTTATTATTTTGTTGATTTTTATTTATTTGTTTAAGTGCTATATTTTTTTATCTCAAATCAGTCCATCCTTTTGCTTCCATCATGGCCAGAAATAGGACAGTCTGGCCAATGTCCTATCCCTGTCAGAAAGAGACACAGGCTATATTGACTATAGGATGCCTATTACTTGAAGCTGATGAATGTTATTTCAGTTTAGAATAAGCACTAAACTGATGGTGCAGGGACTGGAGAGATGGCTCAGTAGATTAGAGCATTGGCTGTTCTTCCTTAGGACCTGGGTTCAATTCCCCACATGGGAGCTCACAATTATCTGTAACTTAAGTTTCAGGGAACCTGACACTCTCACACAAACATACATGCAGACAAAACATCAATGCACATAAAATAAGAATAGATAATAAAATAAAAAATAACTGATGTTGCAGAGATAGAAAACATGTCAATCCAATTGTCAAAACTTCCAGGACTCCCACTTCAGAAACTGTGAAGAATTAAAGTGATATAGACATTAAAAATTAATCTTGGAGATGTTTATTAAAGTCAAGAATAACTCACTATTTTTTTAATTTAATGATATCAACCTTTGAATTGTTACATATTTATAAGAGTGTAATCAATAGACACATCTGGAAAAATCTCCTTCCTGTGTATTTCACAAAAATATTCAAAATGCTACTAAAAAAAAAGTCAGGAAATTAAGAGGCAAATAAAAATATTATTTCCTAGTTATCCTGATCAGAAAGCCAACAGCTTTTGAGCTTGGTATGGTAGAAGTGATACCATTTTATCCATGGGAATGATTGTTAGAAATCAAAGAAGAAAGGTTGGCGGTAAGACATAACTTACCCATGCAGTTAAATAAGAGGCAACTTGATGCGTGTTTGTGACAGCTCAGATCAGACCCTGTCTCAATTACCTTTCTTAAAAAACAAGAACAAAGAATTTCTAGACCTCACTAATTAGGTAAGGGTCCAGAGAGTAAGGGATCCTGGGTGTAATCTAAAGTCTTCTCATCAGCTGCTCACCTTGGGCAATCTTGGGATGACTTTAATCTGTTCAAGCTCAGTTTCTCCAGATGAAATATCAAGATGGCATAGCATGCCCTGACCTTTTCAGGTGGTAATGCTTACCTGTGCAGTTTCCACAGTCACACTATGCTCCATTAGAAGGCCCGAAACACTGGACAGAACACACTGAGACAGATGCACAGCTCTTTGTTTCTGAGTGGGGCTATCAGAGTGTGGGCAGAACACTCTCCTGTCTTAACACAGCTGGATCAGGCCCCAGCCTAATCTCTGTCTCCTACACAGGCCACCTTCCTGGGCACTCCCCAGAATCTCTGGTGTGTTCTGAGGTGGCACACAGGGACAGCCTTCCTCTCTCCTCAGTTTCCACACTCCCTTTGCTAGGAATCTCACCCCTCCCCTCATATGCCCCTTTAAGCACTTGCTTCAGACTCAGGAAAAAATGCAAAGGAACACATTTCTAAATCCCTGCTGAGCTCCCTCATCAAAGAAGAGGGCAACTGGAGGCCGGCAGGAGACATGGGCATCCATCGATGCTCTGTCCCCAGCACCTGCCAATTCCTGCCTATAACTATCTGAGGAATGCGGGGTCCAGGGAGCATGAGTGCAGAGAGGGTAACTGAGAGAAGGGAAAACACAGTTCTGGTCTCAAAGTGGCAATAAAAATAAAATTAAACCCTCTCTCACACACATAGGATTCTTTATGTCCTCAATTGAAATTGCCCGAGTACTTCACACTGGAGCTATGGGCAAGAGGATTTCTGAAAAAACAAACCACACACACAACAGACCTTGCTGCTCCCTTGAAGGGGCTTATTTAAGGCAAAACAAGGCCTCCCATCATGTCTGTGAGAGATCATTGTCCCCCTTGTTGCCACAGCGCCCTGTGAGGCTGTGGGAAACAAATGACCTCAGAGGCACTCAGTGTGTGTCACTGCAAAAGAAAAGAGGATCTAGGGGGCTGGAGGGTGGGGGGAAGGGGCTGCTGGCTAGCAGAGCCCTCCACAGCCCGGCTGTCCTCCAATGATAGCCCTCTAGGCACAGCGGGGAGGGAGCTTGTGGGCCCCAGGAGTCTCCAACCGGCCTGTAACAAGATTAGGCTACACTCTTCAGCAGCTAGGCTTCCTTCTGGGCGTCCTGCTGCTCACTCTGGTCACTCTGGCCTCTAATTGGTCCTCCCCACAAAATGCCTGGTGGTTGCCTGTGTCATGCACTCTGTTTCATGAGTCCTGAGTCAGGCGAAGGCTCTTCTGAGGCCAGGGAGAGCAGTTGTGAGCAATGGGAGAGAATGAGGGGGTTGATTGGGATTGGGTAAGGAATCTATAAACAAGAGGAATCCAGGGACCAAGAAGATGGGGGTAGGGAGAGAGAGGATGAAAACAGATGAGAAAGGATGGCGGCAAAGATAAGATAAATATTCATCAGACCTTGGCTTTGTCTTACAGAGTGCCTGTTAGAGAAGGCAGCCCATTGTGGCCTTGCTTTCCCTTGGAATGCATATGGAAAGGTAAGCGTGTGACTTAGTCAGACATGAACCTTCCCATGGACTGGTCTTTGTCATGGGTTCTAACTACCTTTCAATTGTTCAATTTGTGTCTTTGCCCTGTGTGTTTGTGAAGCAGGGCAATGCCTGAGATTCCTAGTTTGCACCAGGGCACATAGACACAATGGCCCATGTGTGCACAAGTCATGACTTCAGGGCTTTCACACAGTAGAGTATCTATCACACTTTACTTTCAGGAGTGACACCAGTCCCAGCCCTACTGCTTAAACGATATGGTGATATCAGTCACCAGGTGAAAAACCAAACTAGGGAAAAGCAGAGTGTGCACAGTTGAGGAGGGTAAGCAGTCTGACACCTGAAGACACTTCTGTTTCTACTCTGTGCCTAATCCAGAACATTCAAACAAATAAAAATATAATTTTATATATAATAACACATATGTGTTTTATATGTAGAGTCTTATATGCATGCATTTTCTGTGGACATGCATATTGTACAGTTTTATCATTATTCCCAACTATTGAATTATTTGTATTATCTCATCAAACAGTTTCTCTATGTACAATATCAGTTTCCTAGGTATTAAGAGTTTGAAGAATTCAGTTTGTTTGTAGAATTTGTTTTGGCCTCTATCAAGCATGGAAATGTAGTGTTCTGCAGGGGTGAGAGCAACAAAAGCATTAAGCTTTTAGGAATGCCCTCAACACTGGAAATGTAGGTTTTATGCTAACTGGGAAATGCTAACTTGAGAGAAGCTGAGTTTGGTACAAAAGGGCTTGCCCATTTTGTGTTGCTTATAAGAACACAAATTCCTGGCTGCCCATCATCCCCTGAGCAGTGCCCAGGACAGTGAAAAACACTACAGGCGTCCACCCTAATGTACACTCACTCCCTGAAAGCACAGACCAGGGATATGTTCTATTTCCACCACGATCTTCAGGTGTAACTGAGAAACATGTATGCCAGAGACACGAACCTAATCTTCTGCACTTACTCCGTGTGCCTCCATTCCCTTACCTGGAACTGGTGGCTGTGGAAATGACTGGGGGTGTGGAGAAGTGATGTGATATAGATAGTTCATGTATAAAGTTCACAAAAATAAAATAATAAAAGCATATTTTATAAAGAAAAAAAAGAAAGCTAATTTAAATGAGCTGATATAGGAAAAATCCTTGCAATGATGTTTGGCAAGTAGAAGCAGATACTAGTCATTGTGATTAATTGCTGATATCAATATAGTTCTATTGACTTATTCCTGTCTAGAGATTTCTGTCTTCTAGTCAAGGATTAGTAAACATGATAAAAGCTAACATTTCTGTTTTTTTTTTTTTTTTTTAACGTATTCCATTGGGTACCATTTATAGTTATCTTCTTGGAGCTCTCTATTAGTTTAAGGCATATAATATGGCTGGTATTTGATTATTGTAGACTTACAAAAGCTTTATTCTGGTTAGTGGAATGTCTTTGGCAGTAGGTATAAAAACTGTAAGAACAAGAAGCAGATCAAGGAGAGAAGACACAACATAACCTCTCTTCCCCGCCCTACCCCTGCTCCTGAGGATGAATATGCTGTGTGTGTGTGTGGCACTGAAGAGAGGGACTGAGATCTAGTGAACAAAGCTCTACTGGACCAAGTGTAAGATGGTGCCGCTTCAAATGCTTGGCAAAGTTCCCCCAGGTGTAAAGCCTATTTCAGTTCATCTTTAGCATGTCTTCCTCAAGCATCTAATAAGAGGTTCAGAAATGGAGGTGAGTAAGCTTCTGGTGTCAGCTTCGGTCTAGACACTTCTTAGTTATGCGAGCTCAATTTCAAACATTTAAGCTTCAACTTCATCTATAAATGGAGATGCCACTATGACAATGGGGTTGGTGGGAAGGCTGTAGATATTGCTTACAAGAGCAGAGACTAGTGGCCAACAGGTAGAAAAATGATGGTGTCAATGGCGTCATCATGACTGCCGCTGCCCCCTCAGGCTGGACACCCCATGGTTGGCTCTGCTTTCCAGGACTTCAGCCAATGAAAGAGAGGAACAGAAATCATGATACTGTGTCTTCTCTGAGGATACCATGCATTCAAAACAGCCTAATATGATGGTGAGCATGGATTCCAGGGGAGGTGGGAAAGGCCTTGGGGGAGTCAAGTGGGAACGGACCAGGAGGGTGATTGGCAAGAAGATGCCTGACAGAGCTGCTGGGAGGGGTTTGGGGGAAGCAGTTCAAAGGCAGTAGAGACTAGACACACTTCAGAGATTCTTCTTGAAGCTGCCAAGTAAATGGTTTTGATTGTTTTAAGTGTTTGCTGTTGGGGACCCAGGAGCTCAGCCCAGATGGAGCAGATCCAGTTCTCCAACCTTGCAAACACTGTAGAAAGGTCAAAAGCAAACACACCAAAAAAAAGACCCACACCAAAAGCAGACTGGAGGAGATTTTTTCCCCCTCTTTTTTCCTTTTTCCACTGTCTGAAAGGACTGGTCTCTCAAGTCTTTATTTCAGACAAAAGAACGGACAGCCCCCGCTTCTAAACACTGGCACAGGACAACCACTTTTTCAGAGAGAAAGCACATCACCCACAACACTCATTTTTGCCAGCAGCATTCAAAATGGTCTCTTGATTCCACCCAGGGGACACAGAGGTGAACCCTCACATCTTGAAGCTGACTGGAGATGCCTGCCTGGGCCTGTGGGCTTGCTTGGGCTCCACCCTCCACAGCTGTTTGTATTTACAGTTCAGTACCTTGAACTAGGAGAGGAGATTTCATACCCCAGTGATGGCCTTTCTCCTTGCCCCAGTTCCCTGAACCCTCTTCTTCAACAACAAAACTCTGCCTACCCCAGCTAAAGGAACCCAGTCACTCAGAAAGGGAGACTTTATGAGCCCTCTGGGCGCTCTGGGCAGACGGAAGGGATTAAAGCGAGGTGTGCTTTATGTCTTTTGTATTTCCTTCTCTGCTGCCTTCTGGAGTAGCCAATTTCCCACCTTGTACAATTCTGCCCATTCCTCTCGATGGGGTCTGTTTTCCTTTCTCCCCCCTGTGGTTTTGGGGGAGGTGGAAGGAGAAGGCAGTAAAGATTTCATCTTAGATGCATCATAAAACCTGGAGAGGCAGCTGCAGGCAGGTGGGGTAGGCACCGCAGCATAGCCTCCCAGGCAGGGCAGACTTGGGGAGGTTTTCTGCATTTCTACTAATACTTGCTTGGACTATAACACAAGAGTCAGCTGAGTCCCACCCTGTCTAGGATTGGCACATCTTTAACAGGTATTATGAATTTCTTCATTTGTAAGGACACTCCAGCTCCACGGAATTCTTAATCATAAAATGAAATTCTTAAAATTACTTTCTCATGATTTTCAATATATTCTTTATCATAGGTTGGCATATCACATAATCTAACTGAAGAATAATTTATAGCCCAGAACCTGCATTCCATAGACCAAGCAGACCATAACCCCCTCAGAGTGTTCAGACGGGTCCAAACAAGCAAGTCGCCACAAGAGAAACACAAACAGACAATAAATATATTTTTTAAAAAAGACATACATTCCCTCCAGTAATCAATCAAAGAAAGTAATATGAAGACATGAACCAGTAAACATTGCTTTCACTTGTAAGAGTCACAGAGGTTGAGAAACAATAATTGAGTACCAGTCCAGCAACAGTGCGCATGACCAAGAGTTCACAGTTATCAATAGGGCACATGACCAAGAAGTCACAGTCCAGCAACAGTGAGCGTGATCGAGAACTCACAGGCACTCTTGATCATCATGTAAATCATGTTCTGCCCATAGGCAGTTTGACACGTGAACATGGGAACACGTATAGGAGCCGTCGAGGCTATTTAGGGATGCATCCTAAAGACACAGACAAGTACAGAAATCTGGTTATAAAAGAATGGCCATTATAAAAATTTAATAATAGTAAAAACTGGTAAAATGAAATGACCAACAATTGAGAAATGTAAATGGATTATGGCGCAGTTTTTTAGTGGAATATTATCCTTTGCCAACAGAATTGATGGTGCTATATCATAGATATAAACTTGCCTACAACAGGCTTGTACAGTAAAAAAGGTCACAAACTGCCAATTCAGTATGACTTTGTTTTCTGATGGTGGCACGTGTGAACGTAACATGCACAGATCTCTGAAGAGGGGCTCTCCAAACTTATTTCTCTCAGAAAAATGACCTTAATTGACTTTTCCATTTATACATTTAGAATTTTTTTCAGTACTTAAAAACCATTAAAATTACTTTATTAGTATCAATATTTTATTAGTTAAAACAATTTTAACTTTAAATATATTTTGATAGCATTCTTCCCCTCCCCCATTTTTTAACTAGAAAACAGTAACAATTGGTCTATTTTCATTGGGATTTTAAAAAACCAAAAATCAAAAAACAAACAAACAAAACCCCTCAAACTCCTAGAATAATCTCAACAGCAAACCTGTCTGATTCTGAGGAGAACCAGGATGACAACTGCAGGCAGTTGATTTCAGAGAATTCGTTAATGTTGGGAACAAGGAGAGGGTGGATACAATGCCCAGAAGACGGAGAAGTAGATTAAATTAGAGAATCCAATAGACCTACAGCCCAGGTACCACTCCACTGTCTCGTGTTTCCAGATTGACATCAAAACTGGTAACACAATGAGGGTTTAAGCTTTTTTGGCAAAAAGTAGCTGAATTTTAGACAATATAAGAAGAATTTTTAAATGTTCAAGTTACTTTGGGGATACTGAAGCTAACCAGGTATTTGATAAATTTGCATTCATATTTGTTAAATATAATACAAAGAGTTAAGAGAACAAAAGACATGTCTTAAAAAATGGGCAATACAGAAAATGAGACTGTTATGGTTTGAATGTGGCATGTCCTCACAAACTCTTAGTCCTGGGCACTATTTTGGGAGCTTTAGGGAATTGGGTCTTGCTACAAGTGGGTCACAGGAGGGGGTCTTATGGGCTAGCCAGTCCTAGTTCCAGCTGTAGTCACTCCCTCTTGCCCTTCCCTTCCTCCCTCCCATACCCCCTCTTTTCTTCATTCCCTCTCTTTCTCTCTGATTTATAGCCCACCAAGATGAACAGAAGCACCCTAAAGTTCCTGCCACCAAACACAAGTTACTCTCATAACTATGCCTTCTCTACCATGATATATTGTCCCTTCAAACCATGAGTCAGAAAACATTCTTCATCACTTTGGCTGTCTTCTGTCAGGTATTTGGTCATGGTGATGGGGGGGGGGGGGAGCTGATGCAGTCTATTGGAACAGAGAAGTGGGAAGTAGGGGCACTGCTATGCTGCGATGAAGCTAACCAAGCGGTCCTTAGGCTTTTGAAAGTGGGATGTGAAAAGAATGTGGCAGAGTGTGGAACTGTGGTCCAGCCAGGTGCTAGAATGTCGTCATCAGAGCTTAGAGGGTGATTCTGGTGGGAGTGCAGAAGAGTAAAATGCAGACAGCCCTGGGGACAGCTAAGGATATGCTCATTGAACTTCAGGGGACACAGACTCCACAAAGAGTCTGACTACATTCTGCATAAGGTCTAGAATGTGAGTGAAGCTGGACTCAAAAGTGATGGACTGACTTGTTTGGTAGGAGACATTAATATGTTGCCATATTTTGGTTATGGCATGGCTATAGCTCCTGTCTTTAAGTCAGGTTTACAGTAAGAATACAAAGCAAGAAGCAGAGACCAAGTTGAGAACAATGTGTGGTTTAGTGAGGAAAAGACTGTGAACTCAAGTAAAACTGTAGATAGGGCAGGTGTGGAAAGAGCTGCTAAAGTCATTTAAGAGATAGCTGCAATAAAGAAGAAACCTACAGAGACCTGGGGCCATCACTGAAGGGTTTGGCTTGCAGGTAAAAAACCTGATTTTCTTCCTCAGAATCCTCATTTTAAAAAAAAGCAAAGCCAGACCTGATGGTGCGCTCTTGTAAGTCTGCACCCCAGGAGGCAGAGACAGGTGATCCCTGGAGCTAACTGACCCTCATGGCATCATTCCAGAGTACAGGGTACAGTTTCTGTCCTCTGTCTTCCTCCTCTTCCTCCTCCTCCACTGTGTCTCTCTCTCTCTCTCTCTTTTTTTTCTTGAAGTGTTTGTGACTAGCGTGTACTGTGTGGTGTACATACTCATACACATGGATGCCCAGAGCAGCGGACAGCGCCTGCTGTTGTTCCTCTGGTATAGTCTGCCTTGATTCCTGTTTTGCTTTGCTTTATTTTGAAAGGAGATCTTTCTGGCCTGGAGCTCATCAAGTGACTTAGATTGGCTGACCAGTTAGCTCCAGGGATCCACCAGTCTCTGCCTCCTTGGGGTGCAGATTTACAAGGGGCGCACCATCAGGGTTCATAGGCTTACAAAGATGGAACTGCCAACAAGGGAGTCTGCATGGGTCTGGCCTAGGTCTTCTATTGGCTCAGGATCCCTAAGACCAAGTTCTCAGAACAAAAGAGACTTACTTACCCCAGAGGGACAAAGGGCAGAGAATAAGAGACAAACACAGGAGCTAGAGGACAAGAGAGAAGGGAGAGGGAAGAAAGGAGAGGGGCAGGGGTATTTGACCCAGGGACAAAGGATAGAGAAGAGACATAGGCAAATGGTGGTTTATACAGGTAAAAAAGAAACCCCCGTGATAGGATGGGGTATTTAATTTTAATTGGGCATGTTAATTAGGTGAACAAAGTGGGCTTCTGGTTGCTGGACAACAATACTTTAATAGCTGGACCTTGGTAGTCAACCTCAAGAGGAGGAAGTGGCCAAATAAGGGAACTCACCTTGGTGGTTAGCTTCAGGAATGTGACTAATGGTCTTTAGCAAGAGGGAGGGAATGGGGGAAGGGCAGGGCCTGCCAGAGCCAAGCTCGCCAGCCCCAGCTTCATTTGCATATGTTACAGTTGTGTGGCTTGGTCTTCTCCTGGGACTTCTAACAGCAGGAGTGGGGCTATCTCTGACTGTTGCCTGCTTTGGGGACTCTTTTCCTCATACTGGGTTGCCTCACACAGCCTTAATACAACTTGCCTTGTCTAACTGCAACTTGCTATGCCATGTTTGGCTGATATCCATGGGAGGCCTGCCCTTTTCTGAAGAGAAACAGAGAAGTGGAGGGCTGGGGGGAAAAGGGGAAGCAAGGGTACCTGAAAGGGGAGGAGGGAGGGGAAACACAGACAATAAACTCTTCACTGAGCCCATCGTGGTCCCATCTTAGTAACAGAGTTCATTTTCCCAGAATTCTTAAATGCCAGAAGCATACATGTTTAGCTAGTCTCTTCTTTTTCCATTTTATCTAAAGCAGGAGCTTGTTATGTAGGCCAGGCTAGACTCAGACTTATGTGATATGTAAAATTCTCATAATAGGACATCATCCATGTACAACACCGTAAGTGGTAAGAACCATAGCTCCTTTTTTCTTTTTGAAATTATGATAGAGTTCATTTTTCTAATATTGTTTTTTGCAATCTCATGGTCAGGAAAGCTTTGCACCACGTTAGCTTTATTTATTTTGTTTGTTTTGTGGAAATGGTAATAGGAGAGGAACATGTGTGTGTGCGCGTGTGCGTGTACACACACACACACACATACACGTGCGCGCGCACCCCCCCCCCCCATAGGAAGTTTATATAGTATTTATATACTATTTAAGTGCAGGCCCCAGAGACCTGGGCTCCTCCATTAACTAATTCTGTCAGGTGTTCAGTTCCTATTCACTTATCTGTTCTCATGGATCAGTAGTCCCCTGGAGGGAAACGACTCTCAAATGCCCAGACCTCTTCACCCTCTTTACTATATCATTCCCACGGTACTGCAGATGTCTTCAAGGCCAAGGTAAAATAATTAGCTTATGAATTCACTTTCTGAACTTCTCCTCAGTCCTCCCATCCCCCAGTTTGGAAGAAAAGGCCCTGAATAAACTAGGTCAACGCTTTACCACTGAGATACACTCCAAGCCCATGACTACTGTCTCTTTATTGTCACCGGCATCACCTGGGTACAAAGAGCATCACCCACCTGGACAATCACATCTGCTTCCCAGGGAGGACTCCCTCACTTACCTGTCTAATCCCTTCTCTACACTACAACACTGTCTTTCCAACAAGAAAATCTCATCTCCTAATCTCTTTTGTTGCTTGAAGCAGGTCAACAGTTTTCATTTGCTTTTGAGTGAAGACAAAGCTCCACTGTGAGCTGCCCCCTGACACTGGTCCATGTGTGCAGGCCACATTCCGTCACTTTCTTACAGTCTCTTACACACAGTGCACATGATAACATTCCTCCATGCGATGCTCTCTCTCACCAATGCCTACTCCCTTTCCTTAGCGAAGGCCTATAAAGTGTGATTGACTTCCGTGCGGAGCGCTTAGTTCCCTCCATGTAGCCATCTCCTTAGGAATAGAGGCAAGGGTTCTTTGACTCATGTTTATTCCTCCTTCAGACTATATGCTTTGTGTAGGTAGAGATCATGTCTGTCTGATTCACCTCAGGCACTTATGAATTGATCAAGAGAAGAGCAAAGGATGAAGGAGGAGCAGGAGCTGCAGTTCCTAATATTTGCATTTTTGTTCCCTGAGTATAGCAGATTCTTTCCCTCCTAAGTTCAAACTCTAGTTCCACTCCAAATGCCACTACTTCATATCTCTCCTCCATTTCTGCTATCCTCTGGGTCTGGTCTAGTTCCGGGTGGCTTAAACACACAGTTGCCCTTCAGCAAGGCCCGCTCCATCTCCATATCCCATTGTCAGCTAGACCACCAACATGAAGGCCTAGGTCAGTGCCTTCCCTCAGTTATTGTAAAACTGAATTCAGCAGAGCCGTGTGTGTGTGTGTGTGTGTGTGTGTGTGTGTGTGTGTGTGTGTGTGTGTGAATCCTCTCAAGCTGGAGGCCATTACCCTGCTTGAGAACACCACTGCTATGTCACCCCACCCACAACTTTCCTGTGGTAGATTCTTTCGTAAACGAAGTCAGACTGATGCAGTTTTTATTCTGGATCGTCTTGGTATGTGAAACAGGGAGCAGTAATAAGCCATAGCCTTCTGTGTAAGCAACACAGCGAGCGTGCTCAGTGGGTTTGATGAATGGGGTGGAAGGAGTTGGCTATACTGGGGCAACCAGCACCTCCCCTTCACTAAATCAGGGCAACTGTCTATCTTCACTTTGCTCTGTTTACTTAAACACTAGCTGAGAGAAACTTATTGTAGTTTATCCCTCTGTCTCATGGTTGCCACAATATAATTTTCAAATGAAATTTCTAAGTGCAGACCACACACGCTATTTCAGTGGACCTAACATTGATTTATGCTAAGACTTGGGGGAAGGGAGACATGCTGAAGAAAGATGCTTCACCAGCAATTTTCTGCAGCCAGCCATAGCCTGCTTTGCTTTAGAAGCATGCAGATGGAGTCTAGGGTCTCCATTCCTGCTGTATTCGGCCATCTGACAGATCATCTTTGCTACACCAAGTGAGCGTAAAAGTCAGAATCATGATTCCTAAGACAGTTGTGGTGATGGAATATAAATTAAGAGAACCCTGCTTGCTGAGCCATCATTCTGAGAACATCAGAATGCAATTTGTTGGACAGATTCTATAATCTGCAGATGAAGGCAGTTATAGGGCTCAAGTTTATCCAGCGTTAACAAGCCCTAATAGTCTAGTTCAGCTCAGACATAACAAACGGAAATGGCTTTAAATTATCCTTCCCTAGAGACATGATTTCATAAGAGAACAAACTCTATATGTGCACAGAGAGATTTCCAATGTAAACATGTGGTGGAAGCTAAAAGCTGCAGCCAGCCTTCAAGCCTGGATATGCCAATGGCAGGGTATTTTATTTCAAAGACACCGGTTCCCTCCCCATGCAACAGCATGCAAGCCTTTTCTGCTGACTACACTTTGAACTGCGGAATACACACACGCTTGCATATATGTGTAATTGTATAGTTTTCTTTCTAGCAGGATATTAATAGATTTCACTTAGCCTTTCCGTGCATACATTTGACTGGGACCCAGATGCTTAAGGGATAGGGTTCCTTGTGGGGAGCACAGGGCTCACTCATCACCCGGGCTGTCTGAAATCTAGACTAGTCTCTGAGGGTTTGGAAAACACAAGGTGAACAATTTGGCTTTTCCACATCCACGCAGTGTATCAAGCAGCTTCTTCAGAATGGGGAAAACACAGAGAAAAGAGAATTCCCTTAGCTTCCACACAGGACAAAACAGCCTAGCTCCCTGGGCTTGGGGGGTTGGGGGGGTTGGGTGGAGGTGGGGACTGGCTAGCTTTAAATAGACTAAGATCAAGACTTTACAATGGCAACTATCCAGTGTCTATCTGATCTACTTGCTGAGGCTTGCCTCCTGTTTGTATATGGCCCACCAGCTAAGAATTGTTTTAGTGATTTTTTTAAAAATTTGAAGAAGGACAATAGAGACATATTTGTGACATGTGGGGACTATATGGGATTCAAGTTCCCAGCCTTCATATTTTACAGAAACACCACCATGCTTAACTGTTCATGGTTCATGGCAGGCTATAATGGCAGACAGAGGAACTGCTTCAAAGACCATCTGATGTGCACAGCCTCCAATATTTATCGGGACCTTTACAGAAAGGTTTCTTGACCTCTCAGATCTCTACTATGAGATAAAGGCATTCTTCAGTTCCTAGTTTTGCTTTTCTGTGTGCTTATGTATTATGCCTCGGGGAGCACAGCCAATTAAACAGTTCTTGTGTTTATCCAGAACCCACACATACGGAACCTTTGCAGGTTCTCCCGTAGGCCATTAAGTCATGCACAACCTTTACTCCCATTATCACAAAGAACCGAAAGGGAGAAACTTTTGATTTTTATTAACAATGTCCTGAGCTTGAAAATCTTGTGATACTGGCCCAGCAGGCACAGCTGCAATCTCTGATTTAAGTCATTGCCGTACTTAACTCTGAAATATGTCTTCATTTTTCAACCATTACTTGCTACTGTGGCAGGCTTTAAGATAATTTCCAGAGCTTTACACTGTATTTTATACTTTTAAGTAACTGTGTCATCAGAACCTGTCACAGGAAGTGTATGAGATGCAGTGACGTAATCGCTATGAATGGTGTTTCAAGAATGTCTTCGTTGTCTTTTAACCACACCTGCAATGGTCACTTGGTACTTGCTGGTTTTAACAGCATTCCTCACTTCTGCCTTGCCCTGTCAATTTTGGGGGCACAGATTGAACACTGAGTGATTCATTTATCTCACCCACGCCCCGGAAAGGAACCCAGTTCAGCAAACTAACAAGGATGAGCTTTCCTAAAGTTCTGAAGTCTCTTCTCAATCCACAGATATCCTCAGGTCTGGATTCCCGTGTAGTCTTTCTGGGTATTACAGTAAAGACCAAAGAAGGAAGAAGAAACCATTCTGTACCCTACAAGGAGTTGACGGTCACGTCAATAGCTGAGAGCCTGCCACTGTTCATAAGCCTGCTTTGTACAGCCAGATCTCTGCAATACTCAGGACCTCCAGCCACTGTGTGGGAAGAGCTGATCCATTTCCTCACAATTACAGGAGTAGAAAGAATGCTGCTAACAAAAAGTACTAAATTATTCATCCATGCATATAAACACAGGCTTTGTGAACATGAATAGAATATTGTAAATGTGTCAGGTGAAATGCTATATATGCTAAGGACAACAGAAACCGCACAGTGTGGTCTTTGTTCCTTTGGTTATTCACTCCAGTGAAGAGAAATACTGTGAGTAACAGTTTAAGGGCCCCAAACAGGGAAACATGTAGAAAGAGAATATCTGATCTTCAGGGGGTGGGTTGTGCAAACAGCTTTGTCCAGGAGGTGTCATCAAGTCTTGAACACAGGGTCTGCTTTGGAGCAAGAGGACTAGGCCAGGTAGGAAAAGGTAAATTACAAGCAGGTAGATCATAGGAACCACTCAGAGGAACACAAACTGCCTCAGTGTTTGGAGGAAGGTGATAGAGAAATGAGGCAAAGGAGAGGTCATTCAGAGAGATGCAGCTACAGGGCTCAGCTGCAGACAGATCCTTGGGGTCCTGTAAGCATGCTCAAAAGAGTTTCAACTAAATCCCAGAGACAACTAAAAGACACTGAGGGAAGTATGGCTGTCACACCATTAGGTCAGAATGGACACTTGGTCCCGGGGAAAGGGGTAGGAGCTACTCCAGAGAAAAACTGTCAAACCAGTCAGGTAAGAGAAGCTCAAGACATGAATCTGGACAAAGGGCAGGGTAGGAGGGTACCAAGGAGGGAGGCTCAGGGGAGTAGACAGGGCAGGCCACAGAGGAGAGGGGTTAAGCTGAGTAGTGGCTTCTGGTTTAGTGACTGGGTAGCTCTTGGATTGATTTGCCATGCAAGGGAATAGAAGAATAGGTTTTCTTGTTTTAAAACAACACAAAACTTTTAAAAAAGACAGTGCCTTCCTGACTATACTTGGGTTAGGAAACCATATTAAATGAAGCTGTGCTTCAGGGTACCAAGAGAGGGTTTTTCTGTCTCTGTGGCTTTTAAATGTCATGTGTGAGATTACCATGTCAAAGCTGAAGCCACTGTAAGTATGTTTTGGAAAGAGCTGAGGTATAAATGATAATAAACAGAATGCTAATGTTTTAGATTCTGCTCTGTTCTCCAAACATATCCGAAGACAAATGTACTATCTTTGCAAAACCCCCTTCTTGAGGCTTGAGGAACTATTGAACTAGATCTCCAATATCAAATGTATCTCAAAAAAACTAGACTGCTGTTTTATCAACTGGATATTGTTTCATAATTTTTTCTTATTGTCCTTTACCTCTTTGGAGAGAGGGAGCTAATAGGATTTGAAATGTGCCAGTTGTAGACTAAGATGCAGAGTACAATTAAATTGGGTTTGAATTTTAAAAAAAGAACAAAGGAATTTGTCTTTATAACAAAATGTACAGAGCTGGCAAATGGCATGTTAAATAGGCCAAGCATAGAGCAGCAGTTTTGGCATGTTCACATTCATGTGTGGAGCTTAGAAGTCGAGAGTGGAATGGTGGTGGTTATCTGTGCTGAGGCAGGGAGGGAAGGCAGGTGGGGATGACAGTCAGAGGTCCAGATCTTCAATTAATCGGGAGGAATAATTTCCCTTTGAACTTCAGGGTATGTTGTATAGCGTGGGTAATGACAGATTGCACAGGGTGAACAAAAGAATGGATTACAGGTATCAACAATGGGGGACTGGAGAGATGACTGTCAGGCGAGTGCAAGCACTTGCTCTGCAAGCATGTGGAGCAGAGTTCAACACCCAGAGCTCACAGAAAAAGCCATGCACGGTGGTGCACATCTGGAATCCCAGTGCTGAGGCAGCACAGACAGAAGGGTCTCTGGAGCTTGTCAGCCAGGAATTGTAGCTGAATTGGTAAGTGCCAGGGGAGGACAGGGCTTGACAAAGCCGCTCTTCTGTCTCTGCTCATACAGTATGTCAGTGCTTTTCCATCAGTGAATGTAGCTCAGTCACCATAGGATGCAAAAGCACCTGTGTGCTGTTGTGCCACGTAGGGTGTGTGTGTTCTCTCCACTTGACTGGTGTCCCTTCCATACTTTTGACAGTAGAAGCCCTCCTTATGAGAACTGCTATCACACCCACACCCCCCCCCCCCGTGGGTGCCCTGTCTTCGTGCCACAAGGGCAGGGGAGTGATCCTGAGAGCCAAGAGAAGGCACTTGTGTTTTCTGAGGTCCTGAGAAGCTGCTTTGCTGCCACATGGCAAAAGTGGCAGCTGAGAACCAAACCAACAGGGGCTAAGGCAGCAGGCAGAAGGGAAGGAAGCACAGCTGAATGAGGCAGCACATTGGAAACCTGGCTGCAGCCCCTCCCCCACCTATACTAGGCAGGAAACTCCATTGCATCTGGCACCCAATTCTATCATTATTTATAAATTACTTTCAAACGTTACTTAAGGATTGGGTCTACTGTTCTTTCAACCTGAGTTTCTAGGGTCTTAGGTATAAACAAAACACAGGAAGACTTCCTGCATTTATACTCAAAGACACATTCTAAGAGGTGCCGGTTACTCTAAGGATGACATCTGTGCTGTTTCCTGTGAGTCTTCTTGGATGCGGCTCATTTGCCAACTGTCACCTGTAGCTTTAACTTCTCCTATCATGTTATTTATTGCTCCATGATTTATTTTATCTGTTGTGCATTACAATTGACTGAAATCCAACTCCCTTCATTTTCTTTTTTTTGTCCTTGAAGCTATAGACTCATCTTCAATTCTAATACATTTGTGACCACTGCTTTATCTTAACTTTATCTTCCCAGATCATCTCAATGGCGAATCACCTCCCCTACATGAAAGCCCTTGCTTCCCACCTTCCATGAAGGGCTGGGTATCAGCAAAATCAGAATGTTCAACTATTCTGATTGACTGACCCATAATGAGTCCTGTTTCCCCTCTCTATCCTATACAGATGGGATGGAGCACATGAGGACTGTACCCTCCAAATCTATGTCAAAATGGGTTCTTGTTGGCCTAATAATGACTGCTTCCTCTACCAAATCTGAGCTCTTAGAGAGCCAAGTTTCATGACTTCTTTTGGCCATCCCATATATGGAAGATAGAGAAGAATAGGAGAGAATGGAACAGTTGTGTACTATCCCTGAAAACGTATTCCATCAGTCTGAACCCAGTCATTTCTGGTAAAAGAAATGCTTAGTAAACACTATCAGTTAGACTATGAATACTAGCTGTCTTAGTTAGGGTTGATATTGCTGTGAGAGACCACCATAACCAAAGTAACTTGGGGAGGAAGAGGAGAAGGAACCCGGAGGCAGAAGCTGATGCAGAGGTCATGGAGGGGTGCTGCTTAGTAGCTTGCTCCCTGCGGTTTGCTCAGTCTGCTTTCTTATAGTAACCAGATCCACCAGCTCAGGGGCCTTTCTCATCAATCATTAATTAAGAAAATTCCCTACAGGCTTGCCTATAGCCCAATGTTATGGAGGCATTTTTCTTAACTGAGATTACAGGTGACTTAAGCTTATGTGAAGTTGACATAAAACTAGCCATCACAGTAGCTATGTGCCAAGCTCCTGGTAACATTAAAACAAAACAAAACACATGTATTTGTGTGTGTGTGTGTGTGTGTGTGTGTGTGTGTGAGAGAGAGAGAGAGAGAGAGAGAGAGAGAGAGAGAGAGAGAGAGAGAGAGAATTTACAGTTGGCTATCTCCATCCACCTTGTAGATGGAGGGATCAAACTCAGGTTATCAGGCTTGGTGGCAAGAGTCTTTGCTGGCTTATTTGCTGAGTTATCTTGCCAGCCTGCTATTTCTTTTTCCTTCTTTCCTTTCCTTCTTTCCTTCTTTCCTTCTTTCCTTCTTTCCTTCTTTCCTTCTTTCCTTCTTTCCTTCTTTCCTTCTTTCCTTCCTTCCTTCCTTCCTTCCTTCCTTCCTTCCTTCCTTCCTTCCTTCCCTCCTTCCTTCCTTTCTTAATATTTCAGTAGCCTTCTCTATAGAAGAGCTTTATAAAGTTCTGTCTCAGCATCTCCATGGTAAATGAGCTTGGTCCCCTTTAACATGTTTTACTGAAGTGATTCAAGGTGCACGCAGTGTAGACAGTATTTCCATTCTACTTTCTACTCTTCAACTTTACTATCCAGGAGGGGCAGACTTCCCAAAGAGCTGACTTTCACATATAGAAGGTGTCACAATCATATTTATAAAAGGGAGAAGGAGGCATAGAAAGAGGAAAGATTCTCAGAACAACATCTGCAAATAAACCCTTATGATGAGACTGTGGCACAAAGTCATGTCATCATCAATAAGGCAGAAATAGAAACAGTTATTTAATACAGTTCTGGGGAAGGATGGAGACTGTGGAAAGTATGAAGACAGATTTTGAGCTGGGTAGGGTAGTTTGTGCTTGTAATGAACTCAGGAGGTAGTGTAAAGCACTCAGGAGGTAGAAGGAAGATCATGAGTTCAAGGCCATCCTCCCACATAGTGAGTTTGAAGTTAGCCTGGGTTATGTGAGCTCCTATCTCAAAAACAAAATAAAACAAACAGACAAAACAGTAGTAGACATACTATGAGATACCTAGACAGCTTCTAGTATGAATCCACACATTCAGGGGATGGGCTTAGGGTTTGGAAGTCAGTTCACGCCACATTATCTGATTGGATAAAAGACAGAGATATTACCCAGGCTAGGCCAATAAGATCCCCTGAGGAATTTAGATGGATCCACGCTAATTGGCCCAGGCTGGGAAACGGAAGGAAGAACAGATGAACTTAGGTCCTTGGGATGTAGCTATGTGCTTTGGCCAATCGATAAAAAGAAAACAAAAGAGTAGATACATAATCAAGTGGCTATTTGACACCATGAGGTCTTGAGGTGAAGAGACTCAAGTGAGGAGCAGGAACTAGTTAGCCACCCTGGCCCCTGCTAGAACTAGCTCTGGCCTCTTATGAAAGCCTGCTGAATTTAATCCACTGGATTGTGACTCTTCTGATTCCCTATGGTAAATCCCTTCAGTTAAGATAGTCTGAGTAGATTTTGGCTAACAAAAAAACCTTTAATCTAGGCAACAAGAGTGGTTCTTAACTTAAGTTGAGCATCACAATGACCTAAAGAGGCTTGTAAAAACACCAAAACTCTCCCTTCCCTGCCTTCAGGAATCAGACACAGATGGTCTACAGTATAGCCATGACAAGGTGAAATCATTAAAAGCTCAACCTGAGAGCCACACAGAAATGGCAAGTGATAAGTAGCAGTCAGCTTTCTGCTGGGCATCTGAAAGGCCATGTCTGACCAAGATAACATCTTCACTTCTTTTCCATTGCTGTGATGAATACCTCAACAAATGCAACTTAAGGGAGAAAGGGTTTTGACTCAGAGTTCAAGGGTACAATCTACTACAGCCGCAGGAGCTGGCCAAGAAGCAGAGAGTGACGAATGCTAAACTCAACTTGCTTTCTCAGATTTATTCAGTTCAGGAATCCCTGCCGAGAATAGTACTTCCACAGTTAAGACAGGCCTTCCCACATCAACTGTCCTAATTAAGCTGATCCCCCATAGATAAGCCCCAGAGGCCCAGGACTCTAGACCCTGTTAAGTTGATGACTAAGACTAATCATCACAAGCAACAATGGCAAACAGAAAGAAGAACCCCAGGTTCTCCCCTGCCGTCAGCTGAGTGCTAGCATGTTTCATCTCAGCATCTACTTTCACGCTGATCATAGCAGGCAGCTTTAGCCACCTACCTTAGAAAAGACTAAAGCATTCAAAGAGCTGAAATAACTGTCTGACTTATATATCAATAAGCTATCATTCTGGGGGTGCTGGTGCATACCTGCAATCACAGCACTCAGGAAGCTAAGGCAGGGGGATCGTTGAGTTCCAAGGCCAATCTATGCTACATAGCGAGACCTTGTCATAGAATAAAAGCAAAAGGAAATAAACTGAAACTTTAACTCAAATAATTTTGTGCATGGCATCAAATCTTAAAAAATATTTAGTTGTTAATTATAGGTTGTGATGAGTTTGGCTGGGCCCACATGAAAATGAGACGTTGGGTGTGTATGCAAAAGGCAATTACAGGAGAATGTGCTATAAAAATCTACCCCCCCATACACAGGAAGAAATCCAGTCCAAAATCTGATTGCATTCATCTGACAGCAAGATTAACGCCCAAACTGTGAAATAAATTAGTAAGTAAACTGCAGTGAAATCACCCTCTTATTACTTTAACAAAGGAATTTACTGTAGGGCTGGAACATAGATCGTTTTTTGAAGCAGATGAGAAAAATTCCTAGAATGTTTGTTCAAAACATTTTAAACAACTGAATGAAGGAATTTAATTTTTTTTAAAGTTATTACATTTATTTAATTCATATCTCTCTCTCTCTCTCTCTCTCTCTCTCTCTCTCTCTCTCTCTCTCTCTCTGTGTGTGTGTGTGTGTATGTATGTGTGTATGTGTGTGTGTGGTGCACCCATGTACCAGGATAATGGGTGTGGAGGTCAGAGGAAAACTTTTGGGAGGCAATTTTCTTTTTCTACCACATAGGTCTCTGGGATTGAACTCAGGTGGCTTGGGGCAAATGCCTTTACCCACTGAGCCATTTCACTAACTCAGAACTTCATTATTTAAGAATTACATTGTTTGTTTATGATCCAGAAACAAATAATGATATGGGTAGCTTCCTTGCAAGCCATGGGAATGAATTCTTCCCAGTGCATGGTTGGAGTCTGAAAGACTTGTCAGAATTAACACGAGATCCAGTTTGGTTTTAGAGTTGTCACAGGGAAAGTGAACGTGACTGAGGACTGAGAGGCCTCACCCATAGAACAGAGCAAATTTGGCTAGAAGCTGAGCTCTGCATCACCTTATATTAAGGCTCAAGGCATTTCCATGAGAATGACTGCAGAGGCTGGGATACCACCTTCCTTCAGAATTGACATAACTTGCATTCAGAGTACATGGTGACAGTAGTCTGGATTTTGGACAGTCAGATCCCCAAGGATTGGGTCTCTACTTCTTCGGCCAACTTACTTGTCATGTACAGCCCTGTATGTTCCAAAAGCTGAGTACATATGGAATGAATTATAATAGAAGGAACTGTAGTCACTGGGGGTGTATTTATAACATTGTTCTTGGGAAGACACATGATCTTACTTTTTTAACTGTAAAACTCAGACTCATGCAAGTCCAACACAACCATGTTACTGACAGCCTTGAGAGGTAAGCACATGGTTTAAGGCAATATATGGAAGGGATATTATTAAATCCTTGGTTTCTTCAATGGTTCTACAGATGATATAATGATAACAGCTAATGTTTGCTGGACACATTAGATACTATTGCCCTTCTTACATGTTAATGTTAACAAAACAGGCCTGTTATCATTTACACTTTCACCATGAAAGCAACAGTGACACAGAGAGGTGGAGTGATTCAGCCAGAAATGGCAGAACTAGGATGCACAGGCAAAGGCATGGCTTCTGATTGGTATTTTAACTCTTTAACCTCTGAGTCAACCTGCTTGTTGAAACCTATATTGACCACATAGGCTTTTCGCTTCTCTCCTTTTATTTTCTTGAAGAAATTCTGCCCTAACAGCCAATCTCATAATCCCAATCCCACAGAGGGTGCCTTCTTGCCACAGTGAAACCTGTCCAGTCCCTTAGTTATCTCCTGTGGAGTGGAGTCTTTGCTATAGAACATTTGTAGTCACGATGCTGCCCCTCACTCCACTTTTGGCCAGCCAACTGAGCCTGACAAAGCCTGTGGAGCCTCGACTTCCTCATGGCAATAAAGTTGGTAGAGAGATCACTTAGACCAAGTTAAATGTCATGGAAGGCCAGGGGAAAAGATTCCAGATCTCTTCCGTAATTCCTGGGTCCATAGGCTTTTTAAGGGTTTCCTTTGAAGAGCTTGTAATCAACTCTGGGCAGGGAACTAGTTAGTTCTCTGGAGACCCATGTCCTAAGGCAAAACTAACTTCCCATACCAGAAGGATGCAAGTCAGAAGCTTATGAATGATGTCAGACTGCCATGTATTAGCTAACCCGCACATTGGATGGCAAAAGCTTTACAACCCTGAGAAAACTGAATGCAGAACTGTACAGAGAAAAGTGCCATAAACACTACTCCTATATTTTCTTCAACTACTACTATTTTTTAAGTAGCTATTATGTAACAACACATCAAGTTTCCGGTGGCATGTAACAACAGTCTCAGCTATGTGGGCAACTGAACACGAGGACAAAATCCCATTGCTTCCTCCAGTGACCACCATCCCTACGGTCATTTTACACTGCACATAGGTGATATGTAGAGCACAGAGCATCCCGAGGCACCCATGCAAGCCGCCCTCACTAAGGCTTCTGCAGCACTGATGTCTTTTTATGTAGAATCCACCGCTGCTGAGTGGTCCTATGTGTGTGACTCACTCTGTTCACCCAGTATCATCGTGTGTTCTTGTTTCCTTGAAAATTCAGCAACATTTGTTTTATTTTGCCAAACTGACAGGGGAAAGTATCATTTCATTTCTGCACTGATTTTTATTTTCTTAACAACTTATGAAGTAGAACACTTTGGTTTCTGCTTCTTTTTGTGAGATTTTAAATATATATATAAAATTTTAAGTTATGTGAATGTATGTTTGTGTCTTTAGGTAAGTATATGCACATGAGTACAACTGCCCTTGAAGGCCAGAGGTGTCTGTCTCTCTGAGATTCTCCCTGGAGCTGGAGTTTCAGGAGGTTGTGAGCTGCCCAACATGAGTGCCAAGAACTGAACCCAGATCGGCTGGAAGGGCAGAATGTACTCTTAACCAGTGAGCCATCTCTGAAGCCATAGATTAACTTGGTTACTTTTAAACAGGGTTTTGTTGTTGTTCATTTGTGGATTACTTTTACAGGTTATAATATGAATATGCCTAACCACCACCTTTTCCTCCATCACCACCACCACCACCACCATCATCCTTGTTTAGAGGAAGGTTTCTTATTTTTTTTCCTGCTAAGTGTGGCAGTATAGCTAGCTCATAAATGTCGGGAGACAGAAGTGTGTGCTAGCATGTTGGAGTTTACACAGATTCTGGGGATTCTGTCAGGTTCTCGGGCTTGTGTGGCAGGTGCTGTAACTACTGAACTATATAATCATCAGCATTGGTCCCTTGATTGTGTCTAATCTCTTAAGGCCTAAAAAGCCCGTAATTGGTTCGGACTGTGATCAGGGGACACCCAGTTCAGTAGCTGGCTTCTTGGCAGAGCCTTGCAGTACAAGCAGGAAGGGCAAGGGCAGCTCTCCTGTAAAGGAGCCTGCTAACTGCCTGCCTCGCTGGGTGGGCAGGCTCCTTCCCCCCCCCCCCTTCATTTGCCTAACCACCATCCTGGTCAATCTACTACTTGATGCTTATTCCTTGTGCATAGGAAGGAGAGCCCCGGACCAGCCATTCACAATCAACCATGGATCCCAGGAGGAAAGCGATATAGTCCGGTGCTCTTGATCCTTCAAGGAAGAGTTTAGAAATAGATGAGATGACTTGGAAATCTTTCTCCTCAGCTTACAAAATGTTAAGATGAAAGAAAGCTAATCTAGAGCAAGCAGAAGATACTTAGGTTTATTCTCCTGACTCTCCATATTTCAGTTCTGAGGAATAAAGCATATTGTTGGTTTCTCTGCACCAGGACTAACTAGGGAGAGCCTCAACTTACAAACACAATGACACCACATCTTTAATCTATGATGTAGAAGCTCCTTCGCCAGAGGAACTTAGATCTTTAACATGTGGACACAGAGGCTGCTCCTTGGTGCTGTCTCTAGGGTTCTCAGTAGAGAAGACTTATACACTAAATAGAGAGTTTGAAAGAAAATGATATTATCAAAAGTAGTTCAGTCTCCTTGGGTTTTCCTGAACTAACGATCTCATGTCAAGACTGCACTCTTAAAATTAATTGTATTTTGATTAATGACTAAAAAATAAATGAGTAAAGTGTGTTTATGTATGCAGAAATTTATATTATACACGGGTGGTGTATCTCATTTGTGTTTGTATGTATATACCAGAATGAAAGAGGCAGCTGTTTTAGCCATTTAGGGGATAGGCAGGTAATATGGTAGGTTCTGCTGAAAGGAAATTATGGGAGAGAATTTGATATCTTGAAGTTTTCAGCAAGACAGGATTCAGGGGGCAAGTATAGAAGTTAATTTAGAAACTGGTTTCTTGGTTCCCAACATGTTTTTAAAGGCAAGCATATCGCACGAAGCATTTTGCTCAGGCTTTTTGTGTAGGAGGGTTTTGTGTGTTTACTTTTGTTTCGAAGTTCATTTTTTTCTCAGCTCAATTGGAAAGTAGGAATGAATAGAGCACTGTAAAGTCCTTCCCATCAAAATCACCATCTGCAGCAAACTCTCCCTCAAAAACAACTTTGCAAAATTGATATTCTTCTCTCTTCCCACTTATTCCCTGTGACTTGAAAACTGCAAACATGGACAGTATCACACCATCACCTGAACCTACTCAGAATAACGGATGCTGAGCTCGGTATAGTCCTCTAAAGGTTGGCAACCCTCCTGGATACCATGTGGGCTCCACGAGGGGAAATGACTGTTGGTATGGGATGTTCTGGCCCAGGAAATTGAAGAATGCTGTTGTGTAGCTAACTGATGGATATGTGGATGCATGCAGCGCTTCAGTGAGGGAAGCTGGTTCCTGTACAAAGCATGCTGAGAACCACATGCTAGAACTTAATGAAATGGTTAATTGTACAGAACACTGTAAAGCAACATACAGCCTCAAATAGTTTTTTAACTTTAGATTTTAAATATGTTTAGATCCAGCCAAGCAATAATAATGGCCAAGCTCTTATTCTGTAGACTTTCCGTATAGAGAACGAGAATGAATCCTGTAACTGAACTTTTTTTCCCCTGAGTGTCTGGAGCCCAGGACAGAGTAATTAAGTCACCAAAAGAAATATGGCTGCTCCCTCATAGAGATGACATTAGATGCCCTCAACTCAATATGGACCCCGTTTACTTAAGCTATGCCAGAACATTGCCACCATGACTCAGCTAGTCCCTGACTTTCCCCGCTTGAATGTTGCCCAGAAGCTAAACTGAAAGAGTGTAAAACAAAAAGCCCCCTGACCCCCTTTAAAATCAAACTCACTAGTATTTTTCTTTCTAGCATTTTTTTTTCCTAATTTGCTGTTTGTCCACACAGCATCTGCTCTTCCCAGGAGAGTATTGGGAGTCACCCAGGCAGAAGTGCATCTGGAGCAGACCAGCCAATGCTCTCTCATCTCAGCTGGATCCTCTTCTGAAAAGAAAACACTCTTCTTAGGAAAGAGGAAACTTAAAGTATAAGCTCTCACCTGGTTTAAGAATTGATCTACTTGAAAATGCTCTTTCATCTAAAGGAAATGTCTTCGGCTCCCCCCTTCCCATTTCTTTTTTTAAAAAATAATTTATTTATTCATTTTACAACCCAGTATCAGCCCTTTATACTCAGTGGAAGCAGAAAACATCTGGACATCTTTTTCTTTACAAAAATTTGATTTTAAAGTGTTGCTTAAAAAAAGGCATAATTGATCCTTAGGATTTCTTTTATAAGGACATTTTAAACATTAGCTTATTTAATATTAAAAATATTTAACTCCTTTAAAATGGTTTATAGAAAGTAAAATCTGGACTCCCAAGGTTTTAATGCCAGTTGGTTCTCCGTATGGGCTGGTTCTGCATCTATGGATTCAACCAACTGTGGACTGAAAATACTTGGGGGGAGGGGGAACATCTGTTCTGAATGCATATAGACCTTTTTCTTGTCATTATTCCTTAATCGATACAGTAGAATAACCATTTGCATATCACTTGCATTCTATTAGGTATTTATAAGTAATCAAGAGATGATTTAAAGTGTGCAAGAGGAAGTGTCTAGATTGTATGCAAATATTGCATCATTTTATGGAAGAGGTCTAAGCATCCATGAGTTTGGTATTTGTGGGGCTTTGGGTGGGTCCTCCTGGACCATCCCCCAATACCATAGGCAACTACATTTAATTGCAGATGCTCCACACAGCCAGTGATATATTGTGTTGCTAGGACTAAGCTTATTCTTGGAATTCCTGCATTCCATGTGTGTGTGTGTCATTGTGCTTTCTGAAACTGAAGAAAAAGAAGAGTACTCTCTGTAGTCTTCTGGAATTCCCAGCTCAAACTGACTGCTATGGGTTTAGTATAAAGTGCCCCCCACAAGAGAAAACAAAACAAAACCAAAACAACTCATTATCGAAAGCTTAGTTCCTAGCTGGTGGTGCTATTCTGGGAGGTTTCGGGAATTTTAGGAGATAAAGCCTAGGCTCAGAAAGCAGGCTGCCAGGAGCATGTCCTTAGAGGCTCTATCTTGTTCTAGGCGGCTCTTTGTTGTCCTCGAGCTCGGCAGCTTCTGTCTCTTGCTCCCACTCTCATGATGATCGGTCTCGCTATGGGCCCAGCATCAAAAGAACCAAAGATTATAGACTAAAATCTCTGCAACTATAAGTCAAGATAAATAAGCCCCTTTCCATTGTTTTGTTCAGAATTTGTCAAGCAACCAACAAGTAACACAATGGTCTTAGTACAGAGGCTTATGGTGTTGATGGGGCTATGGATTCCGAACGTATTGAATTCTCAGATATGAATCTGGGTTATAAGCAACAGTGCACATACTCAGATTGATTTGGTAGGCAAAGCAACAGTAGGATTAGGGACAGACCTAATGTGCCTTCCCACCAAGCATCTGAGTGAGACAGATAACTAAGGGAACCCTTCTCTACCTTATACCTCTGCCTTCCAGTATGTTAACGTTCTCAGGCAGGTTCCTCCAAAGTATGGCTACACACTGTATTCCACCAAGTTGGTATACTGGTAGACAGAAGGGTCTGTCTTCCTGCTGGTTCTGATTAAATTCTTGTAGTAAAGTCTCATGTTCTCTATACACAAGCCTCTACATTAAGACTGTTGTGTTTCTTGTTGATTGCTTTGGAAATTCTGAACAACAGTGGAAAGGGGCTTGGGTCATAAATTCATTCCAAAGTCCATCTCAGGAACCCTGACTGCTTGTTCTAGGTTCAGAGCCAGCCTATCGCATTGGAGGCTGGTGTCAGCTGCACATGAACAACAAGGATAGAGAGTAGAGTGGGAAACTCCCAAAAGGAATACTGGGCTGCTGTTTCTAAAAATCGGGGAGCTGAGTAGAAGATGACCTAGCACCCCTCTATCCATGCCCTCAGTGTATCATGACTATCTGAGAGTTTATAGTTTAGGATGACCAACAAAAGTCCGAAGAATGGGAGCTGAGCAGAAGATAACGTAGACCCTTTAGTACCTTATGAGTGTCTAAGAGTCTATGGTATAGGATGAGCAGCAAAAGAATGAGTCCAACCACTGACTCAGTATTAGTTTCAGGCCTCGAACTCTTCTGGCCAATGATAACACCATCCAGAAGTGCACAGGAGAAAATGTTGGGTTGTACAGGAGGTCGGAGAGCAGAGAACAGTTTGAGGAGATAACGTTCTCTCAATCAGGGAGGGAAACCTAAGAATTAAGAGAGACAAACTTTTGTAGTGTTACAAAGGGGGTTATACTTAAAGCTTGTGGTGGACATTTCTCTGTTGCCTGAATCAGCAATGTTCTGAGCAAACTTCTGCAGTGGAGTAAAACAGGCAGAGTGGCCACAGAACAAGACTGGACTAATGGACATGGTGTCCATTGGAGGGGAGGAAGGGACAGACTTTTCAGAGAAGTGAGTGCCTGTGAGGCTCTAGGCAGAGTTAGCAGACACATTGTATGTCTAGATGGAAGACAGGAAAACACTACCTTTTGAAAGTGATTTAAGTGATTTCTTGCCAAATAAAAGAAATGAGGGAAAGGAAGTAATTAGAATAAAAATCCTATCACAAAGCTAATAAAATTGTGTCAAATGTGCTATAAGTATGTTTAGTAAGGCACAATGAATGGCTTTTAGATTTTACTTCATTGTACGTTTTTATGGTGCATATATACTTTTGCAACAATAAGCGGATGTTTAATTTATGATTATTCTACTCTGTTTTATTAATACTTTCAAGATTTGTACTTATAGTACTTAGTAACTGTAGTAATTAGAAAGTAAATTAACTACAGTCTGTTTACCTTTGGTTCCATGTAGAACCTGTGAATAGTGACCCCCAAAATCATCAGAAGACACAGGTATTTACATTATGATTCATAACAGTAGCAAAATTACAAATACGAAGTAGCAACAAAATAATTTTATGATTGGGGGTCACCATGTCATGAGACTGTAGCATTAGGAAGGATGTAGAGTCTTAGATTAATTATAAAAATATATGTAAATAATAAAAATAGCCTTACTGGGGAGTATGACCTTTAGTATTGATAACAAAAGAGAACCAGGGACTTTAGTTGGATCTCCACAGGACATTGGCTGAGAAGGGCTGGGGACGCCCTATGCTGGATGTCTCCAAAGATAATATTCTCTCAGTCTAAACACAGAAGGAGAAAGCAGAGGAGAGGGACACAGAGGGAAACTGAGTGAGTCCCTTTGATAGAAGCAACGTTTCCAAAGAAAAATATTGTTATTCTTTGCTTAAGAGGAAAAGAGGTTAGTTTATATGTAATTTTCTCTGGAAAAAAAACAAAACAAAACCAAACTAATGAGACAGCAGAATATCCGAGATCATGAAATTGATAGTGTAACAACTATGGCAGAAGCTATTAAATTGTAGCTTTCCCAAATGGAAGCACATATATTCACATCTAGAATCAAGAATAAATGCAAATTTGCCAGACAATGCCTGTGTGTCCTTCCAGATCTACTCTGGTTCCTTCTCCACCCCACCTCTGCCTTTGCAACCTGGGTTTTGTAGATCACCTTAAGAGGACTCCTCTGGGCACGGTCCTTGGAGAACATTAGCAGGAAACAGGAAGGAGGTCACCCTCAGTCAGGGGTGCTAATGGAGCTCACTTGTAAGTTCCCCTAAAGCACTGCACAGTCCTAGAAGTTTCTTCATAGCTATCCACTCCTTGAATGCACTCCCTTGATTATACAAGTCTGCTGAACCAATTAGCTTACCCCATCTCTTTCCTGCTAACGTCCTAGCTGATATGATATTAGTAATAGCCTTTAGTTGAAGAGTCATTATGCTACAGAATTTGTGATAGTGGCAACCCCTACCTCTTCTTATGTCTACTGACATTTATTATCCTTTTTATTGGAACTGAATGCCCGCCAACCTCAGACAAAGGAAGGCCCTGCTCAAAAAAGCCTTCTACCCACATAGGTACAGAAGCCTAGGACCTGGGATGCTTGCCTTTCATCACAGTAGTCCATGCCAGCTTCTCTCTTTCCTCCCTCAAATTCCTGCCTGTCCTTGAAACTTGCCACCCATTCTTTTCACCAGTGGTGGAGCAAGTAGCACTTGCTCATGCTGTCCAGGATAGTACTGAGTGCTGAGTAGGATCAATTAATCAACACTAACTACCCAGTTACTATTTAATGAAGTGGGGAAGAGCAATACCCCAATGAGCACTTGCACAAGAATGATGCCTTGCTCACCTAGTCCCCAGAATGAGCTTAACACCCAGCACTTAGTGAGATCTGTGAAAACACTTGCTGACATGAGTTACGGTGTTGAAGTCTGAGGTCCAGAGATAGTAAAAGTGTTATGTGAAGCTGTGGTTGTGAACTCCAGCTGTGCATGTCTGCTGTGTTCCCGGCTTCTCTCCCACCCATGTCTTTTATTCTTATTTATTTATTTAATTTGAGGCAAAGTCTCCTTACATCATCCAGACTGGTTTCAAACTTGCTGCACATCTCTGGTTGACCCCAACCTTCCTGCCTTCGTCTTTTGAGTGCCGGGATAATAGGGCTGCACTACCATGCCCAGCTTCTCTCCTCTTAACGGAACACCAGTGATGTCTCTGCGGTGGGTTTTGACCTATTTTTGGAACGTGGATTTCCCCTTTGACATTCTGATGAAAGCTATGTACCTTTTCCACATCAAAGATAAATATAGCTCAAGGACTACAGGTTAAAAAAATAGCTGAGATGTTCTATGTCATCTGAAGCAGACAGTTCTGATGTTGAAAAGGGCAGAACATAAAGTACTCTGAAAGGAATCTGAAAAGATGCATTCCAGTCCAGACTCCCTAAGAATGGGAAACAGGAACTGACTAAGCATGCAACTCATTTGTGCTTCATGTGTACTTTATACACAGAGCCTGAGATATTTTATATAACTGCCTATATTTTGACTTAAGGTCAGGAGTAGAATTATCTGGTATCATGCTGACATCCAAAAGTTACAGATTTTGGAGCATTTCAGATATTGAATAAGGAATGCTCAACTTGGATCACCTTTAATATAAAGAAGATGCCAGAAGGTTTAGTAGCCTTGATTTTGAGCTCTGCAGCCCCACCCAAGTGCTTGATCTTGTAACTGGTTTTCTGCCACCATTAACTACCCACTACTGGCACAGGCCTTTATTGGGTGCACGTGTTGGACACTGAGTGGCAGATCAGGTACTATGCTAGCTGCTCTGAGAGACCTATAGCTTCATAAACAGTTTTCCCTGGAAAAGTCCTGGGAGCAGAGGGAGATTCACTCCCATCAATAAGACCATCTGCAAGGGTGGGAGATAATTGTAGTAGAGCACAAGGTCCACTGAGATCAAGTATAAATAGGCCAAAGGCAGCTGAGAAATTTATAATCTAGAAGAAAACCAAACTTGAACAGAAATACAGCGATAAAAAATTAATGGGGGAGAAATGAAAATGTAAAGCAATTAGTGAAAAGGAGGTATAGTCATCATGGATCTACAGTCATCATGGATCTACAGTCATCATGGATCTACAGTCATCATGGATCTACAGTCATCATGGATCTACAGTCATCATGGATCTACAGTCATCATGGATCTACAGTCATCATGGATCTACAGTCATCATGGATCTACAGTCATCATGGATCTACAGTATGAGACTAAAGTCTTCCTCCTAAATATGTTATTACATGATATGAAGGTGTATGTTATAGTCTTTCACACAATCAGAACATGCAGCTTCACAACCAGAGCAGGCACTGTCTAGCCCAGTGTCAGCTTAGGTCTCTAAGAGGCTAGTCCATCTCAAAAGGACAAGTCCCCAATCTGGACCTAACTGTGTACTGAACTCTGTGGCAGGTATTAGAGACAAATAGATGAATGGGGCAAGAAGCATAGGATTTTGAGAGAGACAGGCTACTCTGAAGTTGACTATAAGACTGTGGTATCCATGATAGCAGGGATAAACAGAATCTGTATGATGACACCTGGAAGCCTCACCAAGTGACAACCCAGATATGTGCATGTTGGGAATCACAGAATTTGCTAGGTTTTCCTGGGATTGGATGATCCATTGTAACATCACTTCAGTGGACTTTACAATAGAGAACCAGATGTTATTTGAGAACTACCAAAACCGTACTATAAGTATGTAACATACATGTACTGAGATGTTGGTACGAATCACTAAGCATGACTAGTGTTTTCATTCTCTAGAACGCAGTGAACTCCAGGTGACACTAGTGACTGGACATACCTATGCCACTCTTTCTTGGCTTCTTCCCTGATGTTTTGGACTGCCTGTGTAGCTTCTAAGCACTCACAATGGTCTCCTCTGCTCAGCAGGGCCTCTGGGCTCTTTCCGCATGTCCTCTTAGTATGTGGAGCTCATGGCTAAAGGTAAAGCTCGAATATTCAGATGTCTCTGTTCCTGCTTCACTCTGAGAGGACGTTGAGCATCTGTGCATCACTTTCTCTGATGCAGCTAGGTTTCCCTGACACCTCTTTTGTTCTGTGCCTCATGTCTGGCAGACTTAGATCTTGGACTCAATGGCCTGTGTTTGGTACGTAGTAAAATACTGTAGGATTTACTGAAGGATGAAGGGACAAAAGAAGACTGCTCACACCTCTGGATCTCTAAGGGACTTGGTTGTTGGTGGCATTAACAGCAGAGCTCATCTGCCTCAGGCTGCCCAGCTGATGCTAGCACCAAGCTCGTCTGTAGTCTGTAGCAGACCACATCTCTCCAGTCGGCTTCCTTCCCAAACCCCATGGGTTCCCCAGGCCTCCGAGTCAAGACAGTCCGTTTATCATATCACTGTTCTCTGCCTGGAGGGAAGCATCTGCCTGTGTGCAGCTAAGGGCTGACCTATAAAAGGTCTCTACACCAGTCCCTTCCTTCTGAATTCCTCATGTGCCAATCTACCTTTGAAGGATATTAAAGCCATCCAGCTAACAAACAGAAAAAGTATCCCCAAAGTCCAGAGCATGAACACATATTTTTGTTTTTCAAGACAGGGTTTCTCTGTGTACCCCTGGCTGTTCTGGAACTCACTCTGTAGACCAGGCTGGCCTTGGACTCAGAGATCGCCCATCTCTGCCTTCCAAGTGCTGAGATTAAAGGTGTGTGCCACCTCTGACCAATTTCAAGCTATTTTCATAGAAGTGTGTTTCATATCTGCTTTACCTAGCGTCTTAGTCAGAGTTTCTATTTCTGCACAAACATCATGACCAAGAAGCAAGTTGAGGAGGAAAGGGTTTATTCAGCTTACACTTCCATGCTGCTGTTCCTCACTAAAGGAAGTCAGGACTGGACCCCAAGCAGGTCAGGAAGCAGGAGCTGATGCAGAGGCCATGGAGGGGTGCTCCTTACTGGCTTGCTTCTGGCTTGCTCAGCCTGCTTTCTTATAGAGCCCAAGACTACCAGCCCAGGGATGGTACCACTCACAAGGGGCCCTCCCCCCTTGATCACTAATTGAGAACATGCCTTACGGCTGGATCTCATGGAGGCATTTTCTCAACTGAAACTCCTTTCTCTGTGATAACTCCAGCTTGTGTCAAGTTGACACAAAACCAGTCAGTACATCTAGCTATCCTCATTGCATGGAAGGATAAGCTTTTGGTTTGGATTGAAACTGTTCTGGGACTGGAGCACAATACTTTTCAATTCACTCAGTCGTGTTTTCCAATTTGATCTTCATCATGGGAGGGTACCCAGCTGCGTGAGTTTGCATAGGTACGTTTATGGCAGTGAGGACATAGGTACCAGTGGGTAGCAGTGGCAGAATTTGCTTCTAGAAAAGCATTTTCTCCTACATATTTAATTTATTTAGTTGGAAAAGCCTACATATAAAAGAGCACATTTCTGGATAGCCAGAGGGAGCCACCAATGCACACAGCATGCTTCCCCTGCTTGGATCCGATGTGTACCTTTGCACAGAGGGACACGGGTCCCACCAGCTCCGTGCTTACTTGCTTTGGCCTTTTCAGGGGCAGCCCTTCACATTGCTATATGAAGTTCATTTTTAACCAGCTTGTCAAGGCATGCACTCCTGGTAATTACGCATGGCTAAGCCTTACGCTTCCTGCTTGCAGACGTTTCTCCCATTGCTCCCTACACAAGTCCCAGTGACTGCCTCACACCACCAACTTTGAAGTTTCCACTGAGGCCTATACAGATGGCTGTAACTGTCACAACACAAACTGTCAGGAGGGTTTGCATCTCTGAAACCCGGAGGCCAGACACTAGCTATTAGCTGACCCTCAGATCTAGACCAAACTCTCCCACTCTGCTAAGTTCCGATTAGACAATCAAAACATATGGCTAGACTCCACCGCTTGTGAGTTATATCGCTTCATGTACGAAACTTGGAGAATGACATATGATCAGAAACACAGGCCTCATACCTCAATAGGACGTGTAACCTAAAGGGGAGAGAGCTTTGTGCCTGCTGGCCTCAGATTGACAGAGCACCTGTACTGGTGGCCTAAGTGAAGAAGAGGCAGCAACAGCAATAGACATACGTAGAGGGGAAGGAAGGAAAGTTGAGTGGGAAGCTGGAGTAGAAACGATGTCAAAATACACTAAGGAGTGTATCAAGGCCAGACAGATTATCAAAATCCTTGAGCGAAATTATGCACTATATCATTTGAATACTTGCAAATGGCCTCTTGCATCTTGCTTGGACTTATAAGCAATCAGGCAGAAGTTCAATGTTGTTCTTTTAGGCATAGATTAAAGGAAAAACATTATTATTATTTTGCATATTATAAGTACTTTTTAATATAGTGTTTACTGTATACAAGGTATATTCTTGGAGAATTGTCAAATATTAACTCATTGGCTCCTCACAGTGTCACTGTGGAGCCAGAATGACCACTTTAAAGATCTACACTGCTGCTGCTTCTCCTGCTGACTATGGATCAAACTCTGACATTGCTGAGTCCCTCAAGAAGGAACAGAGTACGGAGAGCAAGGACCAATCAATAGTGTCTTCTCTGTGCCCTTTGAAATCTTCTAAGACTACCACTTAACTAAACTGGTCCCCAAAGCCCCGAGACACTCCCATTCCAGTGCTCAAATGGAGGAAACAAAGTATATAAAGTGACCAAATCAGAGCTACATTGGAGGATGGTTAGTAAAGGATGGCAGTGTGGGAGGAGCCGGGCCAGAGGGGAGGGACACCCAAGGCTAGTGTTTGACAAGAGATTGCCTCTTTTCAGCTTGTAGGGCCAATATAGGGCACATTGTAACTTTATGCCTCTCTGTCCCTACCTCCATTTCCCATTGTTTGCTTTAGACGTTCTTTTTGAATTGGATGAACTGTGGCGCACCAGACAAAGAAGGTGGCAGATGAGGGTGGACAAGGAAGGCAGGGCTTGCTGTACTACTACACCAGAAGCCAGATGAGAGACTGGCTGTGAATCCATGAAGGGCTGGGGAAACTTGCACTGTGCTCTCCTGTGACCTGAAGAGAAAATTCCCCCAGACCTTTGGGTCCACAACTCACAAGTTTAAGAAATGTCGTTGTGATACATGGTAGACCACTCCCAGGGAGATGTTTGACACTTAACGACTTGTGGCCACAGCAGATGATGGGATGGAATGGCTAACTTCATGAACTTTTCCAGCTGGAGCAAACAGAACTTTTTATACAATGAGACAAACATACCAACTAGTTATTTTACATAGGGAGTAAACGAGAGGAGGTTGTATTAATTTAAAAAGAACATAGTCTTTGGTGGTACATATCTTTTGGTACTTTTAACTATTAGGAATGCTGAGAGGGCAGAGTGGCTGGGGAGCAAAGAGGGGCTCTTTGTCTTGGCTGAGAGCTACAGCCACCCTTCAATTAGAGCAGCCACTATTTTTGCCCAATCATGTGATTTCCCAGGCAGGGCATCTTGGAGCTGGTAACTATTTCAATATGCTGCTCCACAGAGAGTCTTCAGGCTCTTTAAGTCAATGTCTTATTACTGTGAAGAGACACCATGACCATAGCATCTCTTATAAAGGAAAGCATTTAATTGGGGCTGGCTTACAGTTTCAGAGATTCAGTTCATTGGCCAGAAGCATGGTGGCACACAGGCAGACAGAGTGCTGGAGAAGAGCTGAGAGCTCTACATCTGGATACACAGGCAGCAGGGAGAGACACTGGGCCTGGCTGAAGCATCTGAAACCCCAAAGCCCACCCCTAGTGACACACTTCCTCCAACAAGGCTACACCTCCTAATCCCTGTCAAATAGTGTCACTCCCTGATGATCAAGTATTCAAATATGTGATCATATAGAGGCCATTCCTATCCAACACCACAGAAGACAAAACGAAAACACTAAAAGGTGTTCAAATCAAGATCCTGGGCTTTTTGTTTCTCTTGGTTTAAGCACTTTCACACACAACAGGAAGCATTCAGTTTAATGTTCAAGTTCACCTTCTGGAGTGCTCAGATTTCTGGTTTGTTGTGTTACTGTACGGCACACACAGACAAAGACTGTGTAGTGTCAGTTCTGGATGAGACATTCTATATCAATTCTAACCAATAAGGGACAAAGATAGAAAGGAACAGCTCTAAAAGCAAGCCAAACCAGGGGCTTGGAGATCCAGTGGGAAAGCAGAGCTCTGAGGGTGAGACCTGGAGCAGCATGGTACTGAGCAGAGGCATTCGGCTGCCTCAAGTCCTTACCCCACTTCTGCTCTGCAATGGCTCAAGTTACTAAACCTCCTTGTTCTTCATTGCCTTTTCTAAAACTGAAATTACATCCACTTAACATATAAACTCCTGTAGGTAGATGCAGGCGATGGAGGTACAGCATTGGTATATTAAGCACTCAGTAAATGACAGCTATTATTATTTTCTGAGACATGTCTAGTGGTGCCCTGCCTCACTGAGCTGATTTTACAGAAGCAAGAATTGAGGAAGGTCCAGCAAGAGCATTGACATTCAAAGAGAGCCACAGTTCTGAGTTTAGCCACCCAAAGGTCTACAAGTAGCAGTAAGAAGGCCTCTTTCCACAGAAATGGACTCCCAGAGCCAGTCACAGGAAGTAGAAGGGGTGAGAGGACTCATGTCACACAGATAACTGGCTTGGTTCACAATTTTAGTTGCTATGTTTTGCTTGGTAGTGACTTTCAATAATTGTAAAAATTTTCTAAGCTTCTTGGGTGGTATAAATTTTTTATAATTGTAGAAGTACCATACTAAAAATGGTGCCAGATTTATCAAAAATAAATATATATGGCCCAATTAAATTTATATTTCAGATAATGTTAGACTTGGTAACCCAGGCCTGTAATCCCAGCACTTGGGAGGTAGAGACAGGAGGATCATAAGTTTAAGACCTGGCTACATAGCAAGTCTGAAGCTGGTTTGGGTTACATGAGACCTTGGCTAGAATAAAATAAATAAACGATATAATTCAGGGAATGAAAGATTTTTTTTAGTATAGGTACATCCTAATATAATAGCTGGGATATGTTTAAACTAATTATGTGTGGTTGGTTTCTCTAAAATTATAATTTCACTGAGCATCCTGTATTTTATTTGACAAATCTTAACATTGTCCAAAAACTTGCCCTTTTTAACATGGAGAGTGACAAAGCTCACCTACTCTCCCTATCCATAATTAGTATTGCATTGTAAAGTAAGATACAAAAACAAAACAAAACCCCACACGATTTCCAGGTCTGTTATTTCTTAGTAAGGCAGTTCTAAATTCACAGACTTTTCTTGTGTTTGGTTTTTAAAAAATTACTTACTCACACTGGAATTTTTTTTTATTAAATTTTTAAAAAATTTTATCTCAGTATAGATAAAAATAACAATGGGAGGGACTTCCCCTCTGATGACATCTAAATAATTATTGGTAGGCTGACATTTAAGACATGACATTTTAAAGATTACCGGCCCTTACGTTTTTAGCTTGTCTAGAAAGGCCAACAGGCTAAGATATGTTCTTCTAAAAATCTCTCTTCCCTATTCTTTATGAAAAAATAAATAAAAATTACATTTCCCCAAATGAAGCAGTACTTTCTTTGGCAGGTTCAATACCACTAAATACTATGAAATTAACCTTTGAGACTCAAAGGGCAATGTTCAGTGGTATTGGTCATTGTGTCTAGCTCTTGCTGAGATAAAGCCATTCACAATAATCCCAGAGAGGTTAGCCACATCATAAACAAGACCACCCAGTAGGTGGGCCAGCAAACAAATACAAAACTCCCTCTTCCTTGGTAACATCGAAACCAGCTGAGTTCATCCCATTTCTGACTGTGAGCCAAAGATATCCCTACTTTCCAAATAGCTCTGAACAACTCTACGTTCTTCACTGTCTTAGAAATATTCACACTGAAGGGCCCTAGTACTTTCAAGCAAACACTTTCTGTAGTTGTTTTGTTTATCTTCTCAGATCTTCTTTCTAAAGCTACTCAGGTATGAGATTATACTCTAGAAGGTAAGCAGTTGACACTGCTGTCCGTTATGTGATGAACTTCAGTGTCAGGACACAAGGGTCCACAGCAGGGCAGAACTGGACAAACAGAAGAACTGGTCCAGTTTACCAGCCTGGCATGAATCATATCCTCTCAAAGAAATGACTTTTATTTTTTAATTAATTAGATAATTATATTTTTAAAAGTGTGTATAAGTATTTTGCCTGCGTGTGTGTAAGTATGCTATATGCATACAGTTCCAGAAGAGGGTGTTGGATCCTTCAGAACTGGAGTTACAGACAGTTGAGGACTGCTTACATGGTTGCTGGGAATTGAACCAGGCCTCTGCAGGAGAAGCCAGTGCTTTTAGCCACCAAGCCATCTTTTTATTTTGGTAACTTCTCTAAGTCTTTACAGAAGACTTTTCAATTCCATGCAGTCTACAACAAAACTCATGATGTCATACTGAAATGACCACATAAGTTATCGGCCCATTACCTTGTGAAGGTAAGTATCTTGTTTCACTGAGTGTTAGCAGTGCCTGAGATGAGAAGTGCCTGAGTAAGTAGACACATGGATAAATGCTTGATCAGATGTTTAAAGTGAGCTATTAGCTCACTGGGGAGAGCTTAATTCTCATTTTCTGTACATCCTCTTTATACCCAAGCAACATAAACAGATGCTGACATGTGAGGGAGGGTCTGCCGCAAACAACTGCTCAGTATTTTTAATGAGGTCCTGTCATTTGGAAAGCAAAATTACTGAAAAATCTTCCTATATGTAAATGCTAATCTCAGGACTTTGTGTACTCTGGGCTTGAGACTAGATGTCTTAAGTGACTCCCTGGGCGGCCCTCCCAGACAGCCTTTATTCTATACTTCAGCTCAGCTTGCATTCCAGTTATGATTGTTGGTATTTTGAAATCAGTCCAACTAAAGTTCAAAAATTGGATCGAGGCTTCATAAATTTACTTTTAAAAAAAATCACTCAATTGTATACTTACAATGGATGAATTTTATGGTATATAGATTAGACCTCAATAAATCTATAAAAAAAATTAAGTGTCTGAACAACAGAGAATCCTTTTAATTTTCATTTTGACTCTTCGGTCTACCAGAGCAAGAGATAGCACGGTTGCTCCTTGCTAGCCTGGAGGTGAGTCCACTCTAGTGGGAGCGTGCAGGCAGGTCACTAAATGTAAACAGCTCTACAAAGGTCACCACAAAGGCACTGTTGTTCTGTCTCATAGCAAAGAGGCAAAGGAGAGTCGCCACAGAATATCTACTCTTTCTTGTATCCCTAATTAGAAACATGTGGAAAAGGCCCACCCACAGCCAAATCAGCCAGAAAGGCCCTATTTCTTCTGCCTAATGTTGCATGTTGGCTAAAAGAAGAGCTTTCCTTGGGCCTGCCATGGAATGGTTTCAAATTATTAAAGCATCTCCAAAGGCCACCATCAAAGTACCAGTGGGTTTTCACCAGTGGCTCCCCATGATTTGAAAAATATTTCCTTGACCAGAACATAACCTGTGCCAGCTTGGTACACTGGAGGCAGTTCCATTTGTTTGCCCAGTTCAACCTGGCTGTGGACCTCCTGCACCCTGCCCTGAATTGTGCACTGCTCCAATTCCCTTGAGTAGGCAAAATGTAGGCTTTACACATGTAGAAGGTGTGTGTTTGAACAGCTCAGACGGCGCCTGCAGTCCTTGTCATCCGTCTCAGTTGAGTATGGTGCTCTGATTTTTCCGTTTTACAGATGGAGAATAGAGATCCCATACCTAAACAGTCTCAGTGAGAGTCAAGGAAATGAAGGATAGGCTGATAGACTCTATTTGCTAATGCCCTAAAGAAAATGCCATTTGTGTTTAAGATACACTACTCAAAGAGCAGTGGGGCTAAAGACAGTGACTTGTTTTAATATTAGTGTGAGTAAAACTCCAAATTATTTACGCTCACACAAAAGGCCTTTTTTATAACAGAGGGAGCAACACATGCAAAGATTGTCATGCTGGCCCAACATGGGGCCATTTGCAAAGATCAGATAGTACAAGAGGCCAGCTCTGATGTGACCCAAAGCAGGCATTTAATCTCCTATGTGGAAAAAAGCTATAGTTCTTAGATTAATTATTCAGCCACAGATCTGCTGCCAAGCTGCTCCAAACCTTTCCTAATGGGAAATAGAATGGCCGTTTACCTCAAACCATGTGGTAGAACCAGCTTGTGCCAGAGATTCTGCATTCCTTCTTCACTTACAGATACTCAGAGGTCACTGCATCATCTCTGTGCTTTGGGAGCAAGAATTCTATATTCTGAACAAGTTTGCCCATTTAGACACAATACCAGGGATGAACAGTGGCTGATTCTTAGACAGAAACCGAGCCAACTAGAGGAAATCAGTTTTGCATGTGGAGACCTGAGCCTCACTTGAGGACCGAGATATTGAGAGTAAAGCAAGATGAAGGCCAGAAGCTATCTGGTGAACCCACACGTAGTATTATTAGCTAGCTTTTTACAGAATGTTCACTGGGTTTTGACAACTATTGGTGGCAGTACTGGATAGAGAACTGAAGCCAAATTTAGAACCTGTGATTCTGGCTAAATTGAAAATTGGCTTTCTAGGAGAGTGACCACCATTGCCTGTCACAGAGACTAGAGGATTGAAACTTGGACTCAAAAGGACAATCAAGTATAAACTCTTGGCCTTCCCTCTGTCTCTGTGGTTTCAACCAGCATCAAAACAATCAAGGCCCACCAATTTGGCATGGAATGAGATGGCATTGCCAAAGCAAAGTCATATCTAATATCATTCTGCTCTGTAGCATCAAGTATGAAGAAGTTGAGTTTCTACAATATATAAATGCCAGGAACTAAATGATCAGCCACTAATGTGAAATCAGACTCTCTGAAAGATACAAGCATGTTAAGACTACCTTGCAAGGGCATTTCCAGCCTCCCGACTGCTCAGGCCTCCTGGGAAACAGTCTAAGACTGTTTTGTTAACCTCTCCTCCAAGAGGTATTTGGGCAGGGCGAAGGATCAGACTGAATGCATGAGAGCCAGAGACTGGGGGTGGGGGTGGGACAGAACTGTCTTTGTGGCAAATGCTTATTTCTCTCTAGTTAAGACAATTATAGTGAGCTTGTCATTAGTATGCTTGAACTAATTTTTCCAGATGCTTCCTGAAGAGTGATTTTTATCCAACCTTTCCCAAACTAGAAGTTGAAGAAGAAAAAAGAAGAGTTTTAAAAAGCTAGTAATGCACACGGGGATGGTGCTAGGGCTCAAACTAAGACTTTGTTCATGGAAGGCAAGCACACTACTACTGACCATTTCTTCCCCCCCCCCCCCCTTAATAAATGAGGCAAAAGAGACAATGGAGTCCACCACTACTACAAGTCATAAAATTGAGTTTCCCACAACTGGAGAACTCACACCTTGAGAGCAATGGAGGAGTCTCACACTTGAACAATCACATTCTTGATAAGGGTATCTCCCCTGCTTGCTAACTAGTCTGTAGAATTTTTAAGAGAGAGCCATATTCACTTGTATGACATACCCAGTCCTAAGCTTACTCTTCTAGGTCTGACAAGGCTGTAGCAATCAGAGGCCACCAGGGTCTTTTTCTTTGTCCTAGATTTCAAATTAGCCCAGGGAAAGAAGAAGGAAGCTAAGAACCCTGGTACTGAACAATCATGGCTATTGTCATCCACTGTGTGCTTTCCATCAGCAAACCCATTTACATCACTGCAGATCTATGCAGCTCTCACAATCTCCCCGACTGTCACTCAGCCTATGATGGCTCCAGGGGAACTGTAAGCCAGAGGTGAAGGATTCCTTTGTTTCCATCTCTATGGTAGGATGACATGTGGTCCTGAGTGCCAAGGTACTAAGATAAGAGGATGCTCAAAATGCCCAGATGGCTGGAGAATGAAAACCGGAAAACAGAGCCAAATTTGCACAGCAGAAAAGGGCCACTGTGGCCAGGCTGGAAGTGGGGACCTTGTAGTCCACAGGCAGCGGAACTAAAGGGAAGCCATCCCCCAACTCAGCTGGTGGGAGCTGGGCAGCTTCCCAGCTGGAAGGAACTCTCAAACACATCCCTGTAAGCTACCCATGAGAGACAGAGGCGCTGTTAAGAACGGCACACAAAAGGGGCTGCTAATCAAGAGGAACTTCAGCCTTAAGAATGGGATTCAGTCATCCTTCCAGAGATGCATGCCTGGGCCAAGGCCCAAGAGAATGACATTCAGCTGCCGTATCCCTCTTTGGGGCCCAAGTTGGAGGCACTGAAAGAGAGAGAGCTTCACAAAGGAGGCAGATGGGAAGGCCCCATGGCCATGCAGTGTGGTTCCCATGCAGAACACCCAAATCAACAGGTAGAGGCAAGTACAATTGGAAACAGCTGCTTGGAACAGAAACAACATTTTAAATAAGAGACCAGCAAAGGGTAAAGGCTCTACACAAGTCTGGTAACCTGAGTTTGTCCTTGAGGTGTAAGAGAAGAACTACCTCTACAGTTATCTTCCAAGGATATTCAACACGGATCATTGCACTTCACCCACAAAGGCACAAAGGTATGCACACAGGCAGGTACACACATGCACACACACATGAAATGAGCAAAGACCCCAAACTTCCGGTAAACTCTGAAAGAGGTCAGGAGGCATTTGGTGACTGATGCAAAAGGGCCAGAAATCAGCAGCCTCTGATCCCTGCCACCCCAGGCTCTGATACCACCAGACATCCCAACCATGAGAGCTCTCCAAAGCTCTTCAAACGCAGCCCTTTGGTGTAGATAGACCATTGGCCTTAACTGTCATTTCTCATGCTTAGTGTTTATAACCCAGCTGTTTACTAACAATGCCCGCCACACTTCTTTCCTAAGGCTTTCAATACCAAGTTGCTCTTAGGAACAGTTTATCTTCCACTCATTCTAAAAATAGAAAAGCTATGACATCACTGAGTAAATCAAACAGAACAAGATGTAGGAAAGAAACCACTGAAAGCTGTGGGACTAAGCTGGAGACCAACACGCTTCGGAAAGGAAGGAACTGCTAATGAGGTATTCTCACATAACTGACCTTAGGGCCACCTGACTAACGCCAGAGTTGTGCTGTCCTTTCTTTCTGCCCCTTGGTCTCCTTGTCCCTCCCCTTTCTTCTTAGTGGACCTGACACCAGGCACTCAGACGATGACAGGTACATAGTGGTGGGCGAAAGGGGGTAGGGAGGGGTGTATCCTCATGGTCCATAAAGACTGATCCTTCCTTCCTACCTTGCCTTGATGGCTGGGTGGGACAAAGAGACAGCAACAGAGTCTTTCCCCTCTGGGCTTTGGATTGCACTGTGTTTTCAGTAGAAAGACAGCAGGAAGAACAGTAGATAAGTTCTCTTTGAGCACACAGGGTCATAGGAACTGCACCATGCATTTCTCACTAACTTGGGTATGGTTAGTGCTGACATTCTGAGTAATCGTACCACAGTGTTTATAATTTACGCTTGAGTAGAATACTGTCCATCAGCTAAAATGCAGAACAAAACCATATTTACCCTCCACTGCACTGCTGTCCCATATGGATTTGGACCCTTTTAGATGGAGAGTAGTAACCTCCATAAATGAGTGTGTGATATGCTCAGCAGGAACAGAAAGAACAGTGTCAAGTTTCACTGGGTCCACATGTTGAATGTTTGGTGCCAATATCTACTTATTTTTCCCTTTAACTTCTGTCCTCCCTTAAGTGACCATGGGGAGAGTGCTGTAATCGCACTGGAACCTTGTCAGGCATGGCAGTGATGGGAGATGCTACTCCTGAGGAGGTGCACCGTCATTCACTTTTTTTTTTTTTTTTTTTTTGGCAGAGGGGTTATCTTCATCAGTGTTCAACACCACCATGTTAGTTCATGCCCACATCTTTGATAGACATTTTAACTCCGTTACCAGGGATCTTCTATAGCCATAGCAATGCATTTGAAAGTGCTGCTTTGAGGCTGGTGAGAAGGTGCAGTGGGTTAAGTGCTGGCTGTGCAAGTCTACTGACCTGAGTTCAAGTCCCACAACCCATGAAAAGATAGGTGGACAGAACTGACTCCACAAAACTGTCCTTTCACCTCTACACACACACACACACACACACACACACACACACACACACACACACACACACAATCACTCACACACACATACACATTCACACACACTCACTCACACATACACACACATATACATACACACTCACTCACACATAAACACACACACTCACACACATACTCACACACACACCCTCAAACACACACACTTACACACATACACACACTCACACACACACTCACACATACTCACACACACTCACCCCCACACACATACACACACTCATACTTTAAAATGCTAAAAATGCTGCTTTCCTGGGTGCGGTGACGTAAGACTGGAATCCTAACTATTCAGAAGCCTGAAGCAGACGGACTGTAAGTTCAGAGCCTGCCTGGACTATGTAAGAACTTCAAGCTCAGCCTGGGAAGTCAGTGAGCTACTACTGCCTCAAAAATTGGGGGATGACGAGGTAGGGGTGCTGGAGAGATGGCTCTGTGGTTAAGAGCACTCATTGTTCTTGCAAAGGAACATCTGTAACTCCAGTTCCAGGTGATCCAGAGCCCTCTTCTGGCTTCTGTGGGCATCAGACATGCATATGGTACACATACATATACACAGGCAAAACACTCATACACACAAAAGAAAATAAAGACGGGAGAGGAGTGGGATATAGCTCAGTGCTATGAGCATGCGTGCTGGAGGTGGAATGCATCAGGTGGACAGAGTGTACCAAGGCCATAGGTTCAATTCCAATACTGAAAGGAAGAAAGGAAGGAAGAAAGAAAAAAAGGAAGAAAGAAAGAAAAAAAGAAAGAAAGGAAGAAAGAAAGGAAGGAAGAAAGGAAGGAAGGAAGAAAGAAAGAAGAGGAAGGAAGGAAGAAAGGGGAAAAGGAAAAAACCTTCTTTAGGGAAATTTCATAAAAGATTATTATTATTATTATTATTATTATTATTATTATTATTAAAATTATGTAGATAGTTCTAAGCATAGACAGAGAACTCTTTGCCCTTCACCCAACCTGTAATTTTCACCTCTGAAAACACTGAAGCTAAATCTAGCAGGAACTATGCAGTGTTATAATCTTGAAAGGTGCAGTGTTGCTTACAGTCCATCTGGCCCCAACCACCACCTTCCTCTGCATTTCACCTCTGTGTCTGTCCTTCCTTCCTTCTTGATAACAAACATTTTTTACCTTTGGCTCTCCCCTTTTATGACTCAGTGTTCCAAACCCAGATAAGAATGAATAATGACCACCCTGTGGCTACTTTCAGAGCCAGGGCCAGTGTCTCACCTTTGAGCTGGCTCTACAGTAGAGAGCAGACACCCCCACTTGATGAAGCTTTCCATCAGAGCAACGGACACAGGGTCACCCTGAGTTTTGCTTTAAGAATGGCTTCTCTATTCCACAAGCAAGATAACTCTTGGAAGAATCTGCTGACATTTCTAAGAACACCCATCTACTGGTGACACAGGAATGTCACAAAAAGTGTTGCTGCTACAAGGATCTGTTGTTAGACTGGAATCTGAGAATCTGGAGCTGAGATACTGCTGCAGGACCCCTTGTTTTCGAGGAGTCTTCCCTTTGAGGATTGTCTGTGAATGGGCATCAGTGGCGGCTTTTCCAATAAGAGTGCATTTGGTTTCCATTCGATTTCATAACAGAGACTAACCCTTAGCAAGATGGGGAATATTAGGCTCCATTGTTCAGGCCAAGGATGGCTGACTGGGGTGGCAGGAAGCTGAACAGTCTCTACTCTGGAGAAGAAAAAATCTGTGGGTAGCAGGCCTGGTTCCCAAGCTTTAACAAAACAAAACAAAACAAAACAAAACAAAACAAAACAAAACAAAACAAAACAAAACAAATAAACAATGCAGTTACAAGGGCCAGTGGAAAAAAAATCAAAGGGTCATCTCAAGCTATAGCACTGGGAAGGACCCACAAGAAATTTTCATTTGACCAAGTCAGAAGCCTTGTTTCTTAAACAATTACACAACCCCTAACGCGATGTTATGTAATATGGTCAAGGGCAGAGCAAAGTATTTGGAAATATCTCTTGTAGAGCCTTTGTATTATCTTCAGTAATGAGAAAATGAATGAGCTTTTTTTGTTTTTTGTTTTTGTTTGATTTGGCAGCCTTAAGGTTTGAAGGTTTGTTAAGTGGAAAAGGTAGAATGGGACCCAACTTGAGTTCCTCTGGCAAAGAAACTCCCATGACACTGGTTCATGTCTCAAACCAGACACAGACTTTCTATCACTGCAGTTTTTCAAAAGCCGTGCCAGGCACATTTCCTTCTCTCCCTGACAGAAAGGAAGGCATGCTGGATAAGCTAACACAGTGGAAGCATTCTGACGCACAAAATGTCCTAATGATGTGTCCTTTGTGGTAACAAACAAACAAGACTGAGCTGGGAATTATGTAAGGCTACCTTTGATACTATTTAGAAAACAACGAGAAAATGCCATCTGCCCTGCGTTCCTCGAGAACGTCCAGTCAAGGACCCAGGCATGTTTCCTGGCTTCAGACTGGCTATAAATAAATTTAATAAGGATGAAAAAAGTCACTGCATCATTTACAGTTCTCTCTCGGTCTCCAGCTGACAAAAATCCAGTCCAGATGTTTGTCCTACGAGATCAACAGTAACTGCGTGAAACTCCCTCTGGAGTAAGAAAGTTCTAGAAAAGAAGGATTGGTTGGAAAGGAAGGAAAAGGAGGCTGGCGGGGAGGGCGTGGACAAGCCCTGTTTCATACTCACTTAACAGAGACACAGTACTTAGCTCGTTTTGTATATAAGTACCCTAGTTTGTGCAGCTTTCCCCTTCCTCATCCCTCCTTCCAAAGCCACAGGGACTTGGCTTGTGAAGCCTGCAATGGCTGTTCCATAACCTGTGCTTTTAAATTAAACACATGACCTCAGATTTTGGAGCAGTTGTTGACTCAGGGGAAAGTATGTCATTAAAAGTGTGCCAGAAACAGATTTAATTGGTACACTTCCCAAAAACTGCTCCAAAGAGCACGGGCTTCCCGCATATAGATTTCAGGGAACTTACTCAAAGGCCGCGCGGCTTTGTCAAAATTTGAGATGTGAAACAAGCCAGCTGAAAGAGTCCATATCAAAAGGGTAAATTCAATTCAAGAGATATTAATCTGATTACCTAAGTATGGCTGCGAATCGGATATGGTCCGTTGTGCGCTCTTGTTCAACCTGGACAGCTGGAGGAGCCAATGGCTTCCTTTCCCCTGACATATAATTAAGTTTTAAGAGCCGATCAAGTTACGGATACCAAGTTTTAAGAAATATTTCATTCAGGAGTGGCATTTACAGTGCTTGCCTGTTGCAAGAGTCATTGTTCATTTTACTTCCTTGAGCCATGCTGGAGAGTGTGTGGATCAGGGCGCAGGGGCTTGGTGTTTGTGTTTCAGGCTACAATAACCGCCCTCTGTGCACCTGCCTGGAGGAGAAACCAGTCCAGCCGCCTCCCAAGACAAAAGAGCCCTGTTTTAAGTGCTGAAAACCCAGACATGAACTGACCCTGTCAAATTCCAGTTAGGAAAAAAAAAAAATCAATATTTTTTATCCAATCCAAGGGAGCTGGGTCTCCTTTCCTAGCCACATGTAGTTTGAGCAAGAGTGACTGGGCGACAGAATCATCTCTTTTCTCATGAGTCTCCGCACTCTTCTGGATTCCTGCCCTGAAGGTGGAACTCACAGTCTGTATACTATCACCTGTCCCTTGGGGTCCATACACATTTTTTTTTTAAACCTTTCTCTCCCAGACAGCTCCCAATGTAATCTGACTTCAGTCATAGAAGCATACCTTCCCAAAGCAATGTGTTGCCAATGTCATGTTAACAAAGATGTCCCCAGTATGTACTTGTCACAAACTGCAGGTACACTCACCGCTGTAAGAAAGCTTACCAGTGGGCAAAGGCCCAAGGCTATGCTCTCTCAATTCTATTATGGCTTTTAATATGAGCTGGTCAGAGGCCAGGACTAACTTTCGATGTCTTCTCTTGATTGTTCAGCTACGACTCATACTAATTCATATAAAGGGTGAATCACGCCACACTCAGCTGAGACCCATCTCATCATAAAGGAAACGGTTTCGCAAAAACTCTGAAACAGCCAACAAAGTGAGGATTCTTTTGAGCATTCCACCCAGGTAGCAGATGAGCAACCAGAAAAGGAAGGTGACTAACCTAACTTGAGAGAACAGGTTGCTTACACCGGAAATGTTCTGTGGATTATAGTTTCCTACTTCTTTGAGTGGAGTGAGAGATAAATTATGATTTTGACAGTTATCTTAAACTGCCATTGGTAGTAAGGCCCAGGCTAAAAATTGTTTTTTATTATGCTTGGTGATAAACAGCTATAGTTTCAAGGGTTAAAGCTTTCTCAAGACTGCTTCAATAGTTACTCCAAACTCCAGCCCCAAGGGGCAGGAAAACCAGATGACCAGCATAGAAATGCCAGGCTCCCTGTCATAAGCACTGCACCAGGATGTGATTGTTTGTGTCTGCAGAGAGCCTAGGAACCAAGCAATAGTTTATCTGATCTGGTTCTCATTAAAAAGCTACCCAAGAAAAAAGAGTTGACCACCTCAGGTGTAAATTTCACTCAGCTACCTTGGCCAGGCTGGTGAATTCTTGGTGAAGCATGGTATTGAATCTCAACTGCCACTTTGCCAGTGGATGTGACCAGTGACAAAGGCACTCAGTCTATCAGATGATATCTATGGTACTGCATACATGCTGATTCAAAATACTAGTCAAGGAGACTGTCTTAGTTTTGTTCAGATATCCTGTGATGGTGTCCCATGCCAACACCACAGAGACTGACTGAGCTCCTTAATAACATTTACTTATTTACTTACTGGTGAGCACGTGCCAGATATGCATGTTAAGGTCATAGAACCACTTGGTTCTCTCCTTGTCCTCAGGTGGGTCCCAGGAATCGAACCCAGGTTGTTGGGGTTTGGCAGCAAGTGCACTACCTGCTGAGCCTCCTACTGGACTTGAACTTCCCCCTCATTCTTGACAACTCATTAGTTGCTGTACAACACAACAGTTGTTACATGTGTATGAACTCCATTATCAGGCCATTCTCTACTTGTTTATTAATCAACTATAGCACAATACCTGGCCAACTCAGACATAAAGTTGAACTTCATTATGGCATGCAGAAATTCTAAAGCTCCAAACAGAGAAGCTGAGCATTAGAATTGGCCTTTATGTTCTAGTAGGGCCAAGGCTGAAACTGGTCTTCCTATCCGCTGAGCAACCAGTAAGATTTTTATATTATAGGTGCTCTACGCTGAATGAAGGGATGAATTAATGAGCAAGCAATTGAAAGGATGGAGCCATTGCTCAAATTGTGGGTTAAAGGTCAGTGAGATGACACAGTGGGTAAAAATGTCTACTACCATGCACAACCATCTGTCTTTGAGTCCTGCAATCCACCATGGGAGAAGAAGAGAATCAACTCCTGCAAATTGTCCTCTGATCACACTCCTGCTGGGGCATGCACACCTCAAAAATAGATAGGTGATAGACAGACAGATGAATTTGGGGATATAGTCTCACTTTTCTTGAGATAGTAAAGAATTCTCTAAAGAGAAATGGGAGACTTTGGAACCAGACCCAATGCCAGACATACACATCCTACTCAGTGAGATGTGGGAAATGAATGGTAGAAACTATCTCATTTTCAAATGTTCTATTTCAAATGTGTTTTATATAAGTTAATTGCACAGTTGATTGTACTATGCTTTACAGAAAATATGATAAGTATTGATGGCTTACAGATTCAAACTGCAAAGACTTCTGCTTTAGATAGCCAGCATAATAACTGACAAGGAAGGTGCCAAATGCCCGAGGAGGTGTGGTCTAGCCTGTGCTTGATCTACTCATAATCACAGGATGAAGAGAGAAGCCTGCCTGAGGCTCAGAGAAGAATATAGCACCTTGCCTTGAAAAGATGGAACACAACCCTACAAACACTTTGAAAAGGCCAACAGGTGTCACTTAGTGTGGCCTAGGGAAAGGAGGGCCGGGGAATACTCTAAAATGACCCATGACCAGGGCAGGAAGAAGACAATGTGTCTTCCAGACACCGTAGGCTATCAATGGCAGATATGAATCACCTCCTTTCTGGTTGTTAGTCAGTATGACTCATATTACCCCCCCAATCAGAAAAGGCTATTGTCATAGTTCTTTGTTACTCAATGGAACTTGACGGCAAGAACCTACTGCTAAAGACACTGCATACCTGAGTCATAGGACATAGACAAATCAAACTGGTACCAACCTGGAACTTGTCCCCACTCCTACCTGACCCCATCAACTAGATTTCTTAGTGCTGAAAGGTCCTATTCAACTACTAAGGAAGAACAGTAATCAACCGTCCTACACAGCTGTGACCCCTGTGAGCTACAATAGAATGCCTTGGCAAGACAGCGCATGCTATGGGAGTAACCGATCGCTTTCTGATTAGATTTAAAGATGGCGCTCGTGCCTGGTACCATTAACTGGGTGTCTTGGTTGGGGTTCCTATTGCTGGGATGAAACACTATGACCAAAAGCAACTTGGAGAGAAAGGGGTTTATTGGCTTATACTTCCACACCATTGTTCATTATTGAAGGAAGTCAGGACAGGAGCTTAAACTGGGCAGGCTCCTGGAGGCAGGAACTGACACAGAGGCCACAGAAGAGTGTTACTTACGGCTTTTCTCCCCAAGGCTTGCTTATCCTGCTTTCTTATAGAACCCAGGACCATGAGCTTGGGATGGCACTGCCTACAATGGGCTTGCCCCCCTCCCCTAATCAATTACTAATTAAGAAAATGCCTTACAGCAGGATCTTATGGCGGCATTTTCTCAGTCGAGAGTTTCCCCTTTCAGGTAACTCTAGCCAAAACCCCGAGGCCAGCTAGGTCATAGGCCCTAGGGTAGAACCTGATTCTACTCATTATTCTGCTAAATGAACATACTAAATACATTGCCCCCAAATTCTTATCTTTATACCAATAGATTGGTAGATTTCTCAACTCTCATCAAAGAAGCTTCTTTTTGTAGTAGACAGCACTTAACACAGAGACTCACAACTGGTAAACATGCAGAAGAGAAAAGACTGGAATAGTCAGTCCTAAAAGAGAGACATCCATATCACACCTCCTTCCTCCAAAGCGCAGGGATCATTGAGGAAGAGGTAGGAGCATAAGGACTAGAGGTAGTGGACATCTGCAGTGAAACAGTATTATCTGCACACAAGAGCACCACTGCACAGTTAACTCACAGAGGTTATGTCCTCATGCCCAAGACATGTTCAAGCCACTTAAGTTCCCTGTATAGATGGAGGAGGGACTCATGAAGTCCCACTCCTAGCTGAGGCGCTATTGGTAACTGATGGCTTCTGGGAGAGGAGGAGTCAGTTTTCTTCAGGGATACAAACTTTGAGAGAACACCCATCCTATACCCATGCACATGCAGACAGCACCAAGTAGATCCAGTGTGTTTAAGAAAAAGTTGGGAAGGAAAAGCAGTAGATAGGATAGGGAAGGAACTGGAGGGAAGGGAGTCGGGGTGGATTTGATCAAAACACTTTAATTATGTGGGTGTGAAATTCTCAAACAATAGAAAAGGAGAAAAAAACTTAACATAAGAGTGGATAGAAACAACAACATAAAGATTGTAGGCTTGATCACAACACTGAAAAAAAAATCTGACCCTCACAAACTTACTGAGCTTTCTTACAGTGTCTAGTATATACTAGTCACTTGACATTACTGTTGTAACTATTAGCAAAAGGAACGTAAGGCATACATGTATTTATTTCTGCAGTGTCATTTAGAACTTTAAATCAATTGCTCTTTTTCTCTTACATCCTAACAATGAATTACAGGTATTCTGACGCTATTTCTAACCACAAGGTGCTTTGAGAAATGGATGTAGAGCTAAATGGGACTCCTATAGTCAAGGCTGGCCTCAAACTCACTATGCAGTTCAAATTACCTTGAACTCCTCCTGATCTTCCTCCCTCTCCCAAGTCCTAGAAAAACAAGCATGAACTACCAAGCCAGACTCACAGGATATTTTCAGAAGTCTAATCTGAAGATAAATCTCTTCTGAGCCAACGAGATGGGAAATCAAAACTGGAGCTGGCCACTCAGGACCTTGGAAGGGCTAAAGTATACCAAGAGGTTATTAGGTTAGGGCTATCCCTACCCCAAAGTGATCAAGATGGGAGCTCCTATGTTTTGTTAAATTACTACTTGAGAAATATCTTCCAGCTACAAAATGGCTCTATTATAATGGTTGGGTACCAGACCTGTAAAAAAAAAAAAAAAAAAAAAAAATCCAAAAAAAAACCAAAAAACAAAAAACAAAAACAAAACAAACAAAAAACCCTGATTAGTATGATGTATCTTTCATAGCTGGGTCTCCTCCTCTGTCTACAGCTTCCTTTACTCCACCACAGTTCCTTTCTCTTTCTTTCCTTTCTCTTCCCTTCCCTTCTATTTATTTTTATTTTTTATTTATTTTTATTTTTTTTTATTTTTGGTTTTTCGAGACAGGGTTTCTCTGTGTAGCTCTGGCTGTCCTGGAACTCACTCTGTAGACCAGGCTGGCCTCGGACTCAGAAATCCACCTGCCTCTGCCTCCCAAGTGCTGGGCTTAAAGGCGTGCGCCACCACTGCCCGGCCCTTCCCTTCTATTTCCTTTCATTTCTTTCTTTCTTTTTTTTTTTTTTAAACCTCTGTTTGGAGCACCAAAAGGGAGCACTCTTTTCTTCTTAGAACCTGTTAAGGATCCTTCAAGATACAACTAAAGTTCCTTTTTGCTGTAGTATTCCTATACTACATCCCCTAGCCAGGAGTTTCATGTGTTCACTTCACAATCTCCAAAAACCTGTGCCATTGTGACACCAAATCTTTACATTTAAAAAATTTTAAATTTAATTTTTCAAATTAAAAAAATTTTATCCAATTTTTCTACTAATCTGTCCATTATACACACCACTACCCGTGAGCTTCCTAGTCAGCAGGGACAGGAGCATCTGTCTCAGATTCCACAGCCCCTGGCCAACACGGGATCATAGGCATCTAATAAATGTCCTTAGAGTATCAGACTAAAGTCCCAGAGTCTCCACCCGTGTGTGAATGAGATGCCGTGTCCTGTACTCTCTGGTCTGATCCTTTCTCTGTAGTACCCACTACCGTTCATCGTACAGTTAGTACCAACACACACTGAAGGAATGTGGGGCATTCACAATGTGCAAAGTTATGAAAAATTCCAGTGGTGGTGTCATGCCTTAGGCCTAAAGCCCTCATTCCCCCTTCTGCCTGCAGGTGCCTCATCCACTCGCCAGACATCTGCTGAGTACCTGCCCCTTCCCATCTGGTAAAGGGGACCTAAGAGTGGACAAAGTCTTACCCTCATGGAACTTATACTTTAGGGACTTGAGGATAGGATTTTCTTGCTGGCTTACAGTAATTTAGTGCTAGCAGCTCAGAGAGAAAGCTGCTCTCCCAGGCTTCAGTTTGAGCCCTGAAGGAACAAGCAGTCTTTTCCTTTGGACCTGGGCTTTGTATCTATCCGGGGTGCTCTGAGCCACTTGGGCACTGACATTTGTGTCCTGAGCTTGACCTTTGAAGATTCCAATTGCTAATTGTATGTCTGTTATAAATATCTGAGGGGAACACCTTCTCCTTGTCATTTGTTGTTGTTGGAATCTATTATTTTTATAAAAATAATTTTATCCTGTCATTTTCATGTTTGTTTATTTAGACAGTCTTGGTGGGTAGCCTAGGAAGGTCTTGAACTTTTGATTCTCCTGCCTCAGCCTCCTCATGTTGGAATTATAGGCATGCAGCCTCAATATCAGCTTATTTTGGCATTTTTAAAGCTTCATTCATTTATATATCATAGTTTAAAACAAAACAATCTGTTCCATTAATTTCCTGACCACGTTGTTATTATCCATCTTTTATAGCTAGAAGTGATACTGCTAGGAAACATAGATTCTCTTAGCTTTTTTTTTTTTTTTTTATAATTAAGAAAATAAACTCAACAACTGCTCAACACACACACACACACACACACACACACACACACACACACACACACACACACTACACTTAGCTCATAACTGGAGAGCCTCTCCTGAAGATAGTAATTCTGCTCCAGCTTATTTAAAATCACAGCAAAGATACAGCTTGTGTGTGGAGAATTTACAGTGTATGAATTTCACTCAGCTGACAACGGGCTCTTCCACCTTTGCGCTGTCCTAAGCAGTTAATAGGTGATGGCTGATCATGGACTATAGTGTGTACTAATGTGTCTTTCATATGTCTCTGGATATGAGGCAAAATTAGTAGAGTTAGGTTAGAGCCCGTATCTAAAACAACAATTAATAATTAAGACTAAGTAGTGAATTATGGGAAAGAGATCTCTCTTCCCCATGAAGACAAACTTTAGGGCTTGTTGTAAGCATAAAATAAACAAACAAACAAGCAAACAAGCAAACAAATGGGTCAAGGAGGAGCCAGATAGCTGTTTGGGGACAGAAAGACAATGATTTTATTTTATTTTATTTATTTTTTTATCACAGTACATTGACTTAAAGGCATGGGCTCATGATAGGTAATTAAGACTAAACTCTCAAAGGAGAGAACACTGAGAGTGGACAGGACTGAAAGAATGAGTCAGCCCTATTATGAAAGTTACCCTAACACGTGCTCAACTGGGTAAGGTCCCTCCATTAGATGTTATATGTCTATATAAAGGGAACCTACCCCACTTCACAGGCACTCATACAAGGAGGAGAGCATGGGCATTCCATTTGTCATAAGACTTTCTAGTTCCAACTCACTGGGTGAAAGGACAACGGATGCATAGACATAGCATATCAGCTGGACCAACCCATTCATAGATCAAGGCTGAGGACAGTACAAAGCCAAGGTACAGACAGATATGGGAAAAATAAATAGAATGATTGAAGTCTCTGGATGTCTGATTCCCCATTCAATTAGACTACATTTTGGTTCCTAGTTGCATATAGATTAAGAGAATCTTCATTAAATCTTTACAGAAGAACTTGGCAGATTAAAATGTAAACTTTGGAACCAGCACCTATGGGTTGGAGTCCTGGCTCCACAACTAACTTTGCTGCCATACAAATCCTAGGCCCTCTGTCTGTAAGATGGGATAATAAATACTCTCTTTTTGTAGAGTTGCTGTAAAGATTCTATATGATAATGGTGGAACAAAGCCAGGCACATAGTACATGGTCCATCAATACTAGTAGCACGTATTCATGGGCTTGCCTTTTAAAGGTAAACTTCAGCAGCCTTCTTTCTTACTTTCAAGAGTCCCAAGACTGTCTACTGTCTCCTCTATCCCAGCCTCCAGGAAACACCACTGGTGAGAATTCAGATGAAAACACATCTGTCTTGATCCTGGAGATGCTTCCCATAGAGACTTACTGAACAAACAGTGATCCTCAAACGGTGACCTCTGAACCAACACTATCCTATTCTCAAAGGCTCAGAATTTGGTAGACATATAAATTTTTTGCTTTTTACCCAGATCAACTGGAACTCTAGTAGAAGCCCAGGAATAGTGTGTATTAATAAACCCTTTAGATAAAGTTTAAGAACTACTAGAAGAAATGCAAGTGGTCCATATTTTTTACTGAAGAGTGGATCTAATTAGGGGAGTTCTCCATCTTCCAGAGCACATGGCTCTGGAAGGAATGGACACAAGAACCTATGTCGGAGTTTGTCTGGGCTGTCCTTAGGATGTACCACTTAGCTGGATGTTGTGACACTCCACCTAATCCCAGTCAACTCTATAAATGCATGCTGAAAGCACTTCATGTCACATTACAACGCAAACTAAACGAATCAGCTACTTTCCCTTCTGCCATCAATCTGACTTACTGGTGTCCCACCCTTGGCATAGAACTCTCTACGTTGATAGCCAGTAAGGAAGGATATCTTCTCAGAGATCCCTTCCAGCTAGAAAGCTTCCAGGATCATACCATTCTCTTTGGCCTTGCTACCTCCGCATGGAGGCAACTGGCAAAGCTTGGTTCTGGTGACTGAATTCCCTCAGTCTTCTTGACCCTGAGACCTTAACAAAAACATGTACAGACCTGGGAAACCAGATAGTAAAATTTAGATGGTAAAAGGACCTGAGAATAAGGGGAAGTACTTTCACAACATCTATCCCAGAGCCAGATGCTGTGATAGATCGGTGCAATCTTAGTACCTTGGATGCTATGATGGATACGTGTAATCTTAGTACCTGGGAGGCAGAGACAGGAGGATCACAGAATTAAGGCCAATCTGGGCTAGGTAGTAAAACCCTATCTCAAAACAAAACAAACTATACTTTGGTTTAGTGGGTAAAAGGGGTTCACCAAGTCTGATGATATTCTGGGGACCCACATGATAGAAGGAAAGAACCAACTCCTACAAGTTGTTCTCTGGCCTGCCCACGTGTGTGTACCGCATCGTGCCACACGCATGCACATGCATGCAGACATACATAAAAAAATATGATTTTAAAAATTTAAACAAGACAAGACAAAACAAAACCTCCATATATCCAGGTCTCACAAAACTATCCAAAGACACCTGTGCTTCGACTGTGCCTTCCTTCACCAAAGGAGTACAGAGCTCATGGCTAAGCAGACTTCCCAGTGCTTGGCTTTAATGTTCCCTTCTCCTTTGATCCTTCAGTCATGGTTATATTGCCCCCTTGGCCTCCTTGCTGAGAACCCTCAACCAGCTCCCCTCCCTCTGGAGATTTATGGCTTTTCTGACATTTGTAGGCTGTGCCAGCCTACTCTCAACCCCAGTTTCCTCTGCCTTACACAATATTTAGACTTTCTTTAGCCAAGCACCACACATTTTTGTGTGCTTTTAATCTTTTTTTCCCTATAAATTAGACTTTCCATGGCATCTAAACAGTTGCTGGAAGTAATATAGACATAGTCAAGCTCTGCAGATTGTAGAATGCAGGGAGTGTGTGGCGTGGGCAAATGTGTGCCCTTGTGAAGAGAAACACATGAAACGCCCTGTGTGTTGACATTTGTCTGTGGCTTTGGAATAAAAACTGAAAGCTCACTGGGTCCTTTAAATATCTTTATCCAAAACTCACTCCCAAGAAGCTGTGATGTCCAAATCTAAGGTTTCATGGGAAGCATGGTGACTCCTATTCCTGGCACCACCCTTCCACTCATGCTGTGGCCTTTGAGCAGTTTCCTTCTCTCCTTCATGCTCCAGTTGCTTGAGGGAGGCTAAGACGTTTATCATTTTAAGACAATTTATAGTACTATGGAAATGCTAATTAAATGTTGTTTACAACCGTTGTTAATATTAACCTGAAAATCACACAGGGACACCTGATGCCTTCAAAGCACCAATTATAGCCAAGCACCACACCCCTGAGTAGTGGGTATGAACCTGCTCCACCCATATCCCTGTCTACATGATCTACACAAACCTATGAACTCCAGCACGAGCTTGAACTCTGAAGGGCCTTGGAGCTAACGTGTGGAGAGAGTTGGCTAACTTGACCAACCCACCCAAAGGTTTGTGGTTAATGGATTACAAATTTGGGTAATGCAGAACAATAAATCACAACTAAAATAATAAAGCTGAAAGTACACACAATTTAAGCAGAAACACCAGTGTTTTTTATCGGAAATGAAAGAAAGCATTGATCACAGCAACTGTCTGAGATTAGCAGGGAGCTGCATTTTCAAACATCCTGCAGTAAATCCAGAGCAGAGCCAGCTGGAAAGCAAGAGTGGAAATAAAACTAGAGAATTCATACCACGCTTTGAAGTCTGCTTCTTTCACAACCACGAGTCCCTGATTCGCCCCAACCATTCTGAGCTGCTTTTACTTGCTAAATTTATTTTAAAAGACACACAAGCCACACACACTTGCATATAATCTTTCAAATGGACTCCAGCTTTTTGCAAGGGTGGCTTGTTAGGGAATTTGAATCCCAAAATACTTTCTCTTGCAAATGAAATCAGCCATCAATTCCCTTGACTGCAACAGGAATAGAAAGGCTTCCAGCACTCAAACTAAAAACTGTTCCTGGTTCTGGTAAGAAGCACATTTTATTTTTTCTTTTGTTCTATCTTTGACCCTTCTATGCACTTTCAAGGTTTACTTTCCGTGTGCTGTAGTCAACCAAAGACTACTAACAGAGATAAGAGGATACCAACATGCCAGATGCTGGAACGCTGGGATGGCAGCCCAGTAATGTCTTCCATCCCATGAAGACACTTGGGACTCCTCAAGTGGGTCTGACATGTCACCATATTGAAAATTAACTGCTACCCTCCCAAACCATCAGAAGAGAGCCAGTTAAAGGTGCAGGTAGAACAGAGCTCCAATCTTGCTACTACACAGCCATGCTCCAGTATATGGGGATTTGGTCAGTTCTGCTCAAATCCCAGGTCAGAATAGGATAAGCATTTATGGGCAGCTGAATCATTAGATCTTTTCTCTAATGATCAATATGAGGAGAGGCCCAGCAACTCAGGGTCTCTTTAGTCGCTTTAAGGAAGAACTGCAAGAGCTAAGAATCAGAAAAATTTCAATAACCTTTGAATGATCTTGGATAGCTTGTATATCGTGATTTTCACCATTAGAACAACACCTGCAAACATTGCTTTGAATGATACTACCTACTCAGACCTAGAATTATGGAAAACATAAAACAAAGAAAATCGGTTTTTTTGTTTTGTTTTGTTTTGTTTTTAATTTAACCTGGTCTCACTTGTGAAGTGATGGGCTGGACAAATAGAACAATCCTGAAGTCTTTTCCAGCCCTGATATTATTGTAAGACAGTAAGGGAGGTCTAAAGATCAACCCATTGGTAGGATTTTAATTCTAACATACAGAGTGAGGCAAATGACCTCATCGTTGAGGCTGCTCTAGTGAGCATGGGCACTTTGGCAGGCTTGATACACACACCTCTTTCTATATTGTTTCTTTCTTATTCTGTAAATGTTTCTGGGGTTGTTTGTTCCTAATTCTCTTTGTATCTCTCCCATAGGAACACAGAGCTAAACAGAAGTGTATACAATCCAGAGAGAGTGAGAAACACCCTGGGCTGGGATGACTTTGCACAGGCCCTGAAAGTTCTATTTTTCTTGAATTAATGAGATAGTTCATAAAAGGCAGCCTGCAAAATGCCAAGTAACTAAGTGTGCCCTCTTATTCCTTCCTGAGACTCAAGCTGTATAGGGCAGGAGTAGGTTGGGAAAGGCCTTGGCCTATGGAGTCCACTCCTCCCTTCTTTGGCCTTCCCACCTCGGAGTTGTGTAACTCAACACTGGAACGAAACCTCAATGCGGGGACTCATATTGGGGACCCTAACTGTGAACACTGGGTGTGCTTAATCCAGACAACAACCCAGGCACAAATTGAATCAGGCAGAGGCTGCAATGCAAAAACAAAGAACTCTCAACTCTACAAACACTGGGAGGGCAACAGCTGGTCAGCTGAGATTAAAGGAGCACAGAGTGCCTCCCATCTACTGACTTCTCCTCCCCCATAGCCATCCTTGTAGCCAGCCAGGACTTACTTTTATAGCCCTGTGCAGATGACCTTGTTCTAGCTAAGATAGGGGCTCCTTTGATCTCAGCAGGGGATGCTCTGGGATTGCAGCTGGCAGATATTAATAGCACAGGATCAGTTTGGGCAGAAGAGATGGCTCGGTTGGACCAGCTCACTTGTATTCCCTTCTCTGCAGCAGAGCAGAAGGGACTTCATTTCCCACATCAACTCCTGCTGGGTGCTCCTCTCAGGTCAACCCAGATCATTTTATTGTTGGCTGCTCTTGGCTGTGTGCTCTCACCCCACAACTGTTTTCAAGTGAACACTGTTTAAGCAAGGGCCTCTGTTCTGCAGCTGAAATCCATTACAGGTTTACTCTGTGAAAGAGAAGAGCCACCCATGGCTGGGTGCTTCCATCTGCAGACCCACCTCACCCTGTCAGGCCTGAAAAAGACTCAAGCAATCTTTCACTTCTTCAAACTATCATCAGGCAGAGGAGGAAACTGAGGTCCAAAGTGGCGAAAAGATTTGCCCATGGTCGTTAGTTAGCACATAGGCAAAGGTGATCAAATACAGGACTGAAACCACAGCAGTTTATTCTATTTTGTACCATATATTTCTCATCTCTCTCATAGGACCTTAGGGACCATTGCAATAGCAGGAATGAATGTTCTAGGAAATGACCCCCACCTTTGTCTGAAGTTCTGGGGACAGACTGTCAATGTCTCATAAGTATTAGGCAAGTGCTTTCTCCAGTCAAAAGCTGTTCATTTTAACTTGCTGGTAAGTAAATCCATTTTAGACTTTGGGAAAAACATTCCCATGTCCTCTTTACCTATTCAGCTATACAAGAAAAATACCTTAAAAAACAAAACAAGATAAAACAAACAAACAAAACCCTCAACTGCTTCAATCCCACTAGGGTTTCATAGTCAGGAACAGTTAGTTACCTAAGGAGGAGCTAGGAACTCCCTTTGCTGTTACTATTTTCCTCTTGCCATTACACTAGAGTTTACTTATTTCCAAATAAAGAAGGAAGATAGTCTCTTCTGGTTTCCTCAGAGCTGAACAAATGTGTGTGTGTGTGTGTGTGTGTGTTTTGTATGCATGTATGTTTTGTGAGTGTGTTTGTGTGTAGTGTATATATGGTATATGTATAGTGTGTGTGTGTGTGTGTGTGTGTGTGTGTGTGTGTAGGTATGGTTTGTGAGTGTGTTTGTGTATAGTGTGTATATGGTATATGTATACGGTATGTATATGTGTGTGTGTGATGTGTGCATGTTCATGTATGGTTTGTGGCTATGTTTGTGTGTAGTGTGTATATAATATGTGTGTTGTGTGTGTGTGATGTATGTATGTATGGTTTGTGAGTGTTTGTATGTAGTGTATATATTGTGTGTGTGCATATATGATATTTGAATGTGCTTGTGTATAGTGTGTATATGGTGCATATGGGTGTGTATGTGTGTATAGTTATAATGATTTTTAATGACACACATAGGCAGAGTACTGGTCACTATCTTCTGTGGTACTCACTTAATATCTACTTATTGCTCACAGTATGCCTACAACCTTTGTTGGTCACTGAGATAAAATATGAACACAAAAAGAATACAGCATAGTGTGTGTCTCTGAGAATCCAGGAGTTTAAGGCTGGTTATATATTTCAGTGGTAAAGGGCTTGCCATTATAACATGCATGTGGCTCTAAATTTAATCTCTAGCAGCAGAAAGAAATATCTACCAAGTTAACCGTCTTGGAGCATTTCTTTACATATCTGAGACGATAGAGATGGCATAGAGGGGGAAGAGAGCAAGACCAACTGTACAGGCCAGGAGGCTCTCTCTGTGCAAGAGGCAGTCATTGAGCCTTGAAGGCCTTGGGAAGAGGGGAAGAGGACAAAGAGAAATGGTGCTCTAGAGATAGAGGGAAGAGCATCAGAAGACTGCATACTTGACACAGACACTTCATTCAAGGACTTAGTAGGTTGACTAGTAAGGAGAGATCTGACCCTGAAGGGTTAAGAAAGATTGACCTTATTTAGTGGAGTTCTAGAAACTGGTCCACTCAAAAGAAAAATATGGGTGTGTTTGCATTTGCTGTTCCCCATGTTGTATTACATGACTGTTACAATAAACCCCAAATTCCTGAATATTTTCAAATTGGCACACTTCTTTTAGCACATCCCCAGAGAAGACAACCCTCAGTACGTTGAGTAGGTGGGAGATACCCTGGAAGGAGGCCAAACAGCAGAATGGAAATAGAAGGTCTTACAGGGTTTATTAAAGTGAGCTAATTATTTTTAATAAATCGCTTGACCACAACACAAATCACAAAGAAAATGAAGAAGCACATGAAGGATATATTTGGAAAGAAAGCTAAAGCTGATTTGATGAGAGGAGTTGAAGGAGAGGTGAATTCTAGCTTGTTCAGGTCTCAGATCCGGTGGCAGGTGGGTGACAGAGCAGAGTGTGGGAGAAAGGGAAACAGCCCTTCATAGCTTTCGCAGATACATCATTAGCTTTCATTCTAAAGACAACACCAAGAAGCAGACATGTGGGGCCTCCAGGCTGAGACTAACGTGATCCAGGAAGCCTACCTGGTCAGGCAGACAGGAGCCTTGCCAGGCCTGAAAGTCCCCTGTCTTCCATCATGACCAATTCTCAGAAAGTAGAAAGGGAAGATAGGCTAGGACTGTGTGCATCTACTCAGGCCCATAGCGCCGTGCCCCAAATTCAGAGCCCAGAAATGTCAAGGGAGGACTTTCAACAAAATTAGAAACCACCTTCTGGCTGTTGATGTAGTTCCCCCAACTACTCAAGGCTTGCTGCCTTCAAAATCCCAGCCAGGCTGACCTTTGCTAGTAGGGAGTGGCAGAGAAAATGGGCAGATTCACCCCTGTGGCGACTTTGTAATGCTGATCAGGAATGTCACATCACCTGCACATGGAACTGCTGAACACTTTTAGACAGTCCAGAGGTGCTCGGTACAAAGAAAAGGTGAGATCACCATGGGGACCATCAGTAAAGGTGACACTGGAGCATCAGTCTCAGAAATAGTCAGCAACTGGCTAGGGGTCACCACAAAGGGGTAACAAAACTCCCCCTCCATGGGTGCATGATGGAGGGTATGAAGATGCCTCAGAGGGAACTCACTCAGAGACAGCAAAAGACAAGAATAGACCAGCTGCCCCGCAAGATGTCCAAGCCTAAATCACCAGGCTCCCGCCAGGAGCACTGACCAGAGTCCAGTAGCCATGTCTCCCAGGTCTCAACAGGAGGCAGGAGGCTGTAAGTCAGAGTCAAGTTTCAGTCTCCCCAGGACAGATCCTTTACCTTCAGACAGGGACAAATCATCAGCCGGAGACACCAGGTCTGCTTGAGAAGGGAGGGCTCCACTCAGATGGGTTGTAATTTGATTCGTCAAGATAACCTGTGAACAGACAGGGAGAACAAGGGGGAGGGAGAAGAAAGAGAGAAGACCAAATTAATTATTAGAGCTATCAAAAGGCAGGCTGCGGTTTAGGAGAAGAATGATAAGCCAGGTAGGAAAACCCCTGCTGGAACTATCACCAGCTGATCTGCAGGCAGGGCCAGAGAGCAGAAGCAGGTGGGCTTTCCTCAGAGCTTAAATCGCTGATGGATTTGTCCCAGATGCCGAGCAAGCTGAGAAGTGTTACAGTATTAGCAAAACGCAGAGAGCAAATCAGAATGAAGAAGCACCGTGCACATTTTACAAAGTTTATCAATTTTGAAAACTGATTCCCAAGTCTAAGATTTTGCTGGTACTGATTTTAAAGTCATCATTTAGAGTTTGGAGGTCAGTGGCTTCTTCCTGTCACCCCCAATGACAGTTTTATTTCCAAATTTCTGAAGCAGGAATAAGACTCATCTCTAGAAGAACACAGGTTCCTTTAAAATTAGTTGATATAGCTAAAGAAGCGCAGTTTTGCTATACATCTAAGACATACGTTAACACGATTTTATTAAAAAAGTAAAGTTTGCAGCACTTAAAATTCCTGGAAAAGACTCTAAACTATGTAGATCACATCACCCAATGCTATACAAAGCTTTTATATTTGGTAAGTCAAAAACTCTTTTCCTTAAAAATTCCCACTAATAAAATCTATTCTATTGTTTAACAATGTAAAGAGAGAATAAAATGAAGATTCTTTACTAGAAAATTCCAAGAACACAATCATTTTCAAAAGTTCTGCATGAGGTTCCCATCATGAGAAGGAACCATCGGACACCTGAAGGAAACTTGTTGGTCACCTGAAGAAAACATCTTCTTGTGCACAATTTCGTGCACCTCATAGAACCGTCTTGGTCTGTTGTGAGGGTTAGCTTATGGATTTGCCATCCTGATACGAATAGAATAATCTCCTTTTTAAAAATTTCTTGTGGTGCTGGGGATTGAGCCCAGGGCTTTGCGAATGTGAGCCAACTACTCTACCTTAGCTACATTGTAAGACTTCCACAGAATCCGGCTTTTCTACTCCACTCTCTCACCAGGGACCATTGCCACATACAAATCCTGAACCAATTAGAACCCATGTGGCTTAATCGAGGGGTGAGGGAGGAGGATAATGACAAGGTCAGGTGAAAAGCTGAGGGGCTCTATTAGCAGAGACAAGCTCTTAGGGTTGCCAGTCTTGGCGAGACTTGTGTCTTCTCCAGAAGTCTGCTCACTTTCTAGGAGTGCTGAGCAGGCTCCAGGAGCCCAGGCAGTATTTACCCTTCTAAGTCTTTCATTTTGCTACTTCTCATCCAGACTGGTAAAACTCACATGAGCTGACATCAGCCAACACGCCCCCAAATAACTATTTATGTGAAAGAGTATTAATAACAAATTATGTTCACCTCTCACTTCATAATATGTAGTAAAAACTTCAGAGTTCGATATAGCTGGATTCAAATTGTGACTTTGACATTCTAGGCCTTGGAAAAGGTCTAAAACTGTTGAGCCCAATGTTCTATATACAAAATAATATCTGTCTTATAGAATTTTTATGTGAACCGAGAAAATCAATATAAGGTACTTAATGGAATGCCTGGTAGTAAGTAAATGTTCAATAAATGCTCAGAAGACACTACAATCACTTTAGAAGGATGGCGTGTGTGTTCGGTTCCTAGCACCCACATGCTTGCTCTCAACCACTCGGAACTCCAGTTCAGGAGATCTATTGCCCTCTTCTGGCTTTAGCAGAAACTGTATGCATACAATGCATGCAGGCAAAACACTCATCCACATAAAATAATAAATTGAATATTTAAAAAATGTATGTGAAACTACCAAAGTAGGAAAGATAATTAGTTGGGACAAAGCCAATCAGACACTGACATTGCTCTGATAGTAATATGTACCTTATCTACCAAGGAGCAAAATAATGTATGTTCTAGTTTTTTGTTGTTGTTGTTGTTTGTGTTTTAAATTATGACTTCTGAGAAGTCTAGATATATAGTCTCAATTTTTTTTGTTAAAAATTTTTATTAGCATATATTCTTTGTAAAAAGTGATGAATTTATTAATGATATTTTATTCTCTGAAATTTATTTCTTTTGAGAGAGAGTATCACTATACAGTCCAGGGTGTCTTGGAATTCATTATGGAGATCAGGCTACCCCTTGAGAGCTAGGATTAAAGTGCATGATACCATGCCCCACCCCAAAATGGTGATTTTATTCAAGTATATCATTGCCACACTCAGCAGCCCTTTCTTACGCTTACTGGTACAGTTATCTGTGGACATGAAGGTTGTTTTCTCAGAACTATTTAAAGATTATTTTTAGTTGGTTAGGAACATGATAATAAAAAGTAAGCTTTAATTTTTGTGGGATTCTTCCAGATGATGGCTTGGTGAGAATGACTAGAAGTCTAGCAATGGGGCAACAGTACACACACACACACACACACACACACACACACACGCACACACACACACACATATACACACATATGTTTGTATAAATATATGACTTCACTGAATATAAGACCTATCATGTAAAGCGAAGCCTGTCGCCGTATATATTGGGGACACTAAAAGGAGAGGGCACTGCATGGCTTCTCCGGAAATGTATACATGAATGAGAAGGCATCAGCTAAAATATTTCCATCACTTGTTTTCAAGTTTGTTCTTGTAACGGAAATGTTACAAAAATGAGATGCTTTCACTGTGTGGAGTGGATAACAGTCAGCAACTCTCCAGCAGGCTACAGATTGCTTCAAAAGTGCCTGCCCTGAGTTGGGGTGCAGCCCCAGTGATAGGTTACTTGCCTCCTAGGTGAGAGGATCAGGGTTGATCCCCAACATAAGAATGACAAGATGGGGAGTGGAACTGAGGGGAAGGGAAGGGAGAAAGGAAAGCCCGCATTTCCACTGAAATAGTAGGCAAAGATGTTTTTCTCCTCCTGAGTGGCTCTGCTGATTATCTCCCCCTTCTTATCATGAGTCTTAAAGCCAAGTCACCAAAGGCTCCCAGCGCCTGGAAACTGCGGGGGCTTGCTAATCATATCATCTGATGGAATTGTGTGGTTTTCTAAATCTGTGTTTAGCAAAATGATGGAACAGAAACACATCCAAAAGCATCAATTACAAATAATCACAACTTGGACAGAAGCCTACAGATGTGTTTTTCACTGAGGCAATTTGGAGATGTGAAAACTGTGCTATTAAAATAACTTATAAAATACTACTGTGGAGTTATAAACAGAGTCTTAACACTGTCTGGTTTCCGACATGAGTTCCGACTGGCAGTTCCGAGGGCTTTTGGTAAACTCCGTTCCACAGGAGCAACTGGGGCTTCTGATATTGGACATAAATTTGTGTGAGAGCAGTCTGCACAGAGGTTTAAGACAGTGGCTTTGGAATTAGACAGACTGAAGTTCAGATGTTGGCTCTGTTGTTTCTGACCTATGTGACAGTGGCCAGTATCATAAATTTTCTGGATGTGATAAACTTTACTCTTAGGATCTTAAGGATTAGACTAGATAAATTACTTAAAGTCTTTAACACAGCACTCAACCTGAGGCAAATGGTATCCCCATCATTGTCCACAGTTATCCATCACTGACTCTGTTTTGCTTGTTTAGAAGTCTCATGCCCAACTTTACATAGTAGCCTGTATGTACAATGTGTAATTTTTTGTATCTGTTAAAAAAATATGTTTATGGGGCTGGAGAGATGGCTCAGTGGTTAAGAGCACTGACTGCTCTTCCAGAGGTCCTGAGTTCAATTCCCAGCAACCACATGGGGGCTCACAACCATCTGTAAAGGGATCTGATGCCCCCTTCTGGTGTGTCTGAAGACAGCTACAGTGTACTCATATGCATAAAATAAAATAAAAAAATTCTTAAAAAAAATATGTTTAATAGTTTCTCATCTTAAAAAACACAAATAAAAGTCTATATCCTCTTTGGAGAGCATATCACTCACTGTTGACAAAGAACATACATTTGCTATTTATAGCTTTAAAAGCAATAAAACTTGAATTGGAAGTGCATCTGTTATTTTCCCCATTTCCTTAAAAGCATGGCTAATTGAAAACATGGCACATGTACATCACCATCAGCTATAACTGCAAAGCCAGAGGGGGGCTCTTAGACAAAAGGGAAGATAAGAGATTTAATGATCATGGTTTCATTTGAAATCAGGAAGAGATTGAAACTGGCTCAATGCTTATTGAGGAGAATACCATCCTCCCACTGTGTGGGGACTGGAACCTTGCAGGTCAATACCATCCTCCCACTGTGTGGGGACTGGAACCTTGCAGGTCAATACCATCCTCCCACTGTGTGGGGACTGGAACCTTGCAGGTTAATACCATCCTCCCACTGTGTGTGAGGACACGGAACCTTGCAAGTTATACAGCAACTACTGTCTTGACTCAATTTTCTTTCATGGAGAGATCACTGACTTGCTTTCTACTACTGCCTTGGCTATAGGATACATAAAAATTACATTTGTATACAAAATGCACCCTCATATAATGGGGCATAGACTATGAGTCCCATTGCTACTACTCCCCCCAACAGAAAGAGGGGGTCAACTCTTCCTTCAAAGACAAGTCTGCATGTCATGTGCACCATGGCTCAAGAGATGAACCTGGGTGGGTCGAGACCTCTGCCTGGGCCGCCAGGAGTCCATAGCCAACGAGCGCCAGAGAGGGGTGGACTCCCAGGAGCTTGGAAAGGCTGTGAGTGGGGTTAAGGGGAGCAACAACTCTCACCCAGACCTTCCTGGATCTGCCGGGATCCAGGGCCTGAGAACCTGGGGAGAGAAAAACCCCGAAACTTCCGGTTTTCACCTGTGGGTGGAGACCTCTGCCTGGGCCACCAGGGGCCTGTGCCTGGGGACCTCAGCCTGGGCTACAAGGCTCCACGAGAGATCAGGGAATCCCAGGAGTGCTGACACACCTTTGAGCACAGGCAAAACCACCACTTCTGTTCAAACTCACTGGATCAAGAGGGACCCTTACAGAGCCTTCAGGGCATAGGAACCAAGGGAAAGCTGGGGACAAGATCCTTCTGATTCCATTCTGCACCCCAGAGCTGACCCTGTGCGACAGTTCTCCAAACCCAAACACCTCTCAGAGAGAGCTGGTCTTCAAGGAGTACTGACACAGAGGCCTGCAGGAGGGGCAAGCCACAACCAGACAGAGTAAGATCAGCTAACATCAGAGTCAACAAGATGGCAAAAGGCAAGGGAAAGAACATAGAGAACAGAAACCAAGAGTACTCCGCACCATCAGAACCCAGCTCCCCC
>CM052705.1:83699776-83752800 GCA_028551405.1 Uromys caudimaculatus | reverse complement strand
GACCACCAACCAAAGAATACACATCTATGGACTCATGGTTTGGACCACATATGTGGCAGAGGATGACCTCGATGGCCATCAGGGAGAGAGGAGAGGCCCTTGGGCCTGAGGATGTTAGAGGCCCCAGTAAAGGGGAATGTCAAGGCCGGAATATGGGGATGGGTGGGCAGGTGGGTGGGAGATGGAATTCCCTCATAGAGGCGGGTTGGGGAGGGGATAGGGGGTTCCCAAAGAGGAGACCCAGAAAAGGGGAAACATTGGAACTGTCAATAAAGTATAAAAAAAAAAAAGAAAAGAAAAGATTGAAATAAAGTAAAGAGAGTTAAAAAAAAAAAAAGAGATGAACCTGACTACAGTGGTAAGAAAATGAATAAAAGACAGACAGATGGACGTGTGAACAGAAGCCTGGGATACAATGTTTGGGCTCTCACCTGGAGAATCCTAGGACCCCAGAATCTCATTGTGTTTATTATGCAGAGCTGAACAGAGTAGTATGGTTATTGAATACAGATGAACAAAGATATGAGGTTATTATATCAGATAAACAAGGAGGCAGGGTTTATGGAGTCTAGCTGGAGCAAGGGGACTGTAAAGACCTATATAGAGAAAGCTATGGTTGATAGTTTCAGCATACATTGTCAACATTGCACTTGGTCTCCTGAGGAAGACTCGGCTGTCCCTCTGAACCTGAGGCTATGGGGTCCTTGGTTGTGTGCATGTCAACAGCACACATTCACTCAAGACTTCTCTTGCTCAGGGCTTCCTCTGCTCTGTACATGGTTCATTCCAAGTTCCTTCCTGCACTGTCTTCTATAAATACACCCTGTACATCTTTCTGTGCACTGGGGCACAATGCCTCTGTATGCACAGTTTAAGGAAATAATGGACTTCTTTAGAAAGAAGTAAATTCAAGGTACAGATTCATAAACAACACAATAGGCCCTGCTGTCAGAGGGAAGTCTTGGAAATTAGAGGAAAGAGATGGGAACTAGTCAGATGGCTGGAAAATCAAAGTAGTTTAGGTCAGAAGACAGAAGGTTCTGGTCATTCAGAAAACCATATAACAAAATATATGACTCACTTCCATTAAGTATTAAGCCAACTGTCAAATGCTTTGACATCAGAGGGTGGGAGCGGAATAAGCCTGTCACCAGGCCTAAAGATCAAGCAGAGGACTTGAGCATCTAAGCCTAACTCTCCACTAGTGTATGAGCCAGTGCAGACTACCTGCCTTGGGATGAGCCATCTTTAGCTATGCTATGATGCAAGCCTATACTCATACCATCCTCTAGATTATTGACACTGATCCAGACTAATTCTGCTTTATTGGGCCTCTTAAGTGTCTAGTTTGATCCACTCCACATTGAAGGATTAGAAGTGTCAGTGTTGGGCTTCCAAGAGTAGCCATCAAGTATAGCATAGCCTACCAAGAATGTCAACATCAACTGTCAATATACCATAGCCTACCATGAATTTCAACGTCAACTGGAGAGAATGGAGAATTGCTACCTTTGACATAAGAAGTGCCTTTTACTCAACTTAGCAGATAACAACAACAACAACAACAACAAAAAAGACCAAGTTTGTAGTCAGCAGGGGTAGAAGAGGTAGAGTGTAATATCTGGTCTTGTTTAGCAGCAGAAGAAATCTTAATGGTCAGCAAACTAGTAACTTAATATGTATAAGTCAATTAAATATTTCTTAATTCTTTGAGAATTTCATGTGATGTATTTTGACCACATTCATCCTCCAACACACTCCTCCCTGATCCACCCCCTCCTCTCTACCCCTCCAACTTTGTGTCCTCTTTTCAAAGTTAAAAAAAAAAACCAACTGACTCCAATTTGTGCTGGCTATATATTCCTGGATAAGGGGCCATCCACTGGGGCAAGCTAACTACCAGTGACAACCCTCTTAGAGAAAAAATGCCTCTCTTTCTCCCATAAGAATCAATTGTCCATAGCTCCTCAGGTAGGGGCAAGGGCTTGTGAATCCCTCTCCCTCCAGGCTACAGTGCTGACTGGCATGATATTGTACAAGTCTTGCACAGGCAGCTATAGCTGTTGAGAGTTTGTAAGCGCAGCCATCCTTGAATGTTCAAAAGACACCCTTCACTTTGGTCTTCCCTGACCTCTGATTCTTACAAACGTTCTGTCTCCTCTCCTTCAATGGTCCGTAAACCCTGAGGAGGGACTGTGATACAGACAGATACCTCATTTGTGGGTGAGCATCCCCTGATACTTACTCTCTCCACTTTGACCGGCTGTGAGTTTCTGTATTAACCACCATCCAATGTACAGGGAAACTTTTTGTATGGAGTCTCAGAGTGGCACTAACCTACAGGGAGGAAGATGTGAGTGTAGAGGACAGTTTGATACTATGTCCATTTAGTGAATGAATAGGAGTAAGCTAAACCGTGGGGCCTGTTAGCACCCCATCATGGGTTCTTAGCCAAATTTACAGTACCTGGTATGTGTTTCCTTCTGTGGACCAGGCTTTAAATCCAATCAGAAATTGGGGTCATCCTATGACATTCATCCCACCATCATACCCATGGGCATATATTACCATGAGGGTTATCGTTTGCAGTTCCCAGGATTCCCATGGTCCTATGTAGGTAAATCTGTTGATGACTTTTTTACCTCAGTGGCCTGCATAGCCCCTTATAGTACTATGAAAGCTAGCCAGCAGAGTAAGCTTCCTAGTCAGTACTAACTTGATTTCTCCACATTTTATGAACAATGTGTGCAGTGTCTTCATCAACAGAGTCTTATCATCAAGTTCTAGTAGGCAATCAGGAATGATGACAATAACTTGTATTGTTTGGGGTCTCTAGGATACTTCTGATCAAGAACTTGAGGTAAGGGAACTCAAATCTTACACTGGAATTTTTGTTTGGCTTCTGAGCATAATCCCTTGTGACATTAACACCAATCTCTCTCTCTCTCTCTCTCTCTCTCTCTCTCTCTCTCTCTCTCTCTCTCTCTCTCTCTCACACACACACACACACACACATACACACACCTTATAAAATAGTAGGTTTCCACATGGCATTTTCAAACAAGTTAGACTTTTTAAAAAACACACCACAAATATGACAAATGCTATCATTTACTCTGTGTGTGGGCATGTTAGAGACAGATTTTATCATCTCCATTTTCCACTGAGTGAAGTAGTTACCTGCCTGAGTTCAACGGCCCAGATGACAGGAGAGGCATGTAGGTTTTCTCGATACTCCCCCTTCCTAAAGCAGCAGTAGGAAGAGGAGAGAGGGTCTCTGAATCCTGGTCTATTTAGCGGGGGACTTCTCCATGCCTTGAAGAATTCAATCATTAGTCATGAACTATGGGATCTCATGGCCTGACATGTACTAAAAGACTGTCCCGAGTCAGTGGATAAGAAGCCACTAGTCATACTGATAAATAACTCTGAGCCACAGGCAAACAGCTACAGTTTCTGGAAAGACAAGCATGCAAGAGAGTCTACATAAATTGGGTCGAGTTTTCTGATCCATTGGACTGGTCATTTCTGAAACTAAACTCTTCATGGAACTTGTGCCTAATTGCAGCAGAGTTCAAAGGGTAGATTGGACCCTTTGCTTGGATCATGTGACCTCAGGCATCTCAAGGAGTTCTTTGCCCAGATCACTACTTCCTCCTCTGCCCACTCCCTGGCAGAAAATGACCACAGCCTGCTCCACAGAATCAGTGAAATTTCAAAATCGCCTTAACTGGGCCAGGAGGGCTAGGTGCTGTGATTGGGAATAGGCAGCCCACTGAAGAACAGGGTCAGTGGGAGAGAGAGCTTGACCAGAATTCAGGCACCAGCTCTACTCACTGCCAGCCAGGTACAAGCACAGTGCTTTCAAAATGAGGAGCCACTGCCTTTCCTGGGCTCTGAAGGCAGTCATTCTTTTTGTACTGGAAATGGTCTATCTGCTCCAGGAACATTTTAAAATATTACTTTTTTGTACCTTAAAGCATCCTAATTGCAGATATGACAGTGACCTGGTCTTTTTATCCAAATAGAGCCTTGGGTGAGTCAGGCATTCTGAATTTTGATCCCGGATCCGTTAAAGCTTTCAGAATGCCTTACTCTTAAGAAGACAGAGGCCGGAACTTTCCTGTGAGAAATTGTTCAGGTTCATTGAGCCCTTTCATGCCAAGGCTTGAGAAAGGCCCTGGAGTGGTTTTTCAGCATGCTCTAACCTTGCTTCCTGACCATGACAGTGTCTGGTCAACACTCCTGTTCCCATAGAGTCCCTGGGAGAGGCAAAAAGAAGAAAGAGAGCAAGCAAGGAAAGTGCGCTCTCTCTCTCTCTCTCTCTTTCTCTCTCTCTGTGTGTGTCTGTCTGTGTGTCTGTCTGTCTGTCTGGAAATGGATTAAGAACAGGGTAGGATCACCATCAGGTCCAAAGGGCCATGTTCCCAGGCATGGGCCCCTACCCCTCCCACTCTCTTCCTACCCGCTTCCATCTTTGGAAAGAGAAATCCAGCATTTGTTGTGAGGAAAAGTCAGACTAAATATTCTGGAATTTGAGTATCACAAAAACAAATCTGGTTTTACTATTCACTGGATTAGTTTTTGCCAAGCTCTGGAAAACTATAAATCATTCCATGATGAAAAAAAAAAAAGAAAAAAGATCATTTTTCCCCCTCAGCTCAGAGAATATCAACTATCAGCTCCAGAATAAAGAACCGATAAGGCTTTAGGACACCGGTCTGCTATTTCCATCATGAAGGACTGAGTGCAGGACAATGGTTATCTGGGAAAATGAATGCTGTCAGGGCTTTTCTTTTTGAAATATTTGTCATAAAACACCAAGCTTCAATTTTGGCCTGAAGAAAACACAACTGTGGGATTCCAGCAGCCTGCTTATATTTAGTTTTGCCTCTGACATGAATCTGCTGTGCAATTCTGGGAAATGTGCCTAACTCCTCTGTTCTTTAAAGTGTTGAGTCCACAAAAGCATGATGGAGAGAATTAATATATTCTGATGGCTGTTAGTAGAAGGGGCTACAAAGGAAAATGTTAACATGTTTCAGTTTGCATTAGTTCTGCTGTTGTGCACAAAACTCCAGGCCTGCCGTTGGCTCTCACTAGCTTCAACCTTAAAGAAGCTGCCCAGCCCAGAGGTACCTGGCAGTGGCTGAGGAAAAGGAGAAAAAAACAGCGAGGGACGTGGCTTGGACATATTTGAATTCATGATGTGAAGACTTCAAGTCACACTTTGCACAGTGATCTGGGAATACAGATCTCTCTAGTGGACTGGCTTCCTCAATCGTTGCCCTCCCTGAGTCTTAGAACTAACAGGTGCTAAGGTCATTGAGACCAAGGAGCAACAAACTGATACTCGACTAGAGCTGGCCATGCCTGTGGCCACAGCACCACAGTTGCTGGCTGCGGAGGGTGGGGGGTATAGTGGTGGAGGGAGAGGGGAGGAGAGGTCCCCTGGAGTGTACACACTGGGAGAAGCAGACCAAAGCAATCCATAGCCAAGCTGGAGATCAGGAGACTCCCTGGCGGAAAGACAGGCTCTGTGTGAGGGGTGGCATATATGGAGGGATGCTACATCTCCTCAGCTTTTCATGCACACCTGTCCAGTCACAGAGGGCGCTCCTGAGAGTTCTATTTCCACCACCTCACATCCGTCATCTCCACAAAGGGAAATGGGTAAGGAAGGACAGTGTCTGCCATTTGTTCAAACTAGGTATGGGGTAACTGCCCTGCATGATAGTGAGGCTTTCTCTTTGGCCTACTTACCCCCAGAATGTACACTCCAGGGGAAATCTGTGGCCAGCAACTGTGGTGCTGTGGCCCACAGGTACGGTGAATTCTAGTTGGATATCAATGTGTTCCCTGCCTGGCCCCAGTGGGGTGTCATTAGCACCTGTTGGTTCTGGGACTGGGATGGCATGGGAGGATGGTGACAACAGTTAAGGAAACCACAAGTAGCAGGCCAGTGTGCTGTTTTCACCTCTAGCCCAACATGGTGGTGTTGGGCCCACTGCAGGAAATGACACAGTCTCTTGGTTAGTTGTGACAGGGTAACCACTGTGGCTTCCAATGGTATATTTACCAACTACATCAAATACTGCAGTTAGTATGGGGCCAAGAAAGGCTGCCTACCTAGGTGTGGAAAAGAAGGTGGCCAATTGTCAGATGGCTCTGAGGTTCACACGGATGTGAAAGAAACTTTCCTACCAGCTGTGCTGTGCATTTTCTGTGGCAGAGTCACTGTGCATGAAGTTTGTTTGTCTGTCTTTGCCCACTTCCTCCTCCCTGCCTACTGAGCTCTTCAGACAGGCAGGGAGGTGAGTTTCCAGCTGCCCCACCCCCCCCCACCCCGAGTTTCTGATGACCTTTCTTGGTGTTTCTGTTACTTGTGGTGCTTTCTATTCACGTGTCTGCCTTGGTCCTGGGGGTTCCCCTCCCTTTGGTTTGCACGGAGGGTTAGAAAGACACAGCTCTGTGGTAAGTACCATTGTAGATGGCTGGCACTAACTCACTTCCCCTCCTTACACTCATTTGGGGCCAAGAAAAGCAGTTCTAATTGACTCATTTGCTCCCCAAAGAGACTGAAGATATAACTCTTGGGAGAGTCCAACTTCATCAACACCAACTTTGATCCTCCAGCCTAATGTATGCTTATTGTAGACAGAAGCTAAGTTCAGAGGAACCTCTTACATCCTGTGGGGCACAGAGCAGTGCTAGTCTCCTTGTTTGTATCTCTATGATCCCAACATAAGTGGTATGGCATCCTAGCCAGCATGGGTTCACTAAACTCACTGACTGGCCAGATCCTATATCTCCATCTCCAGAGTGAATCTATAGCATGAAACTTTGTTCACCATTGTTCAAAGGTTGGTTAACTGGTCTACCTAAAAATTCCCAAGTCAGTAGCTTTATTAGATGCTCACATACAAAAATATTTCATGTCCTCAAAGATGGACAATTGTATAAGTTATTATTTTTGAGGCGGAATGATACTATGCTTCTACATCCGTATTTAGAAGACTTTTATATAGACACAAACAGTAACCTTCACAATTAGACAGAATCAACAAAGGAGAGACACAAGAAGAATAGGTCAAGAACAAATATAGTAAGTGGCCAAATATTCACCAATGTGATCACTAGCGAGCAAACACCCCCAGTCAGATGCTACAGGCTCACTGAAGCGGGTATCCTGGCAGGGGCCCATCTCACCTGAGGTACAAGGCCCAATGCCAGATGACAAACCAGTTTCTTCTCTAAGCTATTCACTCTGGTGACCTGGAAATAGCCAACTGGAGCAGAGTCTGAGAGGAAATGTGAGGCTCTGGCAGGTCTCAGAGTTGCTGGAGGTGATGGTTAGGCATGTGCAGTGTCCACCAGCACATCTTACCAATAGAACTACATATTAGAGCCAATATCTTGTATCTTTCCCTCCCTTGTTTTCAGATGGCTTTTTGGCACCACTCATCTGACGTCATTAACACGAGTAATGGCACTCTTATACTTTTCAGAGTTCATTCACAGACTGGTCTTAACTGGTCCTTAGTGTATGAGGGAAACTGAGAACTAACTCAAGCAGCCATCATGGGTTAGAGGGGTAGGCATGCTCTGGACTCAAACATCCTGGCTCTCTTCTCTTAGCAGTAGTGGAATACCAGGTCTACACTTAGGTAGATTATTTGCTCTCTCTATACCTCATTTTCCTGAGCTGCATAATTGAGTTAGCAATTGTCCCTATCGTGAGGACAGAGGACAGCCTGTGACATGCTTTTAAAAAGCCTGACACTTGGTAGGTGTCTCATGAACATTACCTTTGCTGTGCCATCCTCTTTGGAACCTGTTTATGGCTCATGGTTCACTTCCTCTGCTCCCAGTCTTCCATCCCAAAAGCCCAGTCGGAAAACCCCTTCCCTTCCCTCTTCCTTAAGTTTTGGATTTCAGGGTCCAGGTGAACTCCCAACTCTTTCATGAATAACTTCCCAAATATTTTAGCCTCCACTAATTTCTCAGATTTTAACATAGCTACTTCAGCATCAATATTAAGGAACTTACTACAAGAATTTTTCTCAATGCTACATGTATTATTTTTCTTTTAACAAGACTTAACAGAAATATTTCTTGGTCTCAAAGGAGTCCAAGGAGGGGAAGTCACTTAAGCCAAGCCATCAATGATGGTACTCATTCTAAAGATTTGTCTTTCTAAACTTCAAGGAATTTGATGTCATTCTGGGTCCCTGGATCCCCTTCTGCGTCCCTATTCTAAATGCGGGAAGGAAAACTGAAACCCAGCTTTGATTCAATTCTTCCTATCTACAGACTTCACACTGAATGCCTGCCGGACATTTATTTAGCTTATTTCATCCTCTCAACCCAGCAAAGTCAACATTATTATCCCACTTTCCTGAGATCAAACAGCACCATGGGTCAGACTCAAATCAGTCCTATATGGCTCCCTGGTCCATATTGGTTCTTCCAAGTGAAAATTCCTTGCATGAAAACTCATGGCCTCACGATTTACTGATTCAGTTCATCAGAACAAGGCATGCTAATACCAGAGTAACCAAGTTCCATGTTGTTCAGTGTAAAATCAGATAAAGAAATCTGGGAGGATGGCTCAGTGGGTAAAGCGCTGGCTGTACAAGTCTGGCAACCTAAATCCAGACAATTGGCATCGATGTAACAGCCAGCTATGGAGGCTGGGAAGCTGAGATGGGAGGATCACAGAGGGTTGCTCTCTAGCCAGTCTTGCTAATCAATGAGCTCCAGGTTCAGGGAGAGAACCTGTCTCAAAAAATATGGTGGAAGCTGTGATGGCTATGAGCCACAACAATGATCAGCACGGCATGATATACCTAAAGGTGTAACAGTGGCACTCATGTCTTAGTGGAAACCAACAGATGCCTAATTGGATTTAAGTTCTGCTCAACAGGAGGGAAATCATGTCCAGTGGATACATCAACAATATCTCTTTCATCTGAGGCTCAGGGAACATTGTAGAAGAGAGGGCAGAAAGAATGTAAGAGCGAGAGGACCAGGGAATCTGCTGTGAGATCATGTCTCTTGGAAATGACAGGGAAGCTACACCCAGGATACTGAAGCAGCATGGCTACCTAATCAAGACCCGAGCAATGGCAGTGTTAACAGAGAAAGGGGGAACATCATGGGCGCCAACTCCTAGACAAAGAACTATAGCCAACTAATGAACTAATTAAGCATGTAACACCAAGTGACCAGACTTGAAATAATATACACACAAGCAACACTAAATACACTCAGTAATTTAAACATATGTATGTATATGCATATGTGTAGTATATAAATACAACATATATATATATAAACACAACGACAATCAAAGAAAAAGAGGCCATGAATTTGAGAGGGACTAAAATGGGGAGGGAGGAATACATAAGAGGAGCTGGAGAGAGGAAAGGGAAGGGGGGAAATGAGTTAATTATATTTTAATTATAATTTTAAAAACAATGTGGAAAGTGATAGAGGAAGATACTGAACATCAACCTCTGGCTTACACACACACACACACACACACACACACACACACACACACACACACACACATACATTTATATGCATGCACATTAGAGAGGAAACTAGATGCTTAAGAATAAAAGTAACTTTCAGTAGGAAGGAAAGGAATAAGCCAATGGTTAGTAGTCTACTCAGTAGACTGGAAAGGTTGGGTTTACAGCCTGGGGAGGAACCAGGTGTGGGCAAGGGAAAGGACACAGATTCCTGGATTCTTCTGTCCTGGCCACTAACCACACTGCTAATGCTTTCACTTCTGCTAAGCTGTGATGACAAGAGTTTCAGAAGAAAAGCTGCCATATAAAAGCAGACAGACAGACAGACAGCGAGCTAGTTCAGTATGCTATAGTCATACACAGTACTGGGATCTGAAATGGGAGTTCATGGCAGGGGCAAATTCCAGGTGGGCATTTGGACTGTAGAGAGTAGCTCACTTAGGGTCTACTGAGCCATTTGATTTTGTTCTTGTTTTCCTACTTCAAGTGGCATTTGTATTTTTCAAACTGGTTACTAGATATAGTAGCAATGAAAAATAATAAGAAAAGATTGATTCTTGGTATATTTGGAAATCAAGTCATGAGATATTATATTAGTGCCTTTGCTTCCGGTTGGGCACCTGGCCTTAAGGGGAAAACTCAACTAGGGTGGGGACAGTAGAGGCAGAGGTTTGTCCTTGGTTTTTGTTTTTGTTTTTTTTTTTTTTTTTTGGTTTTGTTTTTAATTCATTCATATCAAAATGCCAGTGGTGGGTTATAGCTATTTTCTTTTATGGCATACCACGACTCTTTTAAAGAAAAGTCACAGAGAACCTGTAAGTACTGACTGTCCATTTCCACTTAGCTGATGTCTCGTGGAATTGCAAATCCTGGTGTGGGGATCAAGTCCTGTAGCTGACTTCCTGGAAGGACTCACTACTGAGAAGAGATGTCATGCTGCTTTGGACGTGGGGGACATGGGAACTCCTCTCTCCATGGTTACTGACAAGACAGCACTCCTTCCTGTGGACTTCTGCCCTCAGCAGGACCACAGTGAAATCGCTAAGTTGGCCTGTTGGGCTAGTGAATCTGGGTGAGTGAGTGAGTCAATTCTCTTTAACTCTGTGGTCTCAACTTCTTGTTAGATTATTGCAAAATTAAAGGGCACACGGAGAGCAGACCCATCAATCAGTAACCAGCAGAGGAGCAAGCTCTTTGTGGAATGCACTGAGAGCAGGAAAGATGAAGGAAAAAATGAAAAGAAACCTCATGAAATGGTCACTTGTTAGGAGAACGGAGGGAAAATTTCCCCTGTACACATGCAGCATTATTTAGGAAAAGTCCTATTAAAGGTTTCCTATCTCACCAGGGGAGCAAGCACAGGAATGCAAACAAAATCCCTCAAATGATCTGCCCTTTATTAGTGCTTTTTTTTTTTTTTTTTTTTTTTTTTTGTGGGTTTTGCTGTATTCCACAGGCATAGTAGATATGGGCCAAGAAGCTGGGACAGTGACTCAGCAGGCCCAAGACCAGGGGGAGGGGAGGAGAAGCCACTATTGCTTATTAACAGGCAAACAAACAACCAACAAACATCACTGGCTTCTACAGGTTCTGCTCAAAGCTGACCTTCCCCCAGCACCTCTTAGTTCAGAGCTAAAGTTTTTGAGGCCATGCCTTCTTTCGAATACCCAGCAAATGTTATTTGGTGAGGACAAACCCTGAAAAGAAGAAAGGCAATATTTACAGAGTGCCAATCACCATATGCAGTGTCTTGTTTAAACAACCCTCTTAAGGGACTCAGGGTATAGCTCAGAGAAAAAATGCTTGCCTGGCACACACAGGCCCTGGTGTAAACCACAGCACTGCAATAAATAAATAACTTTCTATAATACCCATCACAGCCCTGTGATGTAGATGACATTATCTCTCTATTTTATAGATAAAAAATACTGATCATCTGGGTTGGAGAAATAGCTCAATCAATACATTAAGACTAATTCAACCCTCACATCCACATAAAAAGCCAAGTGTGATGGTGCCCACTTGCAATCCCAGCCCTGAGGAAATGGAGATCTGCGGGCCCCTAAGGCTTGCTGGCCAGCCAATTTTGCCTAATTGACAAGCCGTAAGTCCCAGAAAGATACTCTGTCTCAAAACAGAAGATGGACATCTCCTAAGGAAAGACACTCAAGATTGACCTCTTGCCTACATATGTATACAAACGCACACACACACACCAAATTGCTGAGCTTGTAGCAAGCAACAACACTGTGTGACTATAGAACAGAATTTTGTAACTTAGATGATACCGTTCAGGAAATCTACTGTTGTGTTGCATCCTAAAGCCCATTGGCAGGGATAAGAAGCAGGTAGTGATGGGAATGGCATTCTGATAACTCACCAGCATATCCCATGCTGACATTTCCTGATCAGTTTCTTCTCCAAGACAACCCATTATAGAGGATAGAAAGGCAAGGAACTAAGGGGTGTAGGGAGTGGCTTGCACTGGTAGACAGAAGAACCTTTAAAATACAATATGGCTCTCTTCTTACCTGTGAGATGCAGCTTTATAAATAACATAGCTATGGGGAAGAATTATGTAGGCTATTTTAAAATAACTTTAAATGTCTAGTATGTGTAAATGAATATAAACTCTTATCTGAGCCTCACTGCGAGCAATCAAGTAGATATTACAATCAGAAAGAACAACTTGTCTAAAGTTTACATTTAAATGGAGCCAAACCCAGGTCCAACTGACTCCATATCCATCTTGATCCTCCTTGATCCCAAAGGGGAGCTCACCTCCCATAGGCAGGGAAAACTACCACAAGAATGACTCTCTTTGTCTTTGAAGTGAGGACAGGATGCCTGGGACCTGTATTCTCCTATGGAAACTGGATCATTGTTTCCTTGTTTTCTCTAATGTGTATTCATGATGAACAGCTTTTAAGCTAGGCAGTGGTGGCTCATATCTTTAATCCCAGCACTCCTAAGGCAGAGGCAGGCAGTTCTCTATGAGTTTAAGGCCAGCCTGGTCTACAGAGCAAGTTCTAGGACAGCCAGGGCTACACAGAGAAACTCTGTCAAAAACCAAAACCAAAACCAAAACCTAAAACCAAACCAAACAAAGAATAGGTTTAGCTGAGGTGGCCCTCCGTTGTCTATATGAGGCTTATTGGTCATAAATTATCACAAGCTGTCTCCTACACTGACTTAGCCACAGAGTTCCTAAGAGAGGCCAGTAGAGGCAAAAGGTGACAAAGACGACTCAGGATAAGCTTCCAAGGAAGCTAAGAGTAAAGGTTGTGTTTGAGCCCCCTATGCCCTCATGTTGTTTCGGCCCTGAGTACCCCATGGGTGTTAACCCATCCTTCCCAGGCATCTTTGCACCTCTGCTGACCCCCTCTTCCTGAAAACTAGGCTTGGAGAGCCCATGGTCTCAGCCATAAGCCATCCGCCATTACTTAGAACCAGCAGTCCTTCCCTTTTTTCGGTGAACTCCATCTTTAGTAAGTTTTATAGGTGACTCTGGTTGTCACCTGGTGTCACCGAGGCCCTACTGATAAGCAAACGCTCTGTAGCAGTGTCTCTGAAGTGGTGGGCATGTGTCCGGAAGTCAGTGCTTCTGACTTCAGATCCCTATTAGCTCCCGGCGTGTTCTTTTTTTCCCTTTTGTGAAATTTAATATTTGACTCTACATTTGATGATAGACCCCCTCCAAACATGCCTGAAGCACAGTTTTGATACAAAATGAATATCAGATAAAAATACAATCACTCAAGTAATTTATTTCATTATTAAATTTAAAACTCTTATATTTACTAAATACTAAATATACATAAATGAGACGGTCAGGTATTTCCTGTGAATGAAGGGAAGGAGATAATCCTTGTCATGAGAGAGGCATAGAGATGTGTGAGTGCACAGAGGTTGGGAAAGAGAGGAGTCCCCACTGGAGACTAAGGGAAAGTGTCACTGGACCCAGACCTTAAAGGAGAGCATTTAGTTATGTAGAAGGTAATTCTGCATGGCAGAACGCCCCATGTTATGAGAATTCGGATCTACAAGTATTTTAGATGTGATCCTTAAACTCAAGAGTACTAGAAGTCACTGATAAAGTGGGCCATCCCATTTCTTTCTACAGTTATAGATTAGTCATGTATACTGGGAATTTATTTGTATTTAAAGAGATCTCTTAGAGAAGAATGGTAACAAGACCTCAGCTGAGAGACACCAGGATAGACTTTCTCCTCCACTAGATACTGGTATCTGGCACCCCCAACCTTTCAGGAAGAGTAGGTCCCATAATCTCCGGCCTGCGATGACAGGTTCTTCCAGAAAAAATGGGGGGACAGGGGAGCAGAGCTAAGAGTGTCTGCCCCTGTGTGTGTAAGCAGGGAAGTTCCACATTTCAAGCTATATTTAGAAGTCAAATTCTGCTAAAATGAGGGCAGTAAAAACTAAAACAATAACCAAAAGATCCTCAAAGACTGTGTGTCATTGCAGTTCATCCTGGAGGGTCCCATCCAATTTCCTCACTATGGAGGGACTCTGTCACACTTCAGAGTTCCCTATCCAGATACAAGGAGGCATGGCACGCAGAGCCCCTTTAGCAATGCTGGCAGTTTAAGTCTGTCTTGCTCAGGTAGCAACTCCTCAACATGATGGACAAGAACCCTTCCCACTGTTCTGTTTGTAAATTCCAGGCCACCAGCAAAATTCAGCTGGAGATTCAAACACAAAGTGGAGTCATTGCAATGGTGAAGGCTTTACTTTTAAATGAATACAGTCATGGTATATACATATCAGATGGGAGGGTGGCACAGAAACCCCTTGACTCTAATACGTATTTGTAAATAGTAAAATAAGTGGCCACTGATGGGGTCAGGCAGAACTGTACAAGGACTGAATATGACGGTCACAAAGTAGTGAGTCTAGAGTATGGTCACTAGCAGACACCAAAGCCATTGGGCAATGGCTGGTGGAGAACTGGGTCAGGGGAGCCTGAGAACTGACCCAAGCACTGTTAAGGTCAGTTCAAGCGTAATTCTTACCTTGCAGTCCGATAAAATGGAGACCTCCATTTTAGCACCACTCATTCATACTTTTACCCTTTTAAAGAAAAAAAAAAGCCCTAAATCTGAATCTAACTCTAACTGAAATCACTAGTTTATGGAAGTAAGGGACAAAGAAACAGTCAAGGGGAACAGTAGGAAGCCATCAGCCAAATCTCCAGTGTGGTACAAATGACATCTAATTTCTGCAAAAGCTCAATGGCCCTATTCAAACTAATAGTTGTAAAAGAACATCCTGGAGACAATCAGAGAAATCTGTATATGGGCTGGACATTAGACAGTATTAACTATCTACGTTGTTAAGTGTGCTGGAGGCATAGCAGCTATGGTTTCAAATTCCTTTATCAATGTAAAGATGGTGGGAACGTAGAGAATATTGTTCTGGTTTATCACCACCACCACCACCACCACCACCACCACCACCACCACCACCACCACCACCACCATTTTGAGACAGGGCTCCTATAGCTCAGACTCACTGTGTAGCCAAAGATGAGTCTGAACTTCTGATCTTCCTGCCTTTACCTCTTGACTGCTTGGGGTTTATGCTTGGGGATAAACCCAGGAATTCCTACATGTTAGGTAAGCACTCTACTAATCTACATTCTCAGCCCTAGGATGTGCATGCATTGCAGAGAGAAATTTTAAAATACTATCAAGAAAGGGAGATATAATTATGATGTATTTATAACTCACTGTGAATACTTAACAATAATATAAATATTATACATGCTAAATATTAAATTAAATGGTTTTAATTCAATATTAAGAGAGTTGGAGTGATGAGCACTGGGTGCTCTTCAAGAGGATTTGGGTTTAATTCTCAGCAGCTACATGGTGGCTCACAACCATGTGTGACTCCAGTTCCAGGGGATCAGACACCCTCTTCTGGCCTCTCTGGGCACCATGCATGCATGTGATACACAGACATACATGCAGGCCAGACTCATACACATAAAACTAAATACAAATAACTAGATAAAAAATTAAAACAAAAACTAAAAACAGATCACAAACAGGGTATATTAAATGTGTCACAGAGAGAGAAAGGCATAAGAGCTCAGTGTCCACCCTCAACCGAAAGCATCTTCTGTTCAGACAACATCTAAAACAGGAAAACAAAGAGTAGCTCCAGTGCGTCTGCTGGAAATGAGGAGCATGCCAGTGGAGTCCTCAACAGGCTTCAACTGTGGCAGCTTCCAGAGAGGAAGAAGCGAGAAGGAGGGGGAGGGGAGGGGAGGGAACTGTTGTTTTCAGTTAAGAATTATACTCTCACCAAATCTGTGAAACACTATACATATTTTACTTTGATAAAAACTACAATTAAAAATAATGTGCATATTTGGATGAAGTGAGGGGAAACGCTCTGTCAAAACTTGACCAAGGGGTAGAGCCTTGTCAGACTTCCTAACTAACAGGCAGTCTCCTACTCTGGCATTTCCCTCACCTCAAGACCCTCCCCACGCTACCTCAGGCACCATTTCAATGGGCAGTTTGCCTCTGTCATTTCCTTATTAAGTGACAGAGAGATCCCTGTTGGATCACTTTCAGTGATAATATCCATACTATCATACCGGTGAAGAAAAGTGAGCTTAAAAGTTTATAATGAGAGCTGGCTCAGAGGTTAAGAGCACTGACTGCTCTTCCAGAGGTCCTGAGTTCAATTCCCAGCAACCATCTGATGCCCTCTTCTGGTGTGTCTGAAGTCAGCTACAGTGTACTCGTACACATAAAATAAATAAATAAAATTTTTAAAAAAGTTTATAAAGATAAGACAAGAGAGTCAGAGCTTGAACTTACTACCTGAATCCAGCCAGACCTACTGAAACATGAAGACCACTTTCTTAACCAGAGTTATGTTGCCTCTATCATTTTTGATCTCCATAATACACCTTCACTTTATAGATAAGAAAAGTGAATCTTAGAAAGGTTAAACATTCTCTGAAGACACACAGCCAGTAAGCAGCAACACTGGGATCCAACCCAGGGTGGTTGCACCCAAAGCATAAACTTTCCACCACTACTACACTTCATGACCTCATTCTTTGAGGTGCATCCATCTAAGTCCTCTCAAGAACACTTGAGTGCTAACCCAGGCACTGAAGACACAATAGAATAAAGCAGAAAAATCCTTCCCAGGAGGCGTCTGTTGTCAAGCAATGGGGCCTGGGGTGGGAGTACCAGTAAGGACAACAAATAACAAGTGTTCTGGAAAGGTAACAGCCCTGGGGACAGATGAAGGGAAGTGGGTTTATGTGGTGTGGGAATAGGGTACAGTTTTCTAGGAAAGGAGAAAAGGGAAATGATCTGGGGTGGGGCGCAGCACATAGGTACACATCTGGCCAGATCCATAGCCCCCTTTCTGCCATCTTTCCAGAGAACTCCTCTACCTTGGGATACCTCATGTGGCAACTAGGGAAACAGAGAAGTATAAAAGCTAAGGTCGTTGGCTTACGCCCTAACTTACCAATATACACTGCAAGGAAAGAAGAAAACAGACACAGAGCTCATCTGTCATTACAGATGGAAAGGGTAAGGCTGGTGTCCATGGAAGCAGAGAAGAAAAGAGCTGCCAGGAATTATCACCCAGCACCAGCAGCCTTCCCCAAGCACTGTGTGCGATGCCTTCGTTAAGCTCCTGGAGCAGATGTGAACATTAGAAAATGTCTGCATCAAACTGCACCTCAGTACAGCCAAGGACTGGCTGAATACCTGTGACCAAATTGACACCTGCAGGAAGACCAACAGAGCAAGGTCTGTCCAACCCTCCTTAGGTACACAAAGCCCAGACCGTAAGAGCTCGGTGCTCTGTGAGGGGCATCAGGGAGTTCCACCAAGGACTAGGAGGCTGCAGAGGTAAACTCTTCCTCCACACAGGAAAAGCACTCAGCCTTCTATTCCAGACTTTCTAGTGAGGAAGGATTAAGATCCGGCACTGAGTTTTGTTGCCTAGCTTCCCCTACCAATGACCCTGGGTTCAGCCATCTTTCCCTTCTGGATCATAAGTGCATCCAACGATGAGGTCCAACGATGCATCTTCAGAGCCTCTCTTATGCGGCACACCACAAAATAAAGGCCTTGACAAGCATTTAGTTGGTGATTGAAGTAGAGGGTAAAACTTTATTGGCATGGATATAACACAGTTTTACTTGGTCATTTAATACATTTCTACTTCTGACTACTTTGTCAAGCCCTGGGAAAAAGGTGAGCAATGCTGTTTCCGGTCTGTAGCTGTGCAGGACCAGACGCTTCTGATTAAGGGAACAAGTGAACCAAAAGCCTTGATCCAAGGCATGTGCTTCAGCCCTAGACCACACATTTTCAGGGTGTGAGGATCGGAGGGGAAGGAAGAGGGGTGGAGGGCGAATGCCTTCAGTTCTAATCCTTAATGAGTCCACCATGGCTGGGGGTTAGACAACCTTCCAGATCAGGAGTCTGCAGTAGAGAACAGGTCAAACAAAGAACGGTCTGTCCTTGAGGAGTGGGTCCCCAACCAGGGTCTAGAAATAAAGAAGGAAACCAGGAGGTATGCAGGAGAGTTTCAGATAGAATGGGGGTTATGAATAAACAAAGCACTGAGTATGAAGGTGAGCGGCTGCTGCCATTCAGGCTGAGATCTGAGGCGCAGTCCTGAGTTTCCCCAGAGTTCATGGTAGAATCCCAGACAGAAAAGACGGACATAAGGATGCTCAGAGAAACAAGCTTGGGGTCATCTGGGCACTCAAAGACCAGTGTGGCTGCAGGCTAATGATCGAGGATCAGGGCCAAAGAAACGGGTGGGGCTGATTTGGCACCTTGGCCCCCACAACATTGACTTAGAGTTTGGTTTTAGGATGGTAAGAAACCATAGATGGGTTTGAAAGAGAAGACTGGCATTATCTGAGTTATGTTTTAAAATATGTTTGATCTGAAACGTTATAGCGCTAACATTTAGTCTTTCCCATAACAGTGCAGTTTTTGCGTCCTGTGTAACCTGCTTAAAATATTTATGAGTGTCTGATCCTGGGTTTGAGAAAAATAAGAGGAAATAGTTAATAGATTTCTTCTTCAGGCTCCTAAGAGTTGAGAGAAATGCAGAGAGTGGGGCACTGAGGTCAGAGCAGCATAGTAGAGAATGGCCCACAAAGGTCTGATCATACTGCAGTGCCCCAGATGAATCCTAAGAGAGTGGATGGCACAGACAGAGTGCTGCCCTCTGGAAGTGCCCAGATAGAATCCCACTCATTCCAGGTAGGGTAATAGTCTAACTCTTTCAATGAGCAAGTACTTACTACAGCTCTACAAAACGAAGATGAAAAAGTGAATATTGCAAAAGTTAAAAATGCAATGGGCCTCTGAGGATTTAAAAGTTCTACACAGAAGACAAGCCACAAAAAGAAAAATATCAACAGTGACACAAAGCTACCTGCACACACACACAGACAGAGAGAGAGAGAGAGACAGAGAGACAGAGAGACAGAGAGAGAGAGAGAGAGACAGAGAGAGAGAGACAAAGAAAGAGAGAGAAAGAGAGAGAGAGAGAGAGAGAGAGAGAGAGAGAGAGAGAGAGAGAGAGAGAGACCAACAAGGATCTCCTGATTCCTGGTTCATCACCATCTTAAGTGAACGGATGCACAAAGCCAGTCTTTATGATTCTGATAGTGACAGGCTGTTTTCAGATGCCTGCTGGAATTCTGCAGCTCCTGCTATTTATTACCCTAAGACAAAGGTTATCTACAAACAGCCACTTGGCAGAATTCACTTCAACAGAGTCAATCTCTTCCAACCACCACCAGTTTCGCTTCCCTATGGGAAAGCTACAAAATGTACACGGGGGAAGTGAGAGTGTCGTGCTGACGGCTTGTTCTTTTTTGAAAATGCACAATCCACACAATGATATCCATGGGTACACAAAGGCAAATGGCAGCAACAGTGTGTGTGAGTGTGTGTGTGTGTGTGTGTGTGTGTGTGTGTGTGTGTGTGTGTGAGAGAGAGAGAGAGAGAGAGAGAGAGAGAGAGAGAGAGAGAGGTGTAATCTATTACCTCAGTTTTAAAAGTGAGATCTGAACATTTTGTAGGTTTGCCTATAAAATGTCAGAAAAATACCTCTCAGACAAGAAGGTAAAAGTGAGTGACCTGGACTCTCTAGTTAGCAGGAAATGCATTTTCTTTCTTTCTTTTTTTTTAAATCAAGGAAAACAAATAGAACTCTTTCAGAAGCTTGGTTAGTCCCTCTGTTCCATTCCAAAAAAAAAATGATAGGTAAGTCAATTGTTCAAACAACAATGATTTACACAGTAGCTGACTACTATATAGAAGCATATTAACTGAAAAATTCAGATTTATCCAAAGAAAAGTGGAAACTACAAAACCGGTAAGTTTGGAATTGGGCAGTGGGTGCTTGAGCATGACATAAATCATTTAATTATGACAGCATTACAAAACCAGTGCCATTGAGGACATTTTACATTATAGCTGTAACCGAAGTATAATAAGTAATCTGATGTCAACTGAGATATATCAGCCAAGTCAACTGTTCTTCAGCTAGAGGCAGAAGACTGGATTCTGGACTCTTAAGCCAAATATTTAAATATAACCTCTCCTCTATATTTGAGGACCAGCCTTCAAGGATCTGCATGGGCCATGAGGTCTGGCATCACCTCTCTACAGGGCCACTGTCCGGGAGTCCTACTTTTCTAAGTGAAATTAATATTTTCCAAATAGTCAATTGGATGTATATAAGTATTTCTCCTCTATGACTTCTTTGGATTATTCACGATGGATTTATAAAATAGAAAAATAGATATGTCCACAGATGCATGAGAACAGTAAGGCTCAGAAGTTTCTGGAATTGTTCTATCAGATGTAAGATCTGAATCCCAAATTTTGATGATGTTCAACTACCATAATTTTGATTAACAAGAAGACTATAAATTAAAATTAAACCTTAGCAAAACTATATAACAACAACAACGACAACAACAACAATAACAACGACAACAACAACAACAACAACAACAACAAATCCATATTTGCCTGAGGCCAAGGCAGGAAACACAGACTACAAAGTAGCACAAGGAAACTTGCTAGGTTATAGAAACTCTGTTAGGTATACATACTTGCCGAAACTTATTAAGCTATGTAGTTTATTAGATGTAAATTGAATTTTAGAAAACGTCACAATAATCTGATCTGCAAGTTTTCCTCTCATAAGTAAAAGAAATAACTCATCTCATTCTCTGTCTACTGCCTTGGCATAGGAGACCCTTTCTTTCTCTTGAATTTCCCACTGGTCACCATGTTCTCTTTGTCATAACCCCCTTTGTGTTAGATGTAACCGTATTAAATTACAGTCCTAGGCTTGCAGAGATTTTTTTTTTTTTTTAACATATAATACTAAATGGTTTTGTCTTATACAAGTTGCCTAAACTGAGGGATGTCTCTAGTATTTGTGGTTGTCATAGCGTTCTTATTTTTAGGGATACTTTGGGGAACCAAATCAGCTGGATTGTTCATCTTCAGAACTCACAATCCAAAGAGTAAAACTTTCCTCCAAAAAAGCAACATATTTGCTGAAAGCACAATATTCTCCCCCTTCCAAACTTATTTCCACCCATTGTATTTAAATACAATGTACTGGGAAGAAGGGGATCTGTGTCTCTGTAATGACTTCCATAATTCACAGCACTACACAATAAATGATGTACTGACCGTTTTGATAAAATGATTTTACAGTTCTTCAAAGCACTTTACAAAATATTCTCACATTTATTTCTGCCCTGGAGGAATAACATTAAGGTGATGGTATTGTATCAACCCTATGGTACAGAGATACCAGAGTCACCAGAATATCTGACTTTTCAGAAGCCAGTCAGCTCTTATGTGGTAGAGTCCAATTGGTCATATACTCTGCCCTTTATTCATTTATAACACATTCTTATATTAGCTTCACTTAGATCAAAACTCAATTTCCTTTCTAAAGAAATGTTGGGTTTCCGAATATGAGTCCATGAAACATGGCACCTTGTCATAGTGAGTATTTTAAGCCATAGAAACTAAAACATAAATATATTCACCCCACCCACCTCCAAGCAGGAAGAACATTTCTGGCCTTATTCTGCCTGTCTCCTCTGACATAAGCTATTTAAAAAGTTCTCTGACCTACCTCTTCAAGAAGCAGGTCATAAGGTTTCCATTCTAGAGAAGCTCTGTCCATATCTAAGAGGCTAAACAGAATTGGAACAAACCAGCTTTGCTGGGTCCCCGAGTTAGTAGCACCCTTTGTCCTCTCACTGGATTCTGCCTAGCAGTCCCTAAAAATAGTTTCCATGGGTCTTTGGGCTTGTGTGTCTGAAGGCTTCCCTGTTACATAAACCTTTGGTTAAATGTATTCTGCTTTTCTCTTGTTAATCCCTCTCTGACAGGGGTGTCAGCCATGAACCTTGTAACGAGGAAAGGAAGAATATTCTCTTTCTCCCTGTTGCTTTCTGGTGTCTGAAGGACCCAAACCCTATTACCAACAGGACAAACACAGATTACTCTGCCAGATAAGAACTCCCTCACGAGTAGGGAAATATATGATGGGACCGTCCATCTATAGACATGTACCTAATGCAACTTGGTGCCCTTCAGCTCCTAGTCATGTGTTTCCTACACGACTGCATTTCTGCTCCAATCCACCTCCCCCCACCTTTTTGCTGAGCATGGTGATATTCACCTCTCTAAATGTGAGCCATGTACTTCCTCCTCTACGAGCTCTTCCTTGGTTTTCTGGAGTGAACTGTTTTCTTCCTCTGTGCTGCTTGACTTGTACAAACAGAATAACAATTATTATCTTACTCAGTACAGTTATTTTCACACGCATCTGCTCTGCTGATCTGGAAGCATTTTTAAAAACAGGAACCATGTGTCACTCACTGACATCGGTATAGAAAAGTAGAGTAGACATAAGAAAATGATGGCTGAGGACTCACTCTGGTACCTAAATACCTATGATATATTTATCTGTAAATGAGTGGTGAACTCATTTCCCCAAACATACAATAACTGCCATTTACAATCCTACATCAGCACCCAGTTTGAGAATTCTGTTTTGGCCTCTGACAACTGTTGTCATAGATTCATAAAAGCATATTTACTCCAGACACCTGTGACCATAACTCTTCATGGTAAGGTGAACTGGACACAAAAAAGGAAGCTGAAATCCAAGATTATCCTAGGCATACCAACATGTCTGCTCACTTTCGGATACTCTACCTAATCTGCTTGCCCAAGACTATTATTTTATTTCACATCAAATCTTATGATGAGTTACATATGTGACTTAGAGACACGATTCCAAGAGATGAAGGTTTTCATGGTTTTTCTATTTTCCTCTCCTCCAGACCCATCCCTTAAGTTTGGAATGATATATCCAGGCAGGCAGATGAGAGATGGCAAAGGAGGTTGACTGCATGTAACAGCAACACTCATTTCCTCCTGTTCTTTCGCTGACTTTCCTTAGATCCTGAACACTTCTGGGATACCATTTGGCACCTTCCAACTCTTCCCACATCTCTGAAATAATCCCTACTTCAACATCCTTAACCTCATGAATATCTCTAGAGTCATAAAGTCCCAGTGACTAGCTTGCATACACTTTCTTCACCTTTAACACACAGGTATACCCTAGGATGCCTCCTACACCTCTGGCATTCCCAGACATCTATGGAGCCTCGGACATCCAAAGTATCTTTTCCTGGCTTGTTTGAGATCTACAAATCCCTGCCCATCCAAACACTACCTATCCAGCAGACTTCCTCTTCAGTTCCACTGTGCTAAACTGCCACCAAGCCTGTGAGCCTCTGAGAGTGCCAGGAATAGAAGTCTCTCCTTGTCTGTCAGTCACTCCAGCACAACCCCCTTGAATGGATAGGAACACTGAGCAATTTAGACTTCCTTTAGGGTAGTCCCAAACAGCCACACTTGATGGTCAATATGGCACCCCTACCCCTGATTATTATCAGAGGGTAGCCAGTCAAAACTGGCTACTCATTTAGGAGACGTAGTCCGGATAAGAATTCTTAGGGCTCTATCCATTGCTTTCATTGAGTCCTTGTGAGGGCCCAGGGGTGAAGGATGTGTTTATTTGCTGAGCCATCTCAAGGGTCTGACAGGGTAAGATGATTACATACTTGTGTTTTGAGGTCCTTGGCTGTAACCAAAAGAGAGATGTAAGCCGTCAAAAGGTAAGCATGGGATGGGTGAGATTTATCTGTGAACTCACTGCACTGCTGGAATAGGTGGAATTTATCTGCAAACTCACACACTACACTGCTGACTTTCTCTGCATGCTGCTCTTTGCTTTTCCCCATACTGAGTAGACATTGTTTGTGACTCTTGCATTCTGGTTTCTGATGATCAAGGCTGACACTGGTGCTTATTTAAACCAGATGTTTTCCACAAGAAAATGTCAAAGAAGGGGAGGGGGGAGGGCTAGACCCATTACTAAAGCACGTAGGCCTTACAAAGTCCTTCCTCCTGGAGACTGCTGATTTGACTCAGGTTTCTGAACTGAAAAACAAAACTGGCATGTTTGTTTTTTTGCTTACAGTAAAGTGTAACTCTGTGTGTTCAAACAAGAATTGGTGTCAGGAAGCAGGAAGACACCGTGAAATACACTCATCTTTATTGTACATTTAGCTAATATAACTATATAAATCTAAGCATATAAATTTCAGAATAAATATTCATAAAGAATATGCATTCTCATTAAATTAACATTTAAGTTAAAAAAAAAAAAAAAAAAGCATACTGAAATTGTTGAAAGTAAATTCCTGTCACCAGGACTGGCTGTCCTATGTGTCCTCGTTTGCCATGTGGTTTCTGCTTGCTGACTTGGATCTTTGTTTGCTTCTCCTTAGATCTTCCCTGGCTGCCATTGCACTGGCTAGGCTTGAGTTTCTGTGATTCGTAGGATGCATAGGGTGTATGCTGCAGTAGGATTATCTGTGAACTCTCCCTAGGACAGTTTTTTTTATAGAAATCTATAGATCCCAAGAAAGTACTTACAGGCATCCTCTTTCTCTCAACCCCACAGCACAGGGATGAAGGTACCATCTCTGTGCATGCTTAGTGTCTGATAAGTCAGTTGTGTGCCGCCATGTGGTTGCTGAGGACTGAACTCAGACCCTTTACAAGAGCACCAAGTGCTTTTAACTACTGAACCATCTCTCCAGGGCCCTGAGTATAGGTTTTATGTGCATGAAAGCCTTCAGAAATGAGGGTTCAGGAAATTAGCTTATTTTTATGCTTAGGTTTATTTAACAAAGAGGCCATTTGGAGAACTATGATCGGATGAAGGAAAACAGAAGTAAATGGGTTGGGGTGGGGGCTTAACAGGGCCTCTTCTCTGTGTCTGAAGATCTTCAGAATAGAAGATGCTCCTTTCCTCTGGGTCTGGGGAAGGCAGCAGCTGCCTAGGCAGGGTCTGATGACTACGTCAGAGGGAAAGGGTGAAAGAGGGTGATCTTTCTACTTCTGTAGGGTTCTGCAAACATCAGGGTACCATATTTTTTTGAGCAGCATGTCTTTGATCCTAGTGCCACTAGGAGTTATGGGAAGAATTCCAACGGCAGAGGAAGTGACTCAGAATTCTATTAGTCTCCTAAAGGATTTGCGAGGGGGTTGGGTAGGAGGTGGAGCAGGCAGGTGAAAATCCCACAGCAAGGGTTCATGGACACAAAGTTCTGTGGCACTGAAATGGGGATAGGAGCTGTTTATCAGTTCTCTCGATCTCTGAGTATTTCTGCATCTGATTAAACCCTCTTTCTTTGGATGGCCAGGAGGTGAGAAAGGGGTAAGGGAACTTTTCTCCAGGACAACTTGTGACAGGGGCTGGCAAGTGCAGCCTTCACTTCCCTAACCACTCCCTCCATTATCTGGCTTCTTCTCACCCCATCCCAGCCTCAGGACAGCAGAAGGAAGAGCCTCATCTGTTCAGACCCTGCTGCTGTTCTCTGTGTCTGCCCATAGCACTGCAAACTTAGGCGACGCACTTACACACAGTTACGTTCACAGACAAATGCACAAACAAGTCCCCCAGGAAGGTGGGACAGTCTGGAGGGGAGGGGCTTAATATCCACCTAGAAAGGCTTACATCCACTTATAAACAATAGCAAGCCCATGGTTAGTCCTGTTTTGAGTCGTTCGTTCATAGGAGGAAAAAGTGTACCCATGACCGGCAAGACTCCCTTGGCAACCTGACTTAGGAGTCTCAGGTCTCTATCCTTGTCTGTACCAGAAATCCTTCCGCCTTGCCCCTTCTCCTCTTGTTAAGCCCTTTGCCAGTCCACGCCTGCTACTGTTTTAGGTGTAAGGTGTGAATATGAACCCCAGATCTGTCGCTTCCTACACTAGTGACTAAGCAGGGATTTAAGGCAGAGTGTCATGCTTTACATGGGAGTTGCATTCTCAAGTTGGCAAAATTAACATTGTTAAAATTACCCTGGGAAATCCCTTAAACCTCCCAGTACAAGATACTTGGTTTTGTAGTTATGGTGCTGCACAGTAATATGTGTATACGGTAATATGCATAGCACGCCATTTACTATGGACAAGTGTCGCATACAGACCTGAAGTAGCTTTAATTATGTAGCAGAAAGGGCGCCCAGTTGAACTTGAATAAAGTAAATGAGATGCTGATGCTACAGCCCAGTATCTTTCACCTCAACTCCCACAGGCTTTTTACACACTTCTAAATAGGCTTAAGGGCTCCATTTACATGAAAAGGCAGACAGCTCCGGGAACCTTTGAGGCCTTCTCATAAGATACACAATCGCCACAAAAGGAAAAGAGAGAGCATTCTTTCACACACATCTCTTTCCTGTTTTTGCCTTGTGGCAGGAACAAAAAAAAAAAAAAAAAAAAAAAAAAAATTCTGAAAGAGAAAGCCAGCAAAAACTGCAGGCAGTAACTTCTGCACCAGGCTGTGGAACATGCCAAGTTCCTTAAACTGTGACATTCGCAGCACAAAGCCCAGAGATGGAGAGTCTTCTTGACAGGGTGGCCTAGGGTGGCCTAAAATCTATGAAGGGCAGGAAGTTTGCTCAAAATAAAGAAGCATTCTCATTGACCTGGTGTAAAACAATGGTTAGATAAGGCCCTTAACAATTAATGGAAGAGAAATGATTTGTGTGATGTGCTTATTGTTTCTAAGAATTTACATAAGGACATCCTTTAAAGTGTTTTATTTAAATTATTTTCATGCAGTCTGATCATATTCTTTCCAGACCTTCTCTGCTTCCTACCCAACCAACGTCATGTTCTTTTCACAGTCTACCAGAAAGAAAGAAAGAAAGAAAGAAAGAAAGAAAGAAAGAAAGAAAGAAAGAAAGAAAGAAAGAAAGAAAGAAATGAAAAAGATAAAACTAAAATCAAATAGACATAAGGACATTTTAAAAAATGGTATAAAGCCAGGTATGCCAGCACACACCTGCAGTTACCCTACCTAGGAGGCGGAGGCAGGAGGATCTGATTTGAGAACAAGTTGGCCTGTAGGCAAGGCCCTGTTCCTTTCTCTCCCCTCTCCTCCTTTCCTCTCTAAACTGCCCCCCCCCCACATGTCCCAATACCATTGCATTATGTAATTTTTTACTTTGGCCATTGAAAATTAAATGAAAGAATGTGGTCTTATGGAATGATGGGATACAAGAAATGCTGGTGAAGGTTATGACACACTGGCGTACTGAGCATTTTAAATGGAAAGAATTGAGTAAACTGGAAAAGTAAGAAAGACCCTCTGATCTTCCCTCCTGAAGATACAGATGTGGCAGGCATATTCCTCCCTCCCTGGAAGGAAGGAGCAATAAGCAAACAGGGCAGGAAGAATCTGAATAAACCAACCAGCCTCTCTAAGGTCCCCTTAAGTCACTCCCAGCGGGCTACATGCCTATACTTGACCAAATCTAGCCATAGAAGTGGAGTTTTCCTTGTGGCTGAGCCTTCATTCTAAGACACCTAAGACTTTGGTTAAATTGACAATCTGTCTTTAGATGTTGGGGTGTTAACCAGAAACCTTGCAATGGGCAAAGAAATCGAATGACTTTTCTCCCCTACACGGGCTCTCCTTGTCCACTTACACATACATAGGACTGCACAGCCAAACGCTTTTCTTTCCAGCTTTTCTTTCTGTATGAATAGTTTCTTTAGTTCTCCCCATGACCAGAAGACTCTCACATAATGTCAGTCACAGTTCAAATCCTTTTAGGCTTCCCCTGACCATCTACTGTGCAGCAGACTGTCCACTGGCCCATCATCACTGACTTACTACCTGGAAATGCCTAGCTTTGGTCATCGCCTGGACCCTTCTACTGAAACACAAGCTCCTCGAAGGTAGGACCTCTGCCTTGATCTCTACTTTCTCTTCAATGTTTGGCATATGCAGCCCAAAGACCGAAGCCAATACAGATCTCCTGAGGAAAGAAATGACTCTGAGACAAAACAGGTTTATAGACAGAGCCATTTAGACATATCCCTCTGGTTTGGACTTCAGTATTCTGGCTAAAACATCATGCTTAACTATTCCAGACACCAAGAAAGGGGCTATGAGGGAAAACAAGGCTCCAGCCGCCCAATGTACAAAGTTACAGAGAGCCAAGTACCCCTAGGAAACTGACCCCTTTGAAGTTTCTCTATATAATATCTCCCCTTTCTTCTTACTGAAAAGTGAAAAGATTAGAGATGCAGAGCCATAACCTGACTGGAATATCAGGGTGTATTCTCCCCTAAGTCCTCTAAAAGAATCAATCCCCCTGCCCCCGCTGCCCCTGGGCCCTTAATTACAATCTAAAGTCCTTCGCCTATCTGGCCTAGTTGGCTTCGCCAAGACCACAGGGCTTTCCAGAAGAAGCAGCAAGCATGGTCATAGCTTAATCATTAGATTGATGTCTAATTCCCTGCAAGAACATATCCATTACCTCCCCTAGATGCTGCTGAAATTCAGTTCAAAAGCCCTTTGTTACGCATGCATCACAGACCACATGCTGCAGAGTGCTATGGGAGACACTAGGATGAGAGCCAGTGGGCTCCACACTGACACCCAAATGATGGAGGCTTAATGCGAACAGAGAAACAAGCATGACTGACAGGGAATGGCAGGTGAGGCTCACAGAGTACTGACTTCAAGATTCATTTATTACCATGACTAACAATCCATTCAAAAGATAATACACAGTCATGGGAACCCATCATAACGAGTTTCTGTTTCCCTATACACTGAGCTATGAAAGACATTAATAGCTAGCAATGACAGCATAGGGGCAATAAGAGGTGATATCTTCCCTTAGCCATCCTAAGGGTCACAACAGTCTCCTGCAACAAAAGAGAGCTTAACAGGAGAAATGCACAGCCCATATACACAAAGTTTTATGTGACATGGGACCTTCTGATAATAAAAATCCAAAGGGAGACAGGAGGGTAGGAGGGCCTAGAGAGAGATGCTTAACTACCTTTGAGACTGCTTTATTTTTCCTTCCTTCTTTCCCATCTGTCCCTCCCTCCCTCCTTCTTTCTTTGACACAGGGTCTTTCTACACAGCCCTGGAAGTCCTGACTCACTATGTAGACCACGTTGGCCTCGAGTTCACAGAGATCTTCCTGCCTCTGCCTCCTGACTACTGAGATTAAAGGAGTACACCACTCAACTGGGCAACCCCTTTGAGACCTTTCAGTCTTCATTACCTCAAAATACTTAGCATGCCAATGTGTTATATTTTGAAGTAACATGTTCTGATATCCAACAGTAACATGATCGTAACAAACTGTGATGAATGGATAAATATTATCTTCTAGAATGCTTTCTAATGTATCAGGCATTGTCTTAGTTATTCTAGTTACTTCTATACATGATATTTAATTCTTGCAATAATGTAATTCCATTCTTATTGTTGCTTCTGCACAAGAGAAAACTCAGATGTGATAAAGGGCATCAATCTTAGAACCTGAACTTTGAGACTGGACATTCAATCTTCTTTTTATTTTCCCACAGTGGTTCCCCTGATTAAGATGCAGTAGAACTGGGGTGGAGAGATGGCTCAGCAGTTCAGAAAATTTGAGGTGACACAACATTTGAGCAGACACATGAATTTATAAATTTAAATCACATGTGATTTGAGAAACAAAGCTGAGAGAATAAGCAATGGGACAGTCTTTGAGGTGGGGGTATGCCTGGCATACAAGATGAAATGAGTTGACAAGGCCAACACCCATGAGTGACCTGCACAAAATGATTTTGGTGAAACCCTGGAAGCAAAAGCCCGAGTGGGGTGGATTGGAAGAGGTAATTAGAAGGTCAGTCTTTGGAGTTAGCTTGGGTATCTGGAGGGGAAATCTGAAATACAGAGTTCATTTTGAAAGTGGAAGTTATTCCAGCATGTTTTATGAAAATTAGTAAGGAGAGGATGGGAGTAAATATCGTGACGTGTTTGAGGGGGTGAAAGTAGGTGGTAACCACTGTTTATGTAAGTAGCTGAGATGAGGAAGAACCTGAGTATACATGGAATTGAAAGGCTCCTTAGTAACAATGAGAATTACTTCTGTGTCCTCAGAAAAATTAGAGGAATGGCCACCAAGGAGTAAAAGAGAAGTACTGGATGTTGGTAAAAAGAAAAGATATTTACTTGGGGAGAAATGTTAGAATGGATCCTAGGAAGGACTGAAGGCATTCAAGTCACCATCAAAAGATGGTAAGGGAAGATTTAGATCGGGTATGTTTCTCCAGTGAAGCCACAAAGTGGACAAAGAAGTATTAGGTTTAAAAGTTTTTCCTTAAGGGAAAGAAGTTGAGGGTCTCTACCCCATCTTGATGATAACTGGGCAGCTGGGTAGTTTTGGCTAAGGACATGAACTGAGGATGTATAATCATTAGTTTGGGGAGATCTTAATGTAGTTGACATGTTGCTAGGCTTGAGATATAAAGTAGATGAGGTGGCAGTCAACGAGAAGGACACAAATCATGACATTAGAGGGGAGGGGGCGCGAGAAGCAACCTCAGGTGCAAGGTCTGACTATGAGACTCTCTGAAGGAGGATGGGAAAGAGCCACAAAGGAACGGGACTTCCTGAGAAGTTAGGATAGACCATCTACAGCGGACAATGAGGCTCTAAGGACGATTATAGACATGAGCTGGGGGATCAAGTTAATCTATGACTGCTCTGTAGTTTCAGTAAAACAAGAAGGACCTGAAAAGTCACTTTAATTTTTAAATGATTCTGAAAGTTGAAAATCATATCCATGAAATCAGATAAAACACTGTATGGATTTTTTGAGTAAGGTTTTTGGAGGTGACTACACATCCATGTAGCAAGATAAAGAAAAGCATCCTACTCCTTTCCAAACAGAGCGCTCACCAAACATCAGATGGTGAGGGGGCACGGCAGGAATAGCCAATAAAGTGGACACCAGTGCTCTGCACAGCCGACAAGAATTTTCAAAGGTCAGGGCTGGAGATCAGTCATCAAATTCAACCTTAGGAAATCTGTATCCATCTGTCCCGTTACTCTCCATCACGCCAAGCCAGAGGTAAGGTGCAGCATACATTTCTTTAGCTGACCACAGCCTGGATCTAGATGAACTCTTTTTTTTTTTTTTTTTTTTGTACAGTATTTATTATTCTAATAAAGCAAATGGAATGTTTAGCAATGATGGGGGCAATCTGATTGGCACACATACAGGGCATTAATTCTTCCAAGGTGACTGGTGCATAAAAAGTGAAACTATAGCACTCATGTAAACAATCTGTGGGCCTCGTTTCCCTCCCCCAGGCACCTCTAATTTTCAGCTTATATTAACTGTAAGACGAGCTAATGTTTTTGGTGTAGAAAAATGGCATTATCCCAGACATAGAAATTACTTTCAGAAAGAAAGATTCTATAGCCACCCAGATTACATAAATGGCATCTGCGGCCAGTGACTATTATGTTGCAGCAGACAGAGCAGGCCACAGTGCAAACACCTGAGTAACTAAACACCAACTTATTACAGGCATCAAAAGTTCCATTTTGGGTAAGAAAATTATATGATAACTTTTGTCCTTAAAAGATATGCAGTTTTGAAACAATCCCAAAGAAGTGACTGAATCTTAACAATATGGTCTAACCATCTCATTCTCTCAGCGTAGGACTCCCTCGTGAGTATTTTGAAAATCAGAACGAATGATTGTCTTACGAGGGAAAACTTGGAAAAACAGCTCGATAGGCTTGGGACAAAAGCAGATGTCAGAGGACCAGAATGAAGGTCCGTTGCTTTCTTGGGGCCAGACCAGTCAATTCCAAATTATCCATGGGTGACTGTTTTACACTCATCTTTACCAAATTGTGCCTTCAAATTCTTGCTATGATTTACTCTACCTACCCTTTTATTTATCTCTGGCTTTGAATTCATTTATAAACCACAAAGAAAAAAGGTGGGTTTTGTTGTTGTTGTTTTGTTTTTTGTTTTTTAAAGATTACGTGGAACTCCTTAAAATACTCATTTTTTTAAGTGAAAAGAGGGAGAGAAATAAAAGAACGGAGTAAGTGAGAAAGACAGAGGGAAACAGAGAGAACCCTAAGTGAAAAGTGATAGAGGGGGTGGCCCAGGAGGGGGATGGGAAAGGAGAGAAGACCAGTTTGACTTAGTTCATAGAATACAAACCATAGAGATATAATGGGATCAGTGTCATAGATATAGTTTCAAAGTTATTTAAAACATATAACATATTAATAGATGTTATTCTTTCTTTCTTTTTTTTTTTTTTTGGTTTTTCAAGACAGGGTTTCTCTGTGTAGCCCTGGCTGTCCTGGAACTCACTCTGTAGACCAGGCTGGCCTTGAACTCAGAAATCCATCTGCCTCTGCCTCCTAAGTGCTGGGCTTAAAGGTGTGCGCCACCACTGCCCGGCTTAGATGTTATTCTTAAGCACTAGAAGTGTTATTTATCTATAATATTAAATATCTGTAGTTTAAAGTTCAGGTTCTGCTAATACTACTGTGGTTTGTTTATTGTGTATTTAGAGCAAAGGGAATGTTCAGTTTTAGGTGCTGTTTGTTGAAAATGGAGGCACATCTATTTTATCATTCAAGTCCATGGATCACCTACTTCTTATTCTTTAGACAGGGTCTAATTATGTAGCCGAAGCTAGCCTGGAAACTCTTTGTATAGCCTAAGATAGACTGACCTAGCCTGAATCACACCCACCTGCAAAAGTAACAACCTGCCCAATGAAGAGTCACAAAGTAGGGATTGTAACAGTCTATGTTTTGAGTAATAGATTTCATGCACATGTGTGTGCGTGTGTATGCATAAAAATAGGTATTAACTTGAAGAAACCTTAGTTTGTGAACTTTTAAAACTAAGATTAACATGAGATTCTATAAAATCATGAAGACCAAAGTAGGTAAGGAAATCAGACCAAGAACTCTGAAGAAATAAACAACAGAAGAAACAATTGGCGGCATTGATTATGCTTGTTTTGAAAATGGTAAGTTGAGCCAGGCAGTGGTGGCGCATGCCTTTAAGCCCAGCACTTGGGAGGCAGAGGCAGGTAGATTTCTGAGTTGGAGGCCAACCTGGTCTACAGAGTGAGTTCCAGGACAGCCAGGGCTACACAGAGAAACCCTGTCTCAAAAAACAAAAACAAAAACAAACAAAAAAAAGAAAATGGTAAGTTGTTTCCAAGTTCCTAAAGATGTACCACTATATGTGGGGCACTGAATAACTAAATTACAAATGAGCCCACTTCCCAGCATAGAGCAAGGCAAAATCCAGACTGACATCAATAAAATATAAAACTATTAACTTAGAAGAGATGGTGAACATTTTTCTAGTGGTTATTAAGAGTGAGTAGGATTGATCTTGAGCCAGCAGGGCACACAGCAATGCAACCTAGTAGGCACATGTACATGCTCATATTTATGCTGTCTGAGTCTCTCTCTCTCTCTCTCTCTCTCTCTCTCTCTCTCTCTCTCTGGCAGTAATGGCCTTGAACTTAGGACCTTACACAAACTAGAACGAGCTATAGGTCCAGGCCTGAATCTCAGTTGTGAGTGCTGGGAGGATGTAGTTACTGGTGTTACAGCTTCTCTTCAGGTAATTTTCAACTAAAAAAAAAAAAAAAGTACTGACATATTTGATTACATAAAACTTTCCATATCCATGGTTTCATTTAAAAAGTTTTAAAAAAATCAAAGAAAAACTATAAAAAAATAATTGAAACAAAAAAATAAGAAAAACAATTATAAGAAATCTTTACTATATAAAGGATCTAATAATAATGTCAAGTGGGAAAAGGTATCCATAGCAGAATATTGACACATTGAAAATATTTTAGAGTCTAGGGGGAAATATACCATCATGTTAACATGCATGGAGAGAAGATAATGACTATAAAACATTTTTTTTTACATAATATTCTTCCTTTTTAGTGGAGAATCTGACCACATTCATACAGAATATTTCTTTTTAATAAAAAATGAATATGATGATATATTACCTAAAGAGTGGAAAATGTAAAACCACCTGTTAAAGTTAATCTTGTCAACTTGATTGGTCTTTGTGTTTCTAGGAGGGTGTTTCCAGAGATAATTATGAGAACTCTGATATAATCAACAATACAATCTGTTGGTAGATGCGGAAGCTGGACTCTAGCAGGAGGACGTGGGTTGCTGAGCAGATAACAGATCGTCTAACAGAACGTGGCCTGCTCCTGTTCCTCCTCTTTGCTTCCTGGATGCAGATGGTGAGGAGCTTTCTGTTCCCAGGCCCTTTCGCCATGACGGTTCTGCTTTACCATAGGCCTCCATGCACCAAAGCCCGAGGACCAGGAGACCCCAAACTGTGAGTCAAAGTCCTTTTATGTTGTTCCTCTCAAGCACCAGCGATGTCCTGACACATCCATACCACGAACAATGTACAGACTGAGCAGGTTATACTTATATATTTAGGAATATACACATACAAATACAACAACAAGTAACAACAGCAACAACAAATGAGGCCATCAATTTGAAAGAGAGCAAGGAAGGGTATGTGGAAGGATTTGCAGGAAGAAAAGGGAAATGATTATTAAAGGCATGTGCCACACTCCTGGCTAAAATAAGTCATTTAATAAAGATGAACACAGCCTTAAATGCCTATCAATAGCAAGTGAGTTAAGGTGTATATACTTAATATGACAATAGGAGCGGTTAAAAGAGAATGTGGGCTGGGCAGTGTGGCGCACGCCTTTAAGCCCAGCACTTGGGAGGCAGAGGCAGGCGGATTTCTGAGTTCGAGGCCAGCCTGGTCTACAGAGTGAGTTCCAGGACAGCCAGGGCTACACAGAGAAACCCTGTCTCAAAAAACCAAAACAACAACAACAAGAGAGAGAGAGACAGAGAGAGAGAGACAGACAGAGAGACAGAGAGAGAGAGAGAGAGAGAGAGAGAGAGAGAGAGAGAGAATGTGGTTTATTGCTTTTGCAATAGTGCTTCAAAAAGGGAGATTATAAAATGGTTCTATTAAACAGATGCTATTAAAAATACCGAGCCAGATGTGGTAACACACTCCTTTAATCCCGGTACATGGGAAACAAAGGCAGGTGATTTCTGTGAGTTTGAGGTCAGCCTGATCTCAGGAGGTTCCAGGTCAGCCAGGGCTACACAGTGAAACCTTGCCTCAAACAAACAAAGAAAAAATTAAAACATAGCACAGCTCTCTATTGTTTGTCAAAAGTGTTCACCGTGTGTGTGTGTGTGTGTGTGTGTGTGTGTGTGTGTGTGTGTGTGTGTGAAGGAGATCTTGGAAATAGGCTAAGGTTAAATGTGTGTACTAATTTTCCATACTTAAATGTAAATCCCCAAGCACATACCATGGCACATCTACATTATTTATTCCGTTTCTCCTCCTCCGTTCACATAATTTCTCAAGTAACTGAGATAAATAATAGAGAAGACCTACACTTGAGTTTCACTGTAGATTACTTCCAAGAAAATCAGAACCAAGCTTCTCTCAAAATCTCCAGAGCCAAAGTGCACTTTTAGAATATCAGCATCTTGCTGGTTTGGGTTTCTGCTGCCTGCTGCAGGAACACTCCTGGAGAGGAGGGATTAGAAAGGAATCTGAGCTTCTTCCCTTTTGTAGAAACTACAGTAATCCTTTAGAAACAAGAGCTTCTAAAATGAACAGGTACACTATCACAGGCATTCCTTTAAAATCTCAGTAAACTCAGGTAGTTCCTTTTGTACTTTGCTGGCTATGAAGGTTTATCTTCATTTGCATGACTAATAAAATGGCCGGGTCGGAGCTGTACCTAGTGCCAACAGACACTGAGTTTGCAAAACGGAGACTTTTTACATACATCTGTCAGCATGCCAGCCCTAAGCAACACTATTCCCTCTTAAAAGCCATATTTCATACTTTTTAAATGGCTGGTCTGGACAAGGATAACACAAAAACTGAAAAAAAAAAAAATCAGTTGGGGCAGTGGATAAGGATGTTGAACCTGTTAAGACATGGAGACAAGTGAATCAATGTGTGAGCCTCTAGGGGCAAATGTGACATTTGCAAGATACCGCAAAGAATAGAGCCTAGCAAGGACTGACTCTTTCCTTAAAATCGCTCCCTTTATTTGCTTTCCGGAAGGGACAACTCCTCGAACTCCTTTAAAAGCTTTAACAGGTTTCAAGTTATTTACCAGCATCTAAAATAGCGAAAGAAGGACTGGGCCCAGTCCTTCTGCTACACTCCCTCTAGGAAAACAAGTTCGATGCTTTTCCCTTATGCTTTTAGGAAGGAATTTTAACAAGGCTCCTGAAGGTGCTCCAATTTAGGGGTGGGAGCACCATAATAAATTAGACCTTACAGGGATGGTAAGTCCATAACAAAATGTGTTTTTGGGGAAAAAAGTCCCTTCTTGAAAAGTGTAACAAAAGATGAACTGCTTCTCACCCCTACCCCCACCTCCCACCTCACAGGTTCTGTCATATAAGAATCAAGGACTTGTCCATGACTCTAAACAGCAGGGCCTTGACAACTGGTCAAAGTCAACTTTGCTTGTCTCTTTCCTCTGGAAGCCTTTTTTCCTCCTACTTAATGTAAGTTATGAGTCTGTGCTGACTGAGAGCTGTCTGAGAGCTCAATAAACTGACACTCAAGAGTAACACTGACTTTTTTATGCTAAAAATCAAGGCAAGCTGATCCCTAACAGCTTGTGTCTACTCAGGTGGAAGTGCTGGTATCCCAGGATGCAGTTCTGTGTTGGGGCAGCCATTGTGGTTTTCCCACATTATCCCCCCCCCCCCCCCCAATGCCTCTTGATCCCCAGCTCCACTCTCCGGCTTTTTTTTTCTGTTACATCCTAGTCCCTCAAGTCCCTGTCCTGAGCTGTCACTCAGAAGTAAGTATGAGGCCTTCAGTGAATTAGTGCTGCTGTCCTAAGGCTGTGAACAGGACTGGGCAACACTCAAAAAGGCCTGTTCCTGGAAGACTCGTGGGGCAGGGGTGGGGAGCCTATTTTGAGTATGTTTTTTCTTCCTGTGGAGAAAAATACCAAGGCCGCCATCATTGTGTTGTTCAGTGTGGAATTACAAAGGCAAAGAACTCTGTAGTATTTGAAAACATTTCATTAAAGGAACTGACTGAATTCTGGTTTATTTCCCTGAAATAAAGTAAGCTATAGAGTTCTACATCTCAGGCATTGTAGTAAGAAAACTACACCCTCTGACACAGAAACAAATATAGAAACAAGCTGTGGCTCATTTTCACCATCCTTCCAGCCCCAAAACTTTAAAGCATGATCCACATGGCAAAGACCCCCATAAAGATCCACTACATGTTGCTGTGGTTCTAAGGGCAGAAGAAACCAATTAATTGGAAAAGTGTGAAAATAAAGACAGGAACTTCCAGGGGGAGGGAAGGGGGGAAGATAAAAGAAAGGACCAACAGGAGCAAAAATATCATAAATTAATCATTCAAAATGGGTGCAAACTACTAGAGTAGGTAAAGCCAGGCTGTAGTTTAGTCTGTGCCAGGGCTATTCTGTACAGCATTCTAGAAGGCTCAAGAGCAGCTACTAGAGGAAACAATAAAGAAGCCCCTCCCTCTGGAAATTTGATCTCTGCTTTGGAATTTTTATGACATTTCTTTTTTAGGGAAGGAGAAGGTCTTACCACCCTCTCCCAGCTTCAAAGCCTTGCTGTGGCAGTGGCCTGCAATTAATATCCTTGGGTTGCTTTATATATGTTGTTTGAGGTATTCTCAAAAGTCATATAGCTGAATTTAATGAAAGAATCATAAGTCCATTAGACAACCAAATAAACAGAACACTTGGGGCCCTCATCTACAGGATTATCCTGTAGACGAGTCATCTTGGTCATATTCACAAGCCCCTTTCATGTCACCAATACTGTATGTGCAAAATTAGAATTTTATCAGGACCCTTAGCTGAAAATCAAAAAATGCCATGGGTTCCCCAGTTGGGAAATGGTAGGTCATGATGTAAGCATATGTACAAAGTGACTTTGGTTCTTGTACAAAGACACTTAGTTCTTGGTATTATGCAACAAGTGAGTTCCTGAAAAGTTGAGACTTACGAGGTCTTTTTTTTTTTTTTTTTAATTCTCATAGATGGAATCATTTACAATTCACATCAGGAACTCACTACTCACTGTTTAATGAAATCTGATTGTGGTTTCAGCTGTGAGTAAAGAACGCTTTGTAATTAAAGTGAAATCTTTCTGTTTGATCAGTTTTCTACATTCAGACTTGGTTTTACTGGAGTCTCAAGGCAGGGACTGTCAGAGTGCAAGCCTCAGTTGGTACGCAATGTTTTGTTTTAATGGTGTTCCTTCTTTCTCAGAAAAAAAACAAAACAAAACCGAAGATCCAGAGAAGTGTTTCTGTAACGGAAGTTCATGCTCTTTAACGTGAAGGGACACAACTTGTACTGGAGCTTTATTTAGCTTGCTGTGGCCTGTGGTGGGTGAGGCATCCAGGGTAGCAGACCCCAGTAAACTTTTAGGTAAGAAAACAAAAACAAAAACTGGAAGCCATGTCTCACCCACCTACAGCAGCTCTCCCAGTCCAGCTTACACAGCCGAATTAAGATGGCGCTATGCCAGCAAAACAAAGATCTCGTTTCTGTTGTTGTTTTGTTTGTTTTTGTGATCTTTAGTGTATCTGAGATAGTGGGGACAGTGATCTTTAGGGTAATGGGTTAGTGGCACTTTGATCTTTAGGCTCGGTCTACTGTCCCTCTGAGAAATATCTAATTAACTCAAGAGAAGGTCTTACCTTCAGACACCCATGACCCAAATGACATGCCAAGGCAAAAGTGCCAGCACCACTGTGTGCACCCATCACAATCTGCCTTCCGAAGCAGCTGCTGGCAGGCAGTGTCTGCCCTCTGCTACCAGAATGCAATGGGGCAGAAAAATTAAACTGCAAGTGGGCTGTGGGGGATAAAGGGAGAAGGAAACTTAAAGACAGTATCTTGGAAGCATATGTTTCAGAATCACTTCGGCCAGTTCCCTGTCAAGAAAATATCAGCCAGGTTGGTTAGCCTAATCTCCCCAAGCCACAGATGGTCTAGGCCTCATCATTCCTGTCCCTGGGACCCCAGCCAGTGGTGTGGCCATCCTGCCACCTAGCGTTCCGTGTGAAAACAAGCAGCATGTCTTGACAAAGCACGCTGAGTTTCAGAAGAGCGAAAAGGGAGCCATGAACTTTGCTAAGTTCGCCATCCCTTGTTTTTCTTTCTAAAAATGAAGGCCATTCAACACTGGCAGCCTGGTGAGACACTGCCAATAACCCCAACAGCCCCTCTCATCTGAAGGGGAAGCAAAGAGCACGGGGTCTGAAGTAGGACACGGAGGAGAACGGTGATTTGAAAAGGACCGTTCCCTCCACATATGTAAATGGTGTGGCTGTGGCAGCGCTGTCTGGAACTGGGCAGGTAAAGACTAGGAAAAGGAAATGCGTTTTAAAACATTATTTTAGCAGCGAAAGCATGGTGGGCGATTAGATAAGCTGCGGGCTCGGCCTGTAGGCCTGGGCATGAGCCCCGCTCAGCAGCTTCCTAGAAGTGTAGTTGGGTCACACACAGCTTCCAGCTTCGGTTCTGCTTGCTGGAAAACAGCTGTACTTAGATGTGTTTTTCCTACTTCCACAAAACTGCCTTGAGGATCTGTTCGAAATGTATATGGGGGCACTTTGAGCAAAAATTCTGTGTGCTAGAATTATCATTGTAGGTCAAAAGTAGAGTGTTCCAAATATGTCTCTTTAAAATTATGCTTCATCGAGGATGCCAAGCCCACCTTGACAAGCGACTCAATGTCTTATATATTCACTTTTTTTTTTTTTTTTTCCAGACTGGGTTTCTCTGTGTAGCTCTGGCTGTCCTGGAACTTTCTCTGTAGATCAGGCTGGCCTCATAGAAATCTGCCTGCCTCTGCCTTTCTAGTGCTGGGATTAAAGGTGTGCACCACCATTGCCTGGCCCACAAAATTTCTTAAAGCAACAGGACTGAATTCCCTTCTTATGGACAGAGGTCGAATTGTGATGACAAACTAGGCATGAGGAGACAGGGCTTTTCTTTGCTATTCCCGAACTAACTTTCTGTGTAGCTTCAGGAAAAGCCACATAGATGCCCTCAGTTACAGTTTGCAAATGCACAGAAAAGACAGATGTAGACTGAACAGCCACCTCCTGCCAGTTCTAAGATAAAAAGATGGCTTGCTTTTGATGCCCACTCTTCTCCTTCCATGAAACAGTTTTGAGGATCCAGTGGGATTTCTTTGAAAGCTTAAGCTTATCACAAATCAATACAATGTAATTTTTCAGAAAAATCCTAAAGGCTGTCTGATAGAAAAGAGTCTTAGGAAGAAAGAGGTGGCCACTGGAGTGTGGATGTGTTAGTATCCACATCAGAACACCCCAGCGCTGCTCACAACTGTCTGTGGCCTGAAGCAGCTCACCAAGCTACCCCTGGGCGTCCACACGGACAATGAATGTCATTACTTCCACATAGCTCTGAAAATATCCTCTGCTCTTTTTAGTCATGCTTTTGAACAATGTCAAGAAAAGAATTTTACTTATCCAGATTTCTTTTCTGCCTAAAAATGTCAACATGACTTAGGAAGTCAGTAACAAGAGCCTGCTGACGTGACCTGCAGACAAAAGTCACATTGAAGAATGATCAAGCCTGGGCCATGACTGCCAGGGCAGGGCACGGCTCACAGCCACCTCAGGCTCAGGAGCTTTTTCTCCATGTAGAGTGACCTGCTTTCAATGTCCAGCTTTTCCATCCTTTGGGAGGATGCCAGGATTTAGGCTTATAAAATCCTGTTCAGCTTTGCCTGGTATCCCTGGGTGTTGTGTTGTGTGCATCACACAAGCACACTGGTCCCAGAGGATCTAGCCCTCTACTTTCTCCCCTCGGCTAGACCATCCACTCTCTATGACAAATGGCTTTTCTCCAGTCTTTCCAACAATCTGCCAGAGGCCATGAAGCCAGGGCTAACCAGGGTTTGTATCACTCTTCCTCCACTAGCCGAACAGCAGAAAGGCTCACTGGGAAGCTAAACTACTTTATCCCCATCAAGACACAATCTGCCCAGGGAGGTAGGGCCCATTGGGTGCTCCTGCAAGCAAACATTTTTCTGGAGGAAGTTCAGGGGTATACTTGCCCCAGACCAAATACACATGAAACTTTAAACTCTACAGAGCTTTTTAAAGTGAGGGAACTTGCCTCTCTGTGGCTTACAATAACACTGAAGGCTTGTTGTATCTCATTCATTTTGGCTGTTTTCCAGAGCAGCTGAGAAATTGAAAGTAACACTGCTGACCAGCCACTTCTCGTCTCACACAGTCCCTCCCCCATCCCTGACACCCAGTACTCCTCACACAGTCAGGACAGTCATGTATATTCTGGGAAGAGTATATAGGTGAAAAATCACCTTGGCCTCAGTGCTCAGAGTTCAAGACTGGCCTTGAACAGTCATCCTTGGCCCAAGTCAGACTGAAATTAGACCCCATTCAATCCCTGAGGCAAGAATTTGCCTTTTAGGTATATGTATCTGAGATCATAGTGTTCCTGGTGACATTTCTCCCTCCACTTCTATACTCCTTAGCATCTCCATCATTTTGGATGACAACAGAAAGCATGATTTGTGGGGACCTTTGCTGGAAAGCTGACATATAGGACATATAATACCATGCACTTATTAAAAACGAAATTGGCAGGCTCCATGCAGGACTCCAGGGTCCCTATGCAAGCACTACTGCTGTGTATTGATTATGATTCTGATCAAGCAGAGCTGCAGGTTGATTGGATTCAGTATTTACATCAGCTCCAGGTTCGTACATGGGTGAAGAGAAACAGACATTCAGTGTTAAGAGCTACTATCTGTCTTGTTTGGTTCTGTGTTCAGTGCTGTGGATGCTAAGCAACTGCTCTTGCTCCAGCCCACACTCCAATGACTGTCTTTGAAGTACTAAGTTTCTAGCTACCTTAGTTCGCTGGACTAGATGATGAAGGGAAGATTGGGTCCAGCAGGCCTAGAGTGGGCGGATGGGATGAGAACACAGGTCAGTGGTTTACCTAGATGCTTTTTTTTTTTTTTTTTTTTTTTTTGCCTTAATCTCAATAGACACATCCAGCCCTTTGTATTAGGGCATTCTCTAACTCCTCCAGCCACAGAAAAGATCATGAACCTTTCATAAGATGCCCATTCATCTATCCCAATGTCTGGAGATTACGTTCTTTGTGAAGTATGCTGATTAATTGCCAAGGCAACACCTGTGCATCCCCCTTCCATATGGGAAGCATTCTAGGAAACCCATGTACAAGACTGTGCAGAGATCACCCACCCAGTGGCTTGGAATGCAGTGTGACCAAAGGCATTCCCAGAGACCTCACAGGGTACAATGGCCATGCATGGGTGGATTTACTGGATGGATTAGACAAACCAACCGCAACCTTTCCATCTTTTGTTTAGAATCCTTCCAGTAGATTGGCCTTGTTACTAATATTGATGCCAAGACTAGCAATTGCTTACAACAAAGAATTGCTGTTAACCCCTACTCCCTGCTTCATTCACTCTAATTATTCCCTAACAATACAAAGGCTTCAAAAAGCTTCCAACTGTCCAGCATACACTCTGGGCTGTAGAAATCACTGAACACAGCAGCCTGTCAATAAAAGACAATCCCAAGGCAGCTTCTGTTTGCCTATTTGTTCTTCTCAGAGATAATAGCAGGAAAAGTTCAGCAGGGAGAAAGGATGTCTTGCCCGACAGATCTTCTGTTTGTCCACCAATTCTGTATCTGTTCCAAGTTCTTGGGTGTATTCTTCATCACTCCCAAATACAGGAAAAAGGCTAGATTCCCTAGGAAATGCATTTTCTACATATTTGATGAATTTCATTGTATCCAAATCAGACTTCAGTGAGGATTCTGGTTAAGACTGTTTCCTAAGGTAAGGTATCTTATTGTAAAGCAGAGAGATGTGGGCACTGGACTAACTTGTAATGACAGTGCTTTCCCTAATACTTCAGATAGACAAATGGAGCCCACCGACATATCACTGTGCTTTGTTTGTTTTTAAATAGACAACAGATACCTTTGGGTTGACAGAGTAACTGAACAGAAAAGTAACAGATTAAAAGCAGGCCATCATGAAAAGAGACCTGTTTAATGAAACTGAAGTTGAGACAATAATCCTGGAGGTTTCCAAATGGTGTGTGTGTGTGTGTGTGTGGAGGGACCTGTGGGATACAGAGTCAGCATGAAATCAAATGAGAGGAAGCTTCTGTTGATTACAGATCAACATATAATTAGGCTGAGAGGCACCCATGGCGATGAAACACCAGAAGAAATAAAACACTGCTGGTTTATAACAGGCATTGTGGCTGGCTCTGTGTTTAAGAAGAACAGACCAACGCAGCAACCCAGAATCTCAGATACCCTAGGATAAAGGCAATACGTTATTGTCTGTCTGAGTCATGGAATAGTGTGTGTCCATATGTAAAGGGAACAGGAACCTGGAATGTGTATAGTGTGTCAATTACTATAGAGCAATTGAAGCAATAAAAACCAAGCCTCTAAACCATACCCACAGCAGAGCTATAAATAAGTGAATAAAGACCCAACTCCCCCAGGAAGAAAGGGGCCAGATCAAAAAAATCAGTACGCTTCAGACCCCACAAAATACAAAGTCATGACAAAAACCACCAGTCATGACAATTTAATAGTGACGCTGGGCTGTGAGTTTTATAAGCTAGATGACCTGCAGAAAGCTGGTTTATGCAAACAAGTCTACATAATACAAGGAAGCTCACAATGGGAAAAGGTATTCATAGTACAATATGGAAAGAAAGGAGAAGAAAAAGAAACTAGTTTCTCAGAACTTTTAAAAGCTAGAGTTTTAATTACCTTGAAAATACAGTTCTAGGCAGAAAACAGGTATGAAAACCCTGGGCGTTTTTTATTTTTGAAACAATAGCTTATCATACTGAAAATAAGAATATTATTAAAATGTATAACACCAAGACAATGGGCAACATCAAAAAGAAAGGAACGCCATTACCATGTGACTCAAAGTACTGACTGGAAGGCAAACAGTACTGATTTGCCTTAAAATGCCTCGTATAAATCGTCCTAGCTTTAAGACTGTAGATAATCCTGAAGAATACATCTTAGAGGCAGGTGGTGCATTTGATAGGTGGACAAGGGAGGTTTGTCTGTCTGAAGCTAACTAGGGCTATATAGTAAGTTCCAATCCAGCAAACGCTATATAGTAAGATCCTATCTGAGAACTTAAAACATTTTCAAAATGCATGGCCTGAGCCCTTTGGAAAAGTATGCGGAGTAGTTAGCATCAGGGTTAACCCTAGCTTTGGTGGACCATCTTGCCCAAAGTCAGGCCCTTCAAGGGTTTATCATATCCTATAACTAAGATGTTTGAGTGGCTTTAAGCAATTTACTAACTTCTTTGACCTACAGCTTACACAGTAATTCCTTGATAATAAAATAATAACCTCCTGTGGTTGCCATGAGAATTACGTATGATGATACAAAAAAAATATTACTTAGCACAGTGCTTAGCACCTATGAATCAGTAAATTAGACCATAATTATTTTTAACTCCAGCAATTATCACAGTTTCTAATACTTAGCAGGTCCTCAAAAATGCATGTTGATGTAGCTGGGGGGACTAGGACATTTGTACAGCACCAGGAAGTTAAGGCAGGAGGCCTACTTAAAGCCGGGAGTTTGAGACCAGCTTGAGCAATGCAGTGAGAGCCCCAGCTCAAAGAGAGCAAGTGAGAGAGAGCAAGTGGATGCAGTGCTGGATCCTGGTGATTATATCATCTGCCTCCCTTGCTTTGAACATTAGAGGAAGCTGTTGGATTCCAACCTAGGGAGCAAAGGTGCTTTATTCATTTATTCAAAAATACTTACTGAGTACACATATAAGAGAAAATAGACTCCCGGCCTTCAAGAGGGTTACAACCCAGAAGGGTAAACAAAGTGTCTAATAATATCTCTTTCCAGGTAATCTATGACAAGTACCCTCTCAGTAAAGACTAGGTGTTCTGAGGTGACTGATCACATCCAAGGGGTCCTTGGTTAGAATGCCTAAGGTGGGTACCTTGGGTGCTGGGATTTTGGTAAGCCAAGAAGAGAGGTAACGGTGTGAAGGCAGAATGGGCTGAGCCAAGTGAAGAAAGTAAAGGCCTAGGTAGGAATGCTGACTAGTCTGGGCTGGTTGGAGGAGGCGCTGATGCTGGGGAGTGGCGAGAGACAGGTCTAGAGAGAGCAGTGTGAGCTCGCTAGAAGGGCCTCAGATGCCAAGGCACAAGTGGTGGAAACCAGAGAAGCTACAGGGATGATGAGGAGACACACGGAACTGATAGCTGTGTTTGGGGTGGACCCATGGCGGGAGCTTGAGACAGGGAGGCCTACTGCCAGACATCAAGCCTCATAACAACCCACAAGTGCCCTCAGATAGATAAATCCAGGCAGTGCATGCCCAAGGTTATATTACTCCCAAAAGATAGGGCAGGGTCTGGACTCTAGAATTCATGAGGAGAGATAAGATTGAGCAGGAGTCATGTGATGGTCTTGGAAATGGAGGGGAAATACACTGGCTGGTCTGTGGTACTATAGGGGGTGGGAACTGAAACAGAAGCTCTGCATTAAAAGGCATCTGTCTGGTGAGATTGCTGGGGGAGTAAAGCTGCTTGCCACCAACCTGACGATCTGAGTTCAACCCCAGGGCCCACACGGTAGAGAAGTGACTCCTGCAAAGTGTCCTCTGATCTCAACACGTGCACACGCAAATAAATATAATTTTAAAAATGATAAAATAAAATGAAATGAAAACTGAGGCTAAGCAGGATGGCTCAGCCAGGAAAGACACTTGCTATGTAAACCTGGAAACATAAAAAGGGAAGGAGAAACCTCACTTCACAAAGATGTCCTGCGATCTCTATATACACGCCAGGCATAAATACATAAATAAATACTTTAGAAGTAAAATAATATCTGAGAATTCAAAGAATTTAACTATAAATGGTGCCTACATTCATTAGATGGGACCAAAAAGATAAAACCAAACTTTTATCTGTGAACAGGCTGTGCTTTTTTTTTTTAATTTTTACAACAAAGGGAGAAAAACCAACGGGAAAGAGGAGAAGTAGGCTGTGCGGCAGTGTGAGGAACACATACATTTTGGGTTTCTCAGGGTAGCAGGACAACATTGAAAATTAAAGGGGAAAGGGCCTCGGTAGAGAGCTGGGTTTAAAGCCCAGACAGCCTGGGCAGAGTTCATGGCCGATAAGTCCGTATGACTGTAGCTTCCTCTTAATTTAACAGTGCCTGAGAGAAAACAAGCACAGTTCTTTTTCGTTCCCTTCTTGGCTTCTTCCCAACACACCCAAACAAAGGACTGAATGGCTTTTTCTTTCTCTGACAGTTTAACCTGGAAAAAGATATCAAACAATCCTATAATTCTTGAGCAAGAAAACCAATGAGATGAAGCTTTTGATCTGAAATTACGTGCTAGTTGAGATAGGTGGCAATAGAGCCTGTTTCCCTAAGAGATAGACACTCAGGGTCGCATTCGGCCCAGGCTGGCCTTGAACTCATTATGTAGTAGTCACCTTGAACTTCTGATACTGTGTCCCTCCTGAGTGTTGAGAGCAGAAGCATGAACTACCTCACACAGTTTATGTGGCACTGGGATCCAAGCTGGGAGTTCATCCGTTTTCGGTAAGCATTCTACCACATGACCTTTACATGTAGCCCAACTTTATCTTGAACTGGTAACTCATCCAAAAGAACAAGGTCCTATGTCACTTGAAACCTTGGTCTGTCCTTCTTGAATGAGGTAAATAATTGTCCCTTATTGCCACTTCATCTCCCAGTAGCTGATGAACACAGCACACACAATAACATGATAGGTAAGTAAAAGGCATTGACCACATGTATGCCACAGTACTCTGGTCACACACAGGGGCTTTGGGTCAGACTGGCCTAAGGAGAAAAGGTTCAGGCTGCTCATGAATGCCAGCCACTTTCTTACTCCCTGAACAGACAATGACCAGAAGTTCCTGTTTAATGTCATCAGTACCTTCCTCAGCCATAATACATGGAATTGAAACTGTCAAAGGTTTCCAGATCCTGGGGTGAAAGCTACATTCTAAGTCACCTAATTATCAAAGATGCAACACCCCCAGGCTGTGGCCCCAAATATACACACTGAGGCTTGTTCTCTGATAAAGAAAACTGAAGACTCAAAGTCATCTTTATCATTGTAAAATGGGAACTCTACAATAATAAGGGGGCCCTAAAAAACCACCTCTGATGACAAAGGCAGACAGGATTACTGGAAAATGCCAGTGTCACACTTAGGAAAAAAGGTCTTGCTGCTTCCAGATGCCTTGTGGATGCTCTTATGGCTAGACTGGTGGCCTTCCAGGTACAGGAGAGCAACTTCACAGACTCAGCAACACCAAGTGTTGTCGGTGGCAGCCTGAGAAAGAAAATCAAGGAAGAGGAGACCGAACGGTCATAGGAAGAGTACAAATCCACCATACCTGCCAGAGAATGGTCATAGGAAGAGTACAAATCCACCATACCTGCCATGTGCTCTCAAGGGAAGCGACAGAGACGTTATAGGCACTTTCTTCAAATGAGAAGTGTATCTAGTATGGAGTGAAGTTACAGTTCCTCTGGAGACTGGATTCCACAAGGTCAGGGATGCAGCTTAGTCATCTACGTGGTGGGACCCACCAGCATGATGCCTTGCATGTCATGACTACTCAGTAAATGTTTATTGTTTGGTTGTTGTTAAAGTGCCAAAGCTTCCCCAGAAGCATCATCTATTAACAGTGATTACAAAATGCTACAACTTCATTATGGCTGAAAAGAACCATAGATGTCATCATGTCTATTTCTCCCATACCACTTACGCAGAAACCAGTCAACTGAGACACTATGGCTAAGCAGTACTGGTTTAAAGATTTTTGTCACCCACCCCTACTTCCACCACCTTTCATATACTTTACTTACAAAGGACTTGATTTTTCACTAATTTGTTTTTTAGCCATTTTGGTATAATTCAATATGTAAATAAGAAGATGAAAAGTCTTAGGCTTATAATGAGAGTATGTTAGTCACGGTATTGGGTCTACACATGTTGCTTATTTTTACATAGCTGTGTAACTTCCTATAGATCACATTCCACCCCTAGCTAGTCTGAGTCCTTGTGTGACCAGAAATCTGAATTTGTAACAAGCATCCACCAGGCTGATGAAATTCACTGCAGGTGCTCCACAGACCACAGCCCAGAGACATATTACATCACATGGCATTATGTTATTTGGTGTTAAGGGTTGAGATCAGGCTAAGGGTCCGAGGGATGAGTAACTGTCACCACAATCTATTAGTAACATTTCCTCATGACATTTAGAAATTCTATTCTGTGCAAAAAGACAAATGTTTGGACTGAACTTGTGATGAAATATCACTTTACAGTAATAACTAGGTTAAGTATGAAGTTAACAGTAAGAGTTGCTGAGAAGCAGGTGGAGAAACTGGAACCTTCTCATATTGCTGATATAGATGTGAAATGGTGTGGTCATTTTGAAAAACAATTTAGCAATTGTTCAACATGTCAAAATACAGAGTTAACATATGATCCAATAACTCCATTCCTAGCTATATTTGCAAAAGAATGAAAACAGGTATCTCTACAAAAACATGCATACAGATGTTCACAGTAGCAATGCTTTTTAATAGCTACAAGCAGGTAGAAATAGTTCAAATCCTTAGAAACTATAGATTGGAAGTTTGAAGCTAGAGGAAGGAATGAGGAATGGGGGGGGAGGGGAATGAAGTCACTGCTAACTGCTTTCTTGGCTGGTAAAAATATTCTAAACTTCAACAAGGCATATGATATCATGAGAGTGAGAGGGTCAAATGTAAAAAAGACAGGAGTGACAGGGACCTCTGCAAATTGTGAACAGCATGATCACCCTAAAGGAGGCAATGGCTACTCAGGCCTGTGAGCTGGCAGCCTGTGAGAGCGTGATATAAGATCGTTAGATCTTACAATTTTGAAACAAAGATGGAAGGCTGGGTTTAATATTTTTATATTTCTTAATATTTAAAGGCTGATGCCGAAGTCATTTTTTTTTTAAGGAAACTTATAGGTACAGATAAAATATATTTGTAGATCACTAGATCTCATGGCTGCCAGGATAAGATCCTCGATCTGTCATGTGACTCTCCTATGCAGCTATGAAGTGAACTTTGTGAATTCGAGGGAGTCAGAAGTCTCTCTCTCTCTCTCTCTCTCTCTCTCTCTCTCTCTCTCTCTCTCTTATCAAACTTCACAACTTAGAGAATCTAGCTAGTCAACAGATATTCACCAGCAAATCCTTACATGGAAGGTACTAGACGTTAGGGTCAGCATGAAATATAAGAAGTTGATTTTTTTCTCAAAAGGCAAAGATTATACCAGGGAAGGAACCAGCTCCAGCAGCCTGCACAAGGTAATTGTGCCACAGCACTAAAACTTAAGTGCACATATGCCTGCACACTGTAAGGCCCCTGCCTGTGACGCTTCAAACTGGCTCTGTGCCTTCTGAATTAATTTACTTTTCATTGCTTCAGCAAACAGCAGGAGGAAACAGACTCATAGTTTCTCAATGTGCTTATGAGCTCCAATTTAAGGTACAGTCCATTCTTCAGAGTCAGAAGGGACTAGACACTTAAATCCAGGTGTTCTGCTGGCTGCAAGATATTTAAATCCACAAGTTGGCTCCACAGCCAAAATATTGTTTCCAATAATTCTCTTATGAAGAAACTTCCCAGGACAGAGACTTTTGAGGCTGATCTATTACTGGTCCCATAATGGAAATAGCAGGCAACACAAGGTGAAGGGGCAGCTGACTTGATGGAGGGTCATACAGATGTCCTCGGATATGGACATTGCTGGGGAATCAATTTGTGTGCTTTCTCGGAGATGTACAGAACAGATTGCTGCGATTAGTTAAGGGGCACAGATGTCTGCAAAGCTATATGGCACCAGCAGCTGGGAGCGCAGGTCAATGGGGAAAGCTAAGCAGAAGCATGCGTTTGAGAGAATGACCCCCCAACGGTTTCCTAAAACAGACTTAAAGATAACAGCCTAGAAGGGGTCAGTGTCCTACTAGCCTTTGACAGAGACTTTAAACCTCTTTACAAAGTCCGTTAGTCACGTGTAGGGCAAGAACAGGATCCAAAGTGTGTATTAGATGTAAGGTAAAAAGTATCCCCATTTGCACTTCCCCAAACTCTCCCTCATCATGAAGAGTCCTTGATAGCAGTCTTAATGATTTTAATCTGCTGTTCTCAGTGGCCTCATGCTCTATTGCCCGATCAAGCTGTCCTGGCTTCACCTGTTTAAGATATTTTACTCTCTTGATCTTGGTATGGTTACCAAGGGGACCTTAATGTCTTCTCTTGAATCTGTGCCATCATTTAAACTTAATGTGTTACCAAGTGATCTCAACACTGCCTGTGACTTTCCTTCAGGATTTCTTGTTGAAGGCATTAAGGGTCACCTGGACACCCACATCCTTAACTCAGGGATTGCCCAAACAACATCCTCTGTTCTCAAGTCCCCACTCCAGTCTGCCCACTGTACTGCCCGAGTTCATCTTGGATCTTGTTCTCCTCTCCCACTGGAGACACACAGACGCCTTCTGTCTGGCCTCTGTTTCCTGTTTGTCCTCCTCCAAGTTATCTTCAGATTTCTCCTTCTGAAACATAATCCAATAAAGTTGCTGTCTTTCTTTTAAACTACCATGAGCTCTTCTAGAACTCAAAGTATTCTACCCAAGGCCCATCACGATCTCCCTTCAATTTAACCCACTCAGTACCCCCATGACTCTACAAAAAAAAATATTTTAAGAATGCTATGCCATTTCAAACATATCAGCATTCACATAAACCATTCCCTATGACAATGCTATTCCTTCCAACCTTACCACTCTGAAAATTTCGATTTATTCTTAAATTCCCAATTCAAGTATTTCCTCCTTTCCTTTGCAGAAATAGTTGTTTCCTGTTCTGTGTTTCTCCATGTGTTTTGTTTGCTCAGTTAAAAGGCACTAGCACAGTGTGTGTCTTCAGGTCTGAGGTGGCATCTTAGAATTTACAATTCTATCTCTGATGACTAGCACACTCAGGTGTGTAATAAACGTCTATGAACTCAATGAATAAGCCCAGAGATTAATGTGTTACAAAAGCAAAGAAGCAGACTTTCCAGTATGACTCAATATAATCATAAACTAAAACAATTTATTTTTTAAAATATAAGCTTCATGGTGGGGAATATTAGCCAGACCAAATAATATAATCATTACGTATGGCCTTGGCTAAGATGATCAAAATTGACCTTTTAGTGCTGTAAACTTGTCTCTTGGTAAAAGCACACAGTGCTTGATAAATAATAAACACTGTGTATGTGTTTGACATTGTCAGTGTTAGAGGGTTATACATGGATCCACAGTCCATCTGCACAGATACAAAGAGAAGCTGTGATAATGGAACCCTAATTCTAAGTTACCAGTCTATAATAACTTACCTTAACACTAAGATTGAATACTCGCATACCCAAGTTTCCTAATGCACACGGAAATATCCTACTTTAAACATATGAAATGAGCTAGTGGCCTTCGGCCACAATCCATACATAGCCAAGGACGGTATGCTGAAAGGCTTTTGGCAATTTCTTCTAGGTTTTTGTATAGACTAACATCAAGCCAATTTCTTTGACCTCCTTGATCCACCCAGCCCATCTAGCTCCTTTAGCTATTTTTTTTAGAAGCCTGAATGAGTCAGAACAAGAAAATGATTAATCAACTTGGAGAGATTTGAAAGCTGGAAGAGAGCCACGCTGTGAGTAAAGCCTCGGAGCTGTGGGGCTGCAGCAGTTGGAAAGTTAGGGGATTTCCATGGTTGAAAACATTTGGCCGGCTTGCCATGCTCCTCTGACCTTGCAATAAGACAGAACAGACCTAGCTGGGTGATTTACCTCTGACAATATCCCATGTCTGCTGCCTTTGGCTGTGTACTCTGACTTGACAAAATCAAAGTAATTCCCCCTGAGCCTTATGATTTTGGAACTGGCTCAGAAAATCCCCTCTGCTTTTTTCTCTCAGTGGATCAGATTGTCAGTCCCTGGCTTCACTTTTAACTGTGAGGCTGAAATTAGAAGTATACATACAAACCCCTAGGACAGTGCTTGGCAAACCATCGGTGTGTATGTGTGTGTGTGTGTGTGTGTGTGTGTGTGTGTGTGTGTGTCCTCTTCTGTCAGGGCACGTTGGTTTCACAACTCAGGAAATACAGAACCATCTTGCTTTTCTTCTCCTTCCTTCCTTCTTCCCTCTCTCCCTCCTTCCCTCCGTCTCTCCTTCCCCCTCCTCTCTTCTTCCTTTTTGCCATCTGTTACACGCAGGCACAACTAAAATCCCTTTTCCAGTTAAGATTTCAATTATTTTCTGGTTCCCTGCTACATCTATTCAAACTCTCCCAAATGTTTTACTGGGGCCTTGATTTCTGGTTTACAATTTTGTTTTTTGAAGATACTATTCTGGTTCCATTAAATTTTAGATCCTTAATGTGCTGCAGACAGTGTATCTGAGCAGGGCAAGTGTGTTTTCCTCTGTTTCTTCTCTTACCTGTAATGCTACACTGATGCAGGGGCCTGGTGGCTTTCTGGTGTGTTTGTCTTCACTACTTACATCTCTGCCTCCATTTCCTTGCCTTTCCACATTATCTCCTCTCTTTCTTTCTTTTCTTTCTTTTTTTTTTTTTTTGATACTTTATTTACATTTCCAGTGTTTCCCCCTTTCTAGGTCTCCTCTTTGGAAACCACCTATCCCCTCCCCCTCCCCCACCTCTAT
>CM052705.1:83682604-83699676 GCA_028551405.1 Uromys caudimaculatus | reverse complement strand
CCACCTTGACATTCCCCTTTACTGGGGCCTCTCCTCCCCCTGATGGTCAACAAGGCCCTTCTCTGCCACATATGTGGTCCGAACCATGGGTCCCTCCATGTGTATTCTTTGGTTGGTGGTCCAGCCTCCAGGAGGACTGGGGGTGGGTTGGGGAGGGAGGTCAGGCCAGTTGACACTGTTGCTCCCTCCATGGGGCTGCAGACTCCCTCAGCTCCTTCAGTCCCTTCTCCAACTCCTCCATCTGGGACCTCACTCTCAGTCCAGCGGTCACTGTAAAGTGAAACTTGGGTATTCCGAACGTTTAGGCTAATATCTACTTATCAGTGAGTACGTACCATGTTCGTTCTTTTGTGACTGAGTTACCTCGCTCAGGGTGATATTTTCAAGTTCCATCCATTTGCCTGAGGACCCAGCTATACCACTCCTGGGCATATACCCAGAAGATGCTCCAACATGTAATAAAGACACATGTTCCACTATGTTCATAGCAGCCATATTTATAATAGCCAGAAGCTGGAAACAACCCAGATGTCCCTCAGCAGAGGAATGGATACAGAAAATGTGGTTCATTTACACAATGGAGTACTACTCAGCTATTAAAAACAATGACGTAATGAAATTTTCAGGCAAGTGGATGGAACTTGAAAATATCATCCTCTCTTATATTTAAACAAATGAATCACTGGGGTTTTATTTCCAGATCTTTCTTTACTGCTTCTGCTTTCTGCCCTATCAATGCATCTATAATGTTTACTATGAGTGTGTTATCAATAATGTGTCAGTTAGATATTCTAGACTTGATTATTTCTTGGTCTCGTGTGTCTGTTGCTCTCTTTAATGTCATTCATTTCTCTTATACAACTTCTTAGGATCTCATTCATTAACATAACAGCAGCAGCAGCAACAACAACAATAACCCCAAAAGATTTAGACAAAAATTTCTGCTTAATTCTTTTACTTATCAGAAAAGATCCAGGTTCTTCCCCAAAGCAGCAAACACTGTCATGTATCTCACATATTCACATAAACATACACAAGCCAATGTCACTGCAAGGGCTCTTAGCCATTGATTTATAGGCCACAAAAACCTTGTTGAGTGATGGCAGCTGCTGATTTTCACTGCATTGGCATGGAGGTGGCCTGGGAATTTTCCTGTTGGCACACAGGTCAGTAAACACACTGGGGATTTGCAGTAAAGAAATAAGGAGCTTGGTAGGGAGACATGTACCACATTTGCTGGTGGCTTAGAGAAGGAAAAAGAAAGGGATCTTTGGGGGAAAGATTTGAAGTTCCCAAATAAGCAACAAATGAAGGGGGAAAAGTCATAGAAGATAAATATAGAGAAATGATTTAGTAGAGAGACAACACAAGTCAGGGGAGGGAAAGCAGAATGGTTAGGGAAAGAAAAATCAGGAGCAGAGGTAAAGAGAAAAAAAAGTGAGACACAGCTGGTCCTCTGCTTGGGAAGGAAGCACGAGAGAGGCCAGTCAGTCCTAAGCAAACACAGAGGAGAAGGCATTCCAAATCAGTGCGTCACCTCTTTAAACCTGCCCTATTATTAGAATCTGCCATCCACAACCGGCTTCTGGCCGCAAATCCTCCAGCTCATAGAAGCAGAAAGATCCTTGCTCGATTCCTTTGAAGTTAGTCACTCAGTGAAAGCCCTCAAATTCTATCATTCTACACAACTCCAAAGTGAGAAAATGACCTGGGTTGGGCTTCTGACCATTCACCTCTGATGACTGGCCTTCTATATATGATAATGTGGGTTGTTAAATCATGTTCCGAGAATTTACAGCATTCATTCTATTCCAGATAAGTACTGATCAACGATATATGTTGTTCATTGTTGATCTATATTGTCAAGTTACAATGCAGGCAAAAAGACACTAAATCACAACCAAGAATCCCTATGCTGCTCAGACTTTAGGCAACACTAAGTTGACAGAGCCTCTGGGTAACCACAGTTCACTTCATTTGCCAAAAGGCTTTAATTTGCTCCTCACTGCAAAACTCTATAGTGGGCACCAGGTGTCTTCAATCTTCCTTCAGGTGAGAAGATTCTAGTCTGGGCTTTGGTAGCTATATTCATTGTGGCCAGTGCTGGTAAGAATATCTTGGAAGGCTATGAGGCCTTTTCCTGTCTAAGAGGTAGGTTTATAATCCAAGCCAGCCACTCAAACACTTTCTTGAGAATCTAAATAACTTGGGTAGAAAACATCTGGATTAGATTCATCCTAGTGGTAGTAACTGCTCTAGATCCAGCCAGTATTATTCTTTCCCTGCTAAGTCAGCCAAGGTGAGATTTTTTTTTTTTTTTTACTTTCAACCAAAAAGCCTAAACTAACACAATGTATGTTATAGTGAATGAGAAAACCTGTACAAGATTGTCATAGAGTTAAATACATTTTGTTACCCCTCAGCTGGCTCCGGGCAAGGTGTCCCTTTGTGCTCAGCCCTGTTAATCCACCCAAAAAAGTTTAGGAGAGGAAAAATTGCACTGGCATGCTACAAAGAATATGAGTTGCTTCCACTTAGTCAAAGCTAAAATCTTAGCATGAGACAAGGAAGGTGGCCAGGCCCATGACGGCACCCCGAATCTGGTCATGAATGCCTTTTGAAATCCTAAGTTATTAGATATGGCAGTCTTGAAAGTTGGATGGTGTATTAGGATAATATCTATGATACAACTCTGACTCTGTACCCAGATTTAAGAATTACCTAACTCAAAAGTTACAGAGAGCCCCACACTGGAGCTATGCACAGTAAGACCTGTCTGGAGACAAGGGGATGGACCAGCTGAAATAGGAGCCCTGTTCAATATAAGACAAAGCAATTCAGCTGAACCTAGAACTGGAGACCAAGCCTAGTTTCTCCCAACACCCTGGACATAGCACTACTCTGAAAGCAGCTGTGCACAGCTGGTGGTATTTCTTCCTCCTCCTGCGGCACATGTGACCTTGAAAATGGCATTTATAATGAAGAAAAGTATGCTATAGACATCAATACAGTTTTCACTGCACTGAGAATTGTCCTGAAGTCTCAAAACGTATTTCATCACCCTGGTTCTTATCACATACTGTCCTAAAGTGCAATGTTCCCTCTAGGGAACAAGGCACCACCAGGAAAGTTTTATAAGAAACTCTAACTGCCAAGAATTCTATAGGCAGGCCAACACAACAATTAGGCTAGTAGTGAGTTAGCTCTCTATTCTTGGCCAGAAAAATCATGCTAGCTTGATTAGTCAGATAACCACAAGTCGATACAGAAGATTCAGTTCTATACGATGCAATGCACAAGAAAATAACTACCTCTCAGTTATTTATAGGAGCTTATTAACAAGTGAGTTTTCAATTTATATAATAGCACAAATATAATGCCATATCTAAATATGCCTGCCAACTCTGTCTACCAACAAAGGGTATCGGCTAGTCTATAATTAAGATCTTTAGGGGCTTACAAACAAGTAGATTTTGAGAGGCTCTCTGTAAATTTGGAATTTCTACAGTATTTTTAGAGATTATTAGATCTCCTTACTAAGTCTGCTAGTTCCTACGTTTCCAGATCAATAACCAGAGAAACCATACTGTACTCCCACGTTCGCTGTGTACAGAAGGTTATGAAGGCAGAGGTTGGAAGGGAACTTAGCAACTGCTTGCATCAAATTCTTTCATTTTGCAAAGGACACACTTCATGTGAGACCCAGTCATGAAGCAGTGCTAACATAAATACTACATCTGGTCCATGGCCTGATAGCCTAGACTACTGTGTCCAGAGGCCATCTCACCATATTGAACACTTTAAAATAAAACTGCTTATAAGTATGTTAGGTTCTCCTTCGTTCATCTCATTTAACATGCATTTATCAAGCAAGTCTGCTTATGGCAGGAGATGTGACAGGTATGAACACAAAATCTTCATACTGTGGCAAAGACAGGAGAACGAGCTCAATCTTAGTAATAATAATGTTTTAGAATCAATTAAACAATATACAAAAGTTACCAGAAACAGTGAACATTCCCACTGCTTTCTAATATGTCCAGTAAATGATTCTGGACTCAGGTCCTCAGGTTAGAGATGCCCAGCCTCACCTGGAATGGGGAAGAGAAAATTATACTGCAAAAGATTATGGGCTTTGGACACTTGAGCTAAGGCACCTGGGCTGAGGTTTACATTCTGGCTCTGCTATTTACTAGTTTGTGACCTTAGCTCTGACTAAATCTCACCCTTCTCATCAATAAAACGAAGATGAAATCATTATTGATGGTTACTATAAAAAATAGATATAATATATTAAAACATTAGCTAATGCTGGCACAGGGTAGTCCCCTAATAAAGGCTAGAAGTTATTGTTGTCACAGTGAGAGCAGAATAATATCTGTGTAGCAAGTCTACAGGAGTGAAACTAATGCACTGTCTCCTCATTTGGTTAGTGTACATGGCTATCCATGAAGAAGTTTCTCAAAATTATAATGCAGATGTCGGGATATGACTATGGCGGAGAGTCTACCTACCACAGAGCATGGACAGGGTCCCAGGTTCAAGTTCCATTGCTACATCATCATCATCATGTCATCATTGTCATCATCATCACACAACAGACAGGATTCCAAGAGGTCATCAATTATCTGTCTTTAAGCAAGAGTCATCTTTTTTTTCTTTTTTTTTTGAGACAGGGTCTTTCTATTTGCTGTGAGCCAGAGTGGCCTTGGAGTCACAATCTTCCCCCTTCCCTGTCCTACTTCAAAAAAGTACTGAGATTACATATACCAGCATGCCCAGTAAGACTCATCTTAAAACAGTTGGGGAGGGAGAGATGAACGATAGATGAATGGGCAGATGATAGATGGACAGAGGTAGGGATGGATGGATGGATGGAGGGTAGATGGGTAGATGTCATGAGATGGAAACTCAATCATTTCTCAATAGTTCATCCAAGTTTGCCTGTCAGCTGCTACTTCTCAGTGCCTGTGCCTAGTCATACTACAATCTAGGACGTGTGTTTTCCTCCGGTGAGATGGAGAACACGGGTCCCTATGTTCTACCAAGTGGCTTTGTATACATAAAGACCGGTATTAAATTGCCCTTTACCCTCCTTCCTTTCCATGTGGACTAATCCCAGTTTCTCTAAATTCCCTCATAGTTCTTTCCCAATCCTTTAATCACCTTTGTGGCTGAACTCTCAGTCACCTCTAGACTGAACTCCTCCACATTAATTACAAACGGCAGAACTGGGCACAATCTCCAGCTATGGTTCTCAATGTCAACTGGCAGGGTGATTTTGTCACGATTCCTTCAGAATAGTGTTCTAAATTAGCACCCCATGGTCATGCATGGGTTTGCAGTACTGCAGAAGTCACCTTAATCTCTCCAGAAAGGAGATTATTTATAGCATAGGAATAGAAATGTAAACGGCCTGCCTCTTAACTCTCAGCATGCTTCTACTTCAGCAAGCAATTAGTAACTTGAATAAGAATCTGGATAAATAAGAAATAAGCAGAACAGCAACCTTAAAATATGTAGCAAATATAAACACAAAGGTCAGAACGATGACTCAATGAGTAAGAGTGTTTGCTGCCAAGTCTAAGGATCTGAGTTCAGAATCTAGTGCCCACATGATGGAAGGAAAGAACCAATTCCTGCAAATTGTCTGACCTCTACACATGGGCTATAGTATACGTATGTGTGAATACATGTACACTTGCATGGATATACACGCATGTATGCCTATACTATTAGGGCACTGGGCTCTTTGATATTGTGGGCTACTATAGTGCGCACACGTGTGCGCACGCACACACACACACACACACACACACACACACACACACACACACACACAGAGGACTAGGTTTGGGTTGTATGTTATTCACTGCTCCTCCATTGAAACAAATAATTCAGTGGTATCTAAGACACGTACTTTACTGTCCCTACCCAGTGCATTTTAGGTTTGGCACATTTCCCCTAACTTCACAATGTTTCTATGGATTGTACAACAGTATGCCTATCTGCTCAAAGGACTACAGTTTTCTCCTGTGTTTTCTATGTGGGCTGATGGTGCTTAAAATAACCTTTACAGATCCCCTAGTTGTTTCTGCTTAAAAAGTAAGAGCAGGGACAATGTTCTGAACCTTATCTTGAACATCAACTTAAAAATCCTGAGTACATGCTGTACAGACCAGGTGCTCAGAGAGCAGGACAGACTGCGAGCAGAGAGGCTAACGTGAACCTGAAAGGCTTTTCAGAAGAGGTAATATGAAAGCTGCACATTAAGGAATTTTGATTGGTGCTCAAGCTAAGGTAAAACACAGCAAGCAGAGGAACCTGAGCAGAGGCAGGCAGGGTGGCGTCACGTGAGCCAACCCACACGATGCTGACAAAGGAAGTGACTGGGAATGTGTGAAACTGGACCCTGAAGAGAGGCTGTCTTTATGATACTTTTTCTGACAGTATATACAAAATACTTGAGAATCACCCAAGTCCTGCAAGAGTCAGGCCAGTTCCAGACAACCTCTGGATGGAAACACAACTAATGAACAAAGGTATGAGGGGGACGACACTGCATGAGTGAGTGGTTCAAATCTAAGAGTGGTTCAGAAACAAAGGAAACAGAGCCACTAGCCTTTTCTACTTTAAACAAGCTTACTCTCCGTAGGTTTGCAATCTTTTTCTTTGTTCTACAGCAGGATTCCTTGGTCTTGCTTGGCAAACACAAATTTCTTTGTCTGTGCTTGGGTGTTTTCAAAAAAAAAAGAATAACAAGAAATGTGGCTGAGGTTAATTTGTCATTTTTTTAGTGTGGGTTTGAATCGTGGGTGATATCAGCACAGCTATAGAAATTGGCTTTGTCAGCCAGGAAGCAGCAGAGCATGAACCATAAACCATGGGAACAATGGTTAGGCTCAGGGGTTTGTTGTTCTCTAGATGCAATGACACTATGGAAAATGGACAACTGGGAATCCAGAGTGTATCCTCAGCTAACCCAAGACAATGTCTTAGCTTAGGATCTTCTGTCGCTTCCTAATTTCTTTTTCCATTAAAAAAAAAAAAGAGAGAAGAAGAGAAAGTGGTTGAGAAATGCCTGAGAAGGGTTTAATGCTGGGTGTGTGGTTTAACTAGCTAAAAAGAATTATGCATTATGGTAGAGCCTTCAGTCTATACCCCCTAAACAATGACACATGCCTGTGGCTTAGATCATATAACAATCTCACTAATAAACCAAGGATTGAAGAGCTGCACAAAGTTGGCAAACTTGAAAGGCCGTGTGAACACCACATGCACGTGCTCATAGGTACACACATGTGTGTGTGGCCTTTCAATATAAAATGAAGAGGTATAGAAAAGATTCCTACTTATTAGACTTTTATTGAAAACATTTGTATTCTAAAAAAGGCCTTGAGATAGGTAGAGATAATAAAAAAAAAATGTGTTAGGGTCTCTGTATAGGAGGGGATCCCAAAGCAGAAAAAAAGAGAAAGAAGCCATAGACATATGACTGTGAACGATATAAAGGAGATCGTGTTCCCAAATTGTGGCCTGGGGAACTGTATAAAGACTTTCCTACTAAACAACATAGGGATGTGTAGGAGACAGTCAATACAAACCTAAGGTCAAGACTTCTTACTTGAGCGTCCAGGAGACACTTGGAACACATGCTGTGGAGCTCATGAGAACAGCCTGGTAGAGACCACTCTAGTGGTCAAGATCTGGGATTGGTCAGAGTGGGCGGGCATCACTGGACAGCCAAGAATGCTGGACTGGGCCATTTAAGGAATGTGTCTTGGGTGACCAGACAAGGCACAGAGGGGGGAAAAAAGGAATTCCAGCCTTCACAAAGGTTTCTACTTCAGTGCATATATAAGAAAAATATTTTTCTTAATGCTAATAGTACTTTATATATAGTTACTCTGTTTATTGATGTGAGACAAGAAAATATTACTGTATACTTTATGTATCTGTTCAGTATATTTCTAAAGTTTAGATTTTTTATTGTTTTTAGATTTATTTATTTTTATTTTGTATATACTGTTTTACCACCATGTATGTATATGTACTTCATACATTTGGTGTCTGCAAAAGCCAGAAGAGATTATTGAGTCCCTGGAACTGAGTTACACGTGGTTATGAGCCACCATGTGGGTGTTGGAAAGCAAACTCAGATCCTCTACAAGAACAGCCAGTGCTCTTAACTCCTTAGCTTCTCTTCAACCCCATAAATTTGTCTTTAAGTTTAGCAATATTAACTATAAATTTTGCCTATACTATTAGGACATTGGGCTCTTTGATATCATGGGCCACTACAGCACACACGCGCGCACGCGCACGCATGCACGCACACACACACACATACACACACACAAAATAAATAGATAAGACTGATAACTACAACTGACTAAATACAACCCATGTATCAGATATTATTGTTAAATGTTTCATATAGGTTAGTTTGTTTAAACACCACAATAAGTCAGCACAGTTGGCATTATTATCTCATTTTATAGATGCTACCGTTTGGGGTACAATTGCTCCAGCAATGACATAATCAAGTTGTAAGCTCACATTTACTTCCTATATAGGAGTGAACCCATGCCCATAAAAGTCCTCCGAGTGTTTCTACATGTTCCCTCCTCAGGTACAGGAAACATCTCACCCTCACCAGAGACAGTGGGGAGACTTCAGAATAACTTGGTCTCTTCCATCAATCAGTTTCATCCAACGTCCCCTACTCCCTGGATCACCTTAGGAAACCAGTTATCCTGCTGTAAGAAGTTCTCTCCTCTAAGACAAGGGAGCCTCTGTGTAGACTTTTGAGAATGAAAACTTTCAACCGAAAAGGCGTTGTTATATATAAAAACGTAACAGATGTACCAACGAAAACTAAAATAAGTACCATTCTAGGTGGGTTCTGGGGTTTGTGTCCTCAGTATGTAAGCAGTAACTTGAGCAGTGAAATTGGAGATTCAAAAGGATCTGATTGGGTTGCAGAATAAAGAATTAAAGGGCTAAAGAAGATATAAAAACTCAAAATGAACAGAGTATTCCTGGGGGAATAATGGAGATCATTTGACATGAAAGTAACAAGTGAGCATGAATAAACAAAATGTCCAACGGCCATGTGAAGAAATGGCATCCAGGGACAAAATGAATGAAGTCCTAACCCATGATGCAATGGGGGTAAGCCTTAAAGGTATTATTCTAAAGGAGAGAACCAAACGCAAAGGGGGGAAATGTATATGGCTCTGTTTACAGGACGTGTCCAAACTTAACAAATTCAAAAAACTAGAAAATCAGTGAGTAGTTTTCAGAAATGGGAGAAGAAATTGAGAGTGACTGCTAATGGGCATTGGATTTCTGTTTCATAGTGACAAAGACGTTCTGGAGTTAGATGCTGATGATAGCTGTACATGCTAGTCAATATACTGAAAAGCAAATTCATGTTGTAGTACATGAATTGGATCTCAGTTGAGCATTGCAGTCTATTAATTCAAACAGGATGATGGGATTCATAAAGGGGATTACTTAGGAAACAAACAATCTTTTATTGTTATTAAAAAATAATTCAGATATTGTGGATTGTAGCATCATGTTCTGGAATCCAGATGGTTTAAAGGAAAGCCATACGCTGATTAGACTTGGAAAATAGGATGTATATGAAAGACTAAAGTACTGGAAATGATTCTGAAAATCCCAAGTCAAAAGGGATGATTCCTTGAGTATACAAGGACAGTTAATTAGAAAACAACAAGCAGCTGCTTTCCCTCTTCTCCAAAGACAGAGCAGAGAGAAGAGGGCTCAAAAGGTAATACACTAGATTTTGGCAGACACAGGAAGGGTGTCCTCACACTGAGAGTGGAACAAAGGGCTTCAAAACCTGGATGTGGAGACTGGATGACTTTTCAAGAATATAGTCAAGGGCTAGCTAGATGGCTTGGTGGTTAAGAGCACTTGCTGCTCTTGCAAAGGACCTGAGTTGATTCCCAGTACCCATATGGCAGCTCACAAACATCCATAGCCCCACTTCCAGGGGATTCAACATGTACGCATATGGTGCACATATATACACATAGACAAAACATCCATACTCATAATGTAAAATAAAATCTTAAAAGAAATTTTAAAAGAATATTTTCAAATCCATATTTGTGAATGTGCCATTGTACCACTTTCAAGGATACTGTTGTTCTTTCAAAACTCATGTGTCTCCATGCTATGGGCTAGGAGAAGAGCAATCGGGTTAAAGGCGAATTAAAAAACAATCCCAGTCAGAATGGCTAAGATCAAAAACTCGGGTGACAGCAGATGCTGGCAAGGATGCGGAGAAAGAGGAACACTCCTCCACTGTTGGTGGGATTGCAAGCTGGTACAACCACTCTGGAAATCAGTTTGGCGGACCCTTAGAAAAATGGACATAATACTTCCTGTGGACCCAGCTATACCACTCCTGGGCATATACCCAGAAGATGCTCCAACATGTAATAAAGACACATGCTCCACTATGTTCATAGCAGCCATATTTTTAATAACCAGAAGCTGGAAACAACCCAGATGTCCCTCATCAGTGGAATGGATACAGAAGATGTGGTACATTTACACAATGGAGTACTACTCAGCTATTAAAAACAATGACTTCATGAAATTTGCAGGCAAATGGATGGAAGTTGAAAATATCATCCTGAGCGAGGTAACTCAGTCACAAAAGAACGAACATGGTATGTACTCACTGATAAGTGGATATTAGCCCAAAAGTTCAGAATGCCCAAGTTTCACTTTACAGTAACTGCTGGACTGAGAGTGAAGTCCCAGATGGAGGAGTTGGAGAAGGGACTGAAGGAGCTGAGGGAGTCTGCAGCCCCATGGAGGGAGCAACAGTGTCAACTGGACTGACCTCCCTCCCTCCCCCTGGTCTTCATGGAGGCTGGACCACCAACCAAAGAATACACATGGAGGGACCCATGGTGCTGACTACATATGTGGCAGAGGAGAGGCCCCAGTAAAGGGGAATGTCAAGGTGGGAATATGGGAGTGGGCGGGTGGGTGGGTGGGAGGTGGAATTCGCTCATAGAGGTGGGGGAGGGGGAGAGGATAGGTGGTTTCTAAAGAGGAGACCTAGAAAGGGGGAAACATTGGAAATGTAAATAAAGTATCAAAAAAATAAATTAATTGAAATATTTTAGCTGTTCAAAACAATAAAATAAATAAATAAAGGTCTAATAGAATTATACCCTAAAAAAAAAAAAAAAAAAAAAAAGAATCCCAATTTTCTATTGTTTTTCTTTACAAAACCTCTCCACAAGAGAAAACATTGTTAATTAATTCTCTTGCCTCAAAAGAGCTGAGTGGTCCTCATACCCAGGACGCAGGAGCTTAGTCAAGCATACGCACACTCTGGGAGTTTCAGCTAGGAGAAGTTCCACTTTCTTTACTAATACTTTTCTTACTCTGTAGTTTCCCCTAAGTCTGAAAGTATCTCTGCTGGCCAACTTTCCTGCGCCTATCCAGTACATCAGGCTGGAGAGATGTTCCCACTGCCGTTATCACACTTGGTACTTGGTACTTAGCTGCTCCCCGTCACTGCCTACTCCAGTCTTTATTTCTGATTGCATAATCCACCATGTCTAATCATGGCAGGTTCCATTAATGTATCTACACATCCCAAATCTAACATTTCCTACTGAAAATCCCATAGACTCAAACTCTGAGGTTACACACAAATTAGGCTATTGTCTACTCTTTCTAAATGAATTGTATTTTTATATAATTATGAATATTTTTTACAACTCTCAACTTTGCTTTTCATTCCTGAAGAAAGACAAGTTAGGTGTTTAGCTCATGCCTGTACCTGCAACTTGGGAGCATTAAGCAGGAGGATTGCTATAAGTTTAAGGCTAGCCTGGACTACAAACAAATATGCTGGTGTCATAGTTGCACATTTGAAACTGATTTCTGTCACTTGGCTAAATAAATATTAGTTGATTGTAGATGTTAGTCCTGGTTCTTTCTCCCAGCCCCATGTTCCCAGAAATAAGACTCAGACTCAAAATATATTTATAAATACCTTGGCCATATAGCTAGGCTCTTCTCTGACTAGATAAAACTTAAAATATCCCATTTATTCCAGCCTACATTCTGCCATGTTATCTATGCATCCATCTCCTCATATCTTCCTGGCAAATCTGCCTCTCTGTATCCCAGAATTCTTTCTCCTCACGGATGGTCCATCTCTCATTTCCTGCCTAAGCTATAGGGCATCAGCTTTTTAATTGACAGGTGATGCATCCACACAATACACAAGATGGTATCTCTACAGTTGATATTAATACAGCATCAATTGCACTCGTGTTCAGACAACAACAAAATCAAGACATCATACAAAGAACATCATAACTTTCCAGTAAGCAATGCTTCTCTAACACCTGTCCTCAGAGGATCACAAACATCACTGGCAGTTACATAAGCTGCCATGAAAGCTGCCAACTGCCTGCAATATTTCAGCAAAATTAGACAATTCTCCTTGCTGAGGCTGGCACCAAGTTAGACCGAAACAAAGCAAGCATTATTACAACCATTTTTTTAACTTCTGGCGCTCACTTGGAAGGGGGGGGGTATCAAATAATCTTTACAGTCCAGAACAGAACAACTCTTAAATATGTTCTTTGCTCCATCACCTGGGTCAGCGACACATTCACTTTCCTTCTGCTGCTCCTTTTTTATCAGCAGACTTACCACATGCTCCAATTTCTTTTCGGTGTTGTATGACATGTCTTATAAATAGTGTGAAGTTGGTTTAATTACATAGCATTACATTTATATTCCCATTAGGTCTATAATCTAAAGACCTGTTACAGATAAAGGATAGCTGTTAACTACCGTGAGTTACTGAGAAACCCAGTGAGGCCCTTTTGCTGTAAGACTACCTTTAAACAAGGACTTGCTAATGTACACAAAGTTGTCCTTTCAAGTGGACACTTCAGACCCTAGATGTACAGTCTTCTACAACTTCCTCATCTTTAGAATAGTACTGTTTTCCATGAATGCCCAGCTCTGTCCTACAGGCATTTCTCCTTCCTCCACAAAGACTCTGAAAGTGAGACTTATCAGAATTAATGTCCCATGGCCACATTGTGAATACCATACTACACAGGAACTGTGTTTCCACAGAGGTCTCTGATTCTGAGTGGGTTGAGAGCCCAGCTCCCCTTTGGACAGATGGAAGTAGAATGCACTTCCTGTTAGCAGAGATTCTCACCACATGGTACTAATAAACTTATGTTTTCAAAAGAGGGTCACAATCAGCTTTCTTTGAAGAGTTAGAAGCTGTATACTGTATTGTACTAAGTTCCTGAGATCTGCACATAACTAACAGCACAAGAACCAGGGAAGGACTTTCTTTTAAGTAGGGAGGGATCAAGAATGGTTGAAAAGCAGCAGTGAGGAGTAAGGACATTATATGAACACATGTGTGCACCTGCACACACACATACACATGCATGCAAATGTACACACACAGGCACACACACAGACACACACACATGTACATAGACACACAAAAAGACAAAGGAAGCATCGGGATGATAGGAAGATAATGGCAGCCTTACTTGGGAAAACCTAAGCATACATCACAGCATTTGGAAAATGCACTTTGGACTCCAAGGTATACTTCATTTGAGGGAAGCCATCAACTTTTTTTGAGACGGTTCCCATCATCAAGTTTAGCTAATAACACCTATGTTCTAGCACTACATTGAGGGCTGAGGCAAATACATGCATGGCATACAGTTCATTCCCAACAAATATCCAACTACCTTTGCAATGTGCTCTTTCCTGTGGGTCATGTGTTAGCTTTACCTTACACAGAAATAAGTTGTCGATGGGTTTTGGTAATGTATTTAAGGTCCCTCTTCTAGGAAGAGGCTGAGCTGGAACCTTCAATCACTCTGCTGATGCCAAAGGTTAGCCTGAGCTCCTTCCACTGAACCTCAATGACAATCTTACTTCTTTCTCTACTATAGTTGAGAACTTACTTTCCCAAGCACATTGAGAAACACACTGCCTCTGCCAATGCCAAGGGTACTAAAAGAGGGGTACCTGGCATGAATTCACATGCGAATCATTGTTGTACAAGAACCATATACACTCTGAGGATGGGGAACAGTGAAGAACCAGAATATAAAGAGGTCACAGCACTTGACCCCATGGTTCTGAAAGATTATGCAGAACTACTTCTCTATGTTACAAGGATAACTCTGAAGACCAGTGAAGCAGCCACATGATGTAGAGTCATGCTAAGCAGTCTAAAGACACAGGTACTGGAACTGCCAAGACTGGTAGGTAGCCAGTAGAAAAGTCCATGACCTTTCTAGCGACAATTATCTAGCAATTGAGAGTGTGGAACTAAGAATCAGAAAGCCCTGGGTCTGATTCTAGTTTTTCTAGTTACAACTGTATAATGTTGAGCAAAGTTACATTTTGAGTGACAGCTTCCCTGACAAAATGGGAATGATAGTACCTAACTGAAGGAATAAGTACAAGAATTCAATGTCCTACTGAAGGTGGACACATTAACTGGTAGTATTACCACTGCTGCCCCAGCATCCTCTGCGACCTGTGCTTCCTGTTTCTGAAATGGGGAGTGAACTGAAAATAGTCCTACCTGTCATTAGTGGTAAGACGGATACATTCATCTTCTTGAAAAAAGATGAAGAAAACAAACTGTTCTATATGTTCTCAGAACCCTGAGTTCTTTTTTCTATAATATAATGGGAATCCCTGAGGATTCATTTAATTTACAGTCTAAAGGGAAAACAAGAACAAAGCTGAACCAAAGGGAAGGCTGGCTTCATGGACTGTCCACAAGCCTGGGGAATTGGCCCTACAGCACAATGCAATAAAGAGGCTTACAAATTGAGTCCTTGGGGGAAGGATCCAGCTATATTTGTTGCATGTGGGCACCAGAGCCCAGAAGTTGGCTTCTTCTGTTCTTTGAGTGCCATATGCATAAATTTGTAGACTGTCATTCCCTTTAACTCAAAACACCAGTGAAGAAACAGTTGGAGCAAAGCCTCTTGAGAACATGACAAGCCACAACACTCAGAACACTGACCATCTTCCATTGTTCAAACGAAGTCCTGTAACTACTGACTTAACTGATTTCGTTGTTTACCAATGCTCATCTTAATGGATCTCAAGAGAGCCGGGGCAGGGCTGGTTATAGAGATCATCTAGATGCCTCCCTCCCACATGCTGGAAGAGTCTTTTTCAACCCATTTATATACAGAAGCCTAACATATCAAGGACTAAATTACTTGGGGCCTGGTGACAAACGCCAGAGGAGGCACTTTCCCCTGCCCTAAGGTTCCCATGAAGGGCCATCTACGGGAATAATACTCCCATCTTTTCAGAGGTTTTCTCTAAGGAGGCCAAAAAGGATTTTTTAAACATTTATTTTGTGTAATTTTTAAATGTTTTGAATATGAATACTGTACTTACATTATCTCCATCCTATCCTCTCCCTCTCCAACTCCTCCCATGCAAGTCTCTCTCAAATTCATGACTCTTTTCAGTTATCACTGTTAGGTTTTTGTAGAGCTAAGGACTTGGCTTCCCTCTTACACAGAGCAGAGTCATCAGCAGATGACTCCTAGCTTCAGAATGCATAATTCTCTTCCTCAGCTCTGTCCTTGTAAGACAAGGCTTGTCCCAACTCCAAGAATATTTAATCAGCGAAGAGAAGGAGAAGAGCAACAAGGGGCCAAGCCTACGACCTGGTTTTCCTGGGCTACTACTGGTATCTTGTTCTTAGTCACTTTAGCGTGTGAGTCTCTTTCTTCAAGGAGAGAGTGAGGAGAAAATAAGACTCTGGCTTTCTTAAACACCAATAACCTCCACTCAATGTCCTTTCTCTCCCTCTCCCTGTTGTCTCCCTCCCCCAACTCAGACCACAGCACCGCACCCGATATTCACGCCAGTGCTTACTCTCCACAAAGGACATAAGCAGTAGTGTTTCACACTAAGCTGCCTGTTTACTTGCATTCCAGACTTTCCTCCATTTCTTGTTCTCAAGCAAAGTTTTCTCCTAGTCACCCAGGTTCTGACTCCAAGCAGTTACGGGACTGAGTAAAGGACCAACATCTCTTTGTCTCTTTATTTTCTTCTACAATCAAATATTTAATTCTGTGTGTCTCGGAGGATCACTGTGAGGACTCAGTGAGGGAAACTTTATAATAGCACACTCAACATTCTACTCAGAACACAGCAAGGGCTTGATGAATGTCAATGAAACATGTTAGTGACAGATCTGTTCTACAGCCTACACAGATGTAAAAGCTGCAGCTCACTGGACTTACTAGTTCCCTCTTCTAACTTTGAGTCAACCATATGTTATGGAAACACATAGTTAGAGCTTCCATCAAAATTTTAAATGAGAAAACTGGTCAGGAAAGGGATTCCCGAGGTTTACCATGATATCTTTTCAGACGGACAGCAACCCAAGATGGATTTGTTCAACCAACTCTGAACCTGTTAAATCAACACAACAACATAACAAGAGTATCAACCACACTGTTCCTAGAAATAAGAATCTATGGTTCTATTCCATAGTCAAGCTGTGAAGGAATGAAATGAGGCTAGAAATAGGAATGGTTTGCTTCTGGGAAGCTTAAATTGTCCCCAGATATTTTTCTCACGGTTAACTATTTAATGATGCTAACCTTTTTTTTTTTTTTTTTTTTTTTAAAGTTTTTAAATCTTTTATTTATTTAATTATTTTTATTTTTTGATACTTTATTTACATTTCCAATGTTTCTCCCTTTCTAGGTCTCCTCTTTGGAAACCCACTATCCCCTCCCCTTCCCCTGCCTCTATGAGGGAATTCCACCTCCCACCAACCCGCCCACCCACTCCCTTATTCCCACCTTGACATTCCCCTTTACTGGGGCCTCTAACACCCTCAGGCCCAAGGGCCTCTCCTCCCTCTGATGGCCAACAAAGCCCTCCTCTGCCACATATTTGGCACGAACCATGGGTCCCTCCATGTGTATTCTTTGGTTGGTGGTCCAGCCTCCAGGAGGACGGGG
>CM052705.1:83646381-83682104 GCA_028551405.1 Uromys caudimaculatus | reverse complement strand
CCAACAATCTATGTTCTTTCTAACATGACTGTGAACCTATTTTGCCTTTTAGATACCTTAGCTTCAGACACATCACATAATTGAACCATTTTTATTTCTTTCAAACTTGCATCCTGGGAGAAGCCACAGATATTCAACAAAATTCAAGAAGACATACTGAGAAACCAAACATAGGCCTGTGATGTCCATTATTCCAGAGAACTACAAGCTCAAGGCCTGCTGGCATGACAAAGTAAGTTGAAGGCCAGTATGGGCAACTTAGAAAAATCTTGTCTCAAAATTAAAAACAAACAAACAAAAAACAAACTTTAAACTAAAAGAAATATTTAATCATAAATCCTTACTTAATAAAAAGTAGAGATGAGAAATAAAAATTGAGTGGTGATCCAATTGTTTTGAGAGCATGATCTCTATCTAGAGATCTGAACAGGGGAGCAGGAGTTGAAAGCCACAGGAGGAACAAGGAAGACATGAAAAGGAAGGAACCTGGGTGGAGCCGCTATGACTTAGGAAAGAGCGAAGGCGAGGCAGTGCTAAGACCATGCAAGACCGTGTACGCAGTGTGGTGATGTATATACTGAACCATATGAGTGCAATTGGAAGTCAATGAAAGACTTCAAATGAGGAAATGATAGAGAACTACCAGGTAGCTGGCTAAGATGAAAGGGACCGAGCGCTACACTCCAAGCCAGAGTATTTAATGAAATGAACTTGGATGACCATGCCAAGCATGAAAAAGAAGGGGGGGAATCTAAAATAATATCACAATGAATCATATAGACCAAAGGCATATATGGTTTTGGGAATGCTTTACTTTAGTCTCACAGGTGTACAGTAACCCATGAACAGTGCCAGTGCAGTGCACATCCGAATGCAGCTTTTATTGTGTCTCACAGTGACCAAGCTTGAAACTTACTCTAAGAGGGAAGCAAACGGCAGGATTTGAGAGGCTAGTTAGAAGGTGTTGAAAATAGAGCCAGCACATCCTGGAGGGAGGCATGTGAAGAAACCTGATGGTTTCATAGGAGCTGAATGAGAAGGGATCCCTCTGATGACTCAGAGTTACTTTTCCAGCAATCATTAACTTGAAAAATGAATGAATGAGCATAGGAACAAACCAGTAATGATAAAGACATGGTAACTCTAGCTAAAATTAGAGGTTTCTTCAAAATTAACTACAGAACACACACACACACACACACACACACACACACACACACACACACACACACACACACACACACTTAACAAGTTAAAATTGTAGAGGCTCACTTTACCCCTCAATTTCTCCAGCTTTGACCAGGACCCCAACCTTATACCCACAGGGCACATGGGATATAAGCCTGCCAAAAATAATTATGTGCTGAATAAACTAATAAGTGGGGCAAATTAAAATGAAAACATACTGAGACTGAGAAAGAAATGAAGTATTCTATATTTTTTAAATTAAGGAAAGTAATCAAGTTAGAATAGTTTTTTTCCTTTGAAGTTGTAAAAGGAAAAATTTTACAAAAGTCACATTTTACAAAGCTGAAAAAGGACATTGTCTCTATTACAGTCTTACAACCACGCATTGTGCCTGCTTTGCTGTGAAGTACTGGTGCTCCAAAATCATCTTTGTCACACTGTTGGCTCCCATTAGCACTCTTCTTACAGTCTTGCAAGAGACTCAAGGTCATAAGTGTGAGATTGTAAACACTGCCCTTGGTAAATGGCACATACAATCTTGCTTAAGAGAAAAGATATAATATGTGGAGGATATCCAAGAAACTTAAAGCTACGATGTAGCAGCGGAGTCCATGGTAATCCATTCCTTACCTTCTGGTCTGTAGTTTGTCTGGGACTCTTTGATTACCTAACTTACATCAATCATTCTCACTGATCCTAGTCTATATCAGTTGCCTATTCAATGTTCACTCCCTCAAGGGCAGTAACTATGTCTTCTCCTATTACTGTAATGTCCATAATGCTGAACAGTACTCAACACAGTGGACACTGTATATTTCTTGACCAATCTAACAGTATGATGCAAACAGAGATGTCCTAATTTCAAGGACTACCAACACTAGACTTTGCTCTCTTCATCAAGCCATGACAACCCTGAATACATTTTCTCCTTCGCCATCCTTGTCTTTCATTACAGAAGTTCAATTGCCTCTTTCCAAACTGAAAAACATTTTCCATTGTAAGTTATACTCGCAGCTGGGATGCTGGAATGTTCCTCCAGCAAAGATTTCTATCTGTGCTGCAAAGAGGGAAAGTGTAGTGCATGAGCTTAATTCTTTAAACAAATCCAGAAACTCTGTTCCTTGGGCCTAGACAGCCCTCTTAGCTCGCTTGTTTGTTTAATGTCCCATTGCTCTTTCCCCTTGAGCTCCTGCTGGTAAGCAGTCTAGTGAGTGTGATCAGACTGGGACAGACTAGTGCTGGCACAGTGGGCATGATCTCTATTATTCTAACAGCTAACATGCCATCCTACACAGAAAGAGCACTGAAAAAGGTGTATACCGTGGAGAGGAAGCAGAGGTTAAGAAACAGCCTAAACAAATACCTTACTCAGAAGGGCTCATTTCCCAGCACTCTTGCTTCATCTTGGCTTGGTTAAACAGACTGCAGGCAAAGGGTAAGCATGTCACCTTTTACTGTGGTTGATTGTCCATTTTAACTTTTAGATACTGTAGAAAAGTCAGGTTGCTGTGTCATAGAGCCGTCACTGAACACTTGTGGTAAAGAGAATTCCAAGTTCACTGTCAGGCTCTTAGCCCTTCCTCAGAAAACTTCTGAGGAATCAAATACAAATGTTTCCCATCTATTGATGACAAAACAAGAGAAATATGCAGTTTTGCACCAAGCCAACCATTTGGATGCTGCTTAGAAAACATGGCCTTGGTCCTCCATATGGATGCCCCTCGTTGCTGAGGAAACTCAAACAACAGCATAAGGTATAAGGTAGTATGGAGTACTTCCCTAACAGGTCAAATAAAGCAGTGCAGGGAACACATTGACACCCAAGTACAAGGCCGAGGGAAATGTAAGGACGGAAGTAGGGCTGGAATGTTGTAAAGGAGATGAGGGGAGAATGGAAGGCGGAGGGAACAGCATTACATAACCAGCAAGGCAGGTACAAGCACGTGCTGTTCAGGCGACAACATGGAGCCTGTGTGAATGGGACAGAAGATCCATCTGGGATTGCTGAATGAAAAGTCCACAAGAATGAAAACCACAACAAAGTTAGCCCCAAACCAAGCAGTGGGAGCAAAGGCCTTTAATCCTAGCATTAGAAAGGAAAAAGCAGGAGGGTCACTAATTTCGAGGCCAGCCTGGTCTACAAAGCTAGTTCCAGGACAGCCAGGGCTACACAAAAAAACCCTGTTTCAAAAAACCAAAACCAAACCAACCAACGAAACAAACAAAAAGGTAAGCATGAATTTAAAGTTTAGAAACATTCTGAGTGCCAAAAAAGGAACTAAACATGATTTTTGTTATGAAGCTGACAATATATAAATGTGAAGATATAAACTGGCCCTAAGTTATCTGAGTAAAGGCTCCCCTCTGATATTCATTCATAAAATGGTTCTATCTAAACTCATTACAGCCCTCTTTGATCAAAGACAAATCTTTTGTTTTTAATTCATACAAAACTATGTATCTAAAAAACAGAGATCAGGAGAGAGAGAGAGAGAGAGAGAGAGAGAGAGAGAGAGAGAGAGAGAGAGAGAGAGAGAGAGAAAAGGCCGGTAAGGACCCATTCAAAGCAACTGTGTGGAGAGAAATGGCTTGGTGATTTTTGTATGTTTCTTTTGTAATAGCAACAACATAAGGATTACAGATTGGTCACTCAGATTGGTAAAGCATACAAATTGTTGCTTTCAGAGAGGCCAATACGTACCATTCAACTTTTTTTTTTTTTGCAAGTCAACCTCAAGTCCTTTCTTTTCACAATGATAGAGGAAGGAGTGTCCAAAAAGACCCCATGGAAGGTTCCACATGAGCAGTGATTCTTGCTGTGTCCTGATTAAGGTTTGTAAATAAAAGGACACAGCAGCTGACACTTATGATTAACCATGGCATAGTATTTCAATCTATGAACAATAGGAGAGTTACTGGGACCAACAGAACTCATAGATTCATTCAACATATGACCTTGGCTTTGTCTGGCCTGTAGGTGACCTGAGTTGAAGAGAAATGTCTGGCTTAAAAATTAACTGGATGTCTGAAATCCTATGTCACATGACTGGAAGTCAGTAATGTTGCAGTTTCTGGAACCTCCATTCCTGTCAATGGGATTGGAAGGCGTACAGGTGAATTTAAAGAGAACACTGAAAAAGCTAGCTAAGTAGTTAGTCTCAGACAGCTCTTGAATAATTCCCAAACATTTGGGGTCAGTCTAAGTGAACTACGATTACACAACCAAGGTAATTTTACTTCCAGCCATGGGCAAGTGCCCTCTAGATTATAGTGGTAAACAGCTCATGGTGATTAATGAAATAGACTCTTTCTCTGCCCTCTAGTGAGGGTAAAACTCTAAAGGAGAACACATAAAAAAAGTGTCAACCACTGATTTACAGGGAAAGACCAAATCGATCTAAGTTTTCTCTGAGTTTGAGAAATTACTTCTGAATATGAGTTAGGCTTTCAAAAGAGACCACAGATGACAAGATGAAAGGGACTTCCATCATTCCTTCCTTAGAAAGTGTTTTCTAGTTAGTATCTTTCTCACGTCCTTGTGGGATGAACACTGAAGGCAGAGCCTTACTTTTCTCTTTCCAGGTGAAAAAAAATACTGCTTAGTACTTACTTTCTTATCACAGAGGTGAAACACCTTTTATTGGATTGTCCATTAAACAATTTGATCTTGTAGTGGATTTAAATGTCTCTACACAGAAACTTAAGTTTCCACAAAGCAGATCTATAGCCTCTCTAGAACCAGGACCCAAGCACAAATACTTAATTTCTGTCTGTTTAGGCCTAGTTCATATACTTTGACAATACACTAGGTGGGTTTATGCAGTTTCAGGTCTGAGCAATTGGTATTTTACTCACAAACCTGCCAACAATCTACTGGATTTTTCTACAAAAGAACTACAACATGTACTTAATGCAAATAAGTCTGTATTTACAATATAATTTTAAAACAGGGATACTGGCTTGTATCTGGCCTGAAGCAGGCTAGAGAGATGGCTCAGCGGATAAAGTACTCGAGAAGCCACATCGAGGCTAGGCAGTGACCTGCCTGTGATCCTATCATGCCAGTGTCCCCCTTGCTAGACTAGCTAGAATTAGAGATCTCTGGGTTCAGCAACAGATCCTGCCTCAACAGATAAAGTAGATGGCAGTCAAGGAAGACACCTGGCATCTTTGGGTATGTAGGTATGAGCATGTATACAAACATGTATACAGTCACACACACATAACCATTTGGTATTTTATTCAAAAAGGCCTAAAGCAATATGGCATTAACTAGTGATGAGTATTTAGATAATTAATATTGAGAACTAATGAGATACATTGTTCTGGGAGGGAGCTTGTTTGAATCTTCCATTTCATAATTACTAATGAACTCTATAAAACCAACCACACAAAGAAGCCTTTCTGTTGAGTTAAATTACTCTGAACAAATGTTCTGCTTTCTAGCTTTAAATATATATATAAGTACCTTTCATAAAAATGTATCAATTCTTAGTGGGAGAAGTAAACCTGAAATAGAACATCACTGCAATTTAAATTTTTAAAATTTATCAGCTATTATTTAAATCAATGGGATAGCATACTACCTTCTAGAAAGATTATGGTTTATGATCGTAAACAGTACTGAGCACAGGGAAGGTTCTAAATGAATACTTGTTCAATTAAGTCAATTATATACAAGGAATAAAATTGCCTTTGTAAAAATGGTCAACAAGATTTTAGTCTGATATCCAAGAGCAAAGGACACATTGGAAAGAAAAGACACTGATAATGACAGATTATGTGAATGAGTAAGCTCATTAATTGACTAATTAGTGCAAGAAAGACAATTGTATAAAAATACTAGGACAAGCTGAGAAAGGATCAGTTGTCTAGGTCCATAGCTGGTGTTCCCGAAATATACTTCTCAAAGAAGAACTGAAAACCTCAGGCAGGGCCAAGTAACCTGTCTCTCAGCCTGGATCCCAGATGCAGAAAAGGCGGACTAGGCCGGCCTTCTGACGTGTGAGCTGTGCTTACTTTTCTCTGAGCCTTACGATTATTTTCCCAGGAAGACCACTGAGCCTTTCTGTTGAATTAAATTACTCTGAAGAAATGTTCAGTTTTCTAGCTTTAAAAAAATACATAAGTACTGTTCATAAAAATGTATCAATTCTTAGTGGGAGAAGTAAACCTGAAATAGAACATCACTGCATTTTAAAAAGCTAAATCTAGATTTAGGGATATTAGAGAAGAAAAAGATGATTTTTTTTCTATAAGGAATAAACAACAAACCATATCTTTCTGCTTAACATTTTATCTTGAGACTAAAATCTTCTAGTAAAACTTTATAAAATACATATTAAACTATCAATTAACAGAAAAATAGATGGAATATGTGTTTTATTCATTCACCCATATGCCACTAGAGAAATCAATATTCTAGTGTGTTTCTCTTAAGAACTGAAATGAATGGTAATAAATATTTGGTTTGATACTCTTACAGAAAAGAAGAAATAAAATCCTTTATAACGAATCTATACCAGATGAAATGAGCAAAATTACCAGTTGTCAGTCATAATTGTTTGAGAACTTATTGAGCTACCTCTGGGAACAGAAGAATGGTAAAATATGTTTCTTATCTTCTGAAGGCTGTAGTCTAGGCATAAGTTCTGACCTGATAATTAGTCAACTGAATCCCCAAGCTGTATGAAATTTACTATGTATTATACTATGACAAAACAAACTGAGGGCTGGGGATGTAGCTCAGTGGTCTAGGCCCAGCACCATAGAAAGAAAAATTATATTAGTTAATTAATTAAGACAAGTACGGGAAAATCTGACATAACAGCAGAGCCACCCAAGAGAGGTAGAGAACAAGGACAAAGAGTTCTGTTTGGGAATCTAGTGACATCTCACTAAAGAGCTGTGGGCACACAAGCTTCACTAAATAGAAGGAACAAACGATACCACAAGAGAAGGAAAGTCAGTATGGAACACCAGTGTGCATGTGTGCACGCGTGTGTGTTCATGTGTGTAACACTGAAGTGAGGAGTGATGAGAAACCACATGTCTGACGAGTAGGCACAAAGATCAGAGTGGTGGAAGTTGGTACTAGAGAACTGGGCTAAGAAAACCTTACAAAGCAAACCGGTGACGTTGGATTCTATCCTTCATAGAAGAACTTTGTTTTTCTCTAGGTGGACAACTCACACCATCTTTCTAGATGACAGCAACATCATTCCTTGATGCCTATTGATGGAAAGAGTGTCAAGAGTAGGAACTCCGTTTTTCTGAAGTCATTGACTCAACGCATCACACTATCAACACAACAATCAAAGTAATGACTGGTAGATAGGAAAGCAGATCTATAAACAACCCTCATATCATCGCCTTTAAAAGTGTTTTTGAGTGATCTTTCTTTAAAAACTCTTACAGAGGAGAAAGAAGGAGAGTGGGGGGGTAATAATTACTACCTAGAACTTTTCTTTTTTAATTTTCTGAAGTGTATACCATCCAATGGGACCATGGGACTCTGAAGAAATAGGAGAAAGGAAAACATCTTAGAAAATTCTGCTATAAAATAATATCCATCATGTAATGAGAAGGGAAAATATGAGAAACAATATAGACCACACAAGCTCATCCCTTATTAAGAAAATGAAGGGTACAACATTGACACAGTCATTGAAAGTACTTAAAGGACTATACCCACATGCATGTTAACAGCAATTGTGTTGAAAATTATGGGAGACTTTTTCTCCATAACATATTTCTTAAAGGGCCGAATTTTATGATTATGCATTACTTTCACAAACAGGAAAACATAGGAAAGGTCACCTTAATTTAAATGAAATCTCTTGATGGTGGCCTGTAATCACTAAGGTTGTGGGAAGCCAGATAAACGAACTAAGCGGTTCCATGTGACAATCACCACTAACAAGCGGTTTAACGTATTTCCATGTGGTCCAAAGGGCACACTTGAACAGGAGTTTTAGTTTAGCAGGCGAGGGTTACCTACTGTGCCTTCTGCCATCTCCATAGCTTAGCCCAGGACGATGCATGTCCTTGTTAACATGATATTCTCCCTGCAGCTTTAAGCATGATCATTTAATGCTGATGAATCTGAACTGGCAGCAAGTCTTAAATTACTGTCTTTGCTAACAATAAATCTGCCTGTAGGCCCTGCAGGACTGCAGTCTCTTGAAGGGGCTCAAGGCTAAACTGCAAACACAAGAGCTTCAAGTACTCTGCAGGTGGGCTGTTCCATTTGCCTCAAAGAAACTCCTCTGAATTTAAGGTAAAGCCAAACCTGCTGGCAATGTTGTATTATGTAAGAGTCTACACACCATTCAGTGTGTACTCTCCACATTGTTTCAGATAATTCTAAGCAGAGCATTGGTCTCATGAGGTAGCCCAGGCTAGACACCACCTGCTCTTCCTGGTTTCACCTTTGAAGAAAGATTGGGAAAAGGCAAGAAAATACAGAAGGAATGTATCCTAAGTCAGAAAAAATAAGTGTTATAAATAAAAAGGGAACCAAACAAAGAACTACTCACATTCCTACCACCATATGTAACATCTCACTATGTAGATGTGTTGTCATTGTCTTCCAATATTTCCAATGATTCTCTGTAGCCTATTGGAGCTGTTTTAAGATGAGTCACTTACATGGCTAATCAGGGCTAAATGCCAATTTTCATTGTACCTGGAAAGCCCTTCCTTCTGACTCACCTGTATTTCAAAATTCTTGGACATTTAAAAATGCCCAAGTATTATAAAGAAGAAAATTTTAGATACAGCTTCTCAAATGTTCTATTTTATTTCCATTCATAAGCAAAGCTAACAATAATCTTTAGACAGAAACAGCCTTATTATTATTAGAAAGAAGTCATTTGAAATGACTGTCTGTCAAAACTCAAATGTGTCTAAGATTTTTCTTTAATTCATAAATAATTCTAATTTTCTCTGACTAGAAGTATGGCTAAGAAGTCAATAATTTGGATCAATAGGTTATCAGATGAGAGTAAATAAGTCTCTCCCTACCCCAGTAAGGAGTTAACCAAACTAAATTTTTTAAAAAATTATTTGATTTATTTTATCTATATGAGTGTTTTGAGCACATGGATGTCTATACATCACATACATGCTTGGTGCCCGCCGAGGTCAGAAGAGGGCATCAGATCCCTGGAACTAGAGTTCCAGGCAGTTGTGAGCCACCATGCGGGTGCTAAGAACCGAAGCCAGGTCTTCTGCAAGAATAGCCAGTGATCTCATCCACTGATCCATCTCTCCAGCCATAGAATCAAACTATACTTGAAATCATACATGAACATTAAAACTAGAGTAAGAATCAGTAAAAGAGAGAAAAGAAATATGGATCCAGGAAAGTGAAGCTGAGCCAACAGACATTTGTCAGAGGTTGCTAGTTGCTTACAAAACCTGTTTGGTCTTCTTCCTGGACACAAAGACAGGCTATAGTTTCTAGCCCCAGTAGTGCAATATGGTCATGTAACTCCTAGGCAATGTGATGTGAGCAGAAAGGGTGTGAGATAGTTCCTCCACAAACCCACACATGCTCTTCCTTCAGGATCTTCTTCAAATGCTTTCTGTGTGACTATGGAGGTCATTCAAGGCAGAGAAGTCACAAGATGAGAGGCACATTCTAAGAACTACTGCCTCGAGATGATGCGTCTCCCACCAACCATGACTGTTTGATTCAATTTCACCCGAGCAAGAAATAACTTTGTATGCACTGAGGCACTCAGATTTAGGGTATATATTACAAGGGCAGGTGTTTCTGGCTCTTTGGCTGATGACAAATGGCTCAGCCATGTGGGAAAGGCCATATTCTATACAGTCTTAGATCAAGATGTCCTCATGAGTCCAGGGTTGTACCTGTTGGCCAAGCTTTGTTAGGCCTGTCAGTAAACTCACTTACTCTACCTGATTTCACCAGGTGAAGACATCAACTGGCATACAGAATCACATACACGTTAGAAAACAACTCATCAAAAGATTCACCACAACACAAATGCCCACTTGAGTTTGGAGAAGATTTTGATAGTATTTTATTGGTGACCATACATAAAACAAATTATGGTATATAATTCTGCATGAAGAAAGGGAGTAAGTGAAGGAGGAAGAAAGGAAAGGGGAGAGGAAGAAAAAGGAAGAGGGGGGACAAAGAGAGGGAAAGAGGCAGGGGAAAGCAAAACTAACATGTAACTAAAGTCTTAAATATCCCAGAAGCTTTTACATACATGCTTTCACTTAATCTTCACAATAAACCTATGTAGTTATCACTTTTGTATATATTTTTAAAAGAGGTAGCTAAGGTTAATAAATTAAATGATCAAAGTTATTCATCTGAAAAGTGGCAGGACAGCATTAAATCCTAATCTAGCCAGCTCCGAGTTTACACCTACGATAGCCCTGCTATCTGGATATTTGCACATCCCAAGAAAGCTATGAAAGTTTTCCTGACCTCAACACTCTTCCTGAATGTTCCCAGTGCTGCCTGCTCTGTGTCTTACCTCTGTAAATGTAGTCACTAAATCCATGGCTAAGAAACAAAGCATGCTTGGCCCAGAAGATGAACTCTTCCAGTGCACTCCAGTGCACTTGGGGCAGATACCTGAGAACTGTTTTTGTAGAACAAGTCCCTTACACCATTTGGCACAAAGTGAGAAGACTAAAGATGTCTCTGGCTATCTTTTACTACACACACACACACACACACACACACACACACACACACACACACACACCCCAGCATGTGTGATTTAGCCACCTTCATTTTGAGTCACCTGACTTCAAAGCAGTCTACCTATTATAAAAGAAAGAAAGAAAGAAAGAAAGAAAGAAAGAAAGAAAGAAAGAAAGAAAGAAAGAAGAAAAGAAAAAGAAAAAGAAAAAAGAAACTAGTGTATGTTCAGAGGACATACAAAAAAATCAGATTGGATAGAATATTAAAACATTTACAGCACTTACATATCCTCTGTTCAAGCAAATCTTGTGACCCTTAACTCTGCAAGCATATTTGTCTATCACATGTTAAATCACTCACTGCATTTTGAGATAAAGTTGTGCAAACAAACCGAAAGGCACACAGCAGACAAAGTTGTAAAAAGTCAGTTGCCTATGCACCCCATCACTGGTGATTTAGCTTTGGAAATATTCTTTCTTTAAAGAACCTGTAAATTGAATTCATGAGATGGCCAGAACAGTGGTTGTACAGAAGGCCACGGTCCCCTGGGAACACAGGGACCACACATCAGATGTGTGGCTTCTCATTACCTTTTCACCTCAGCCACCATATTATCATGGCAAAGTACTTCACGGTGCTGTAGGGCTTGGCAATCTATAATGCACACATAATTATATTCCTTTGGATGGGATTGGGTCTAAGAGGAAAAAAAAACACAGGTACTGCTTAAAAGTCAACTGCACTTAGTAGCCATATAAGACTGACGAACAGGATGCCCAGCTTCCACTCAGTTTTTCCAGTGACTCACTATGTAATTCTGAGGACCCAGCCCTTTGATCTTTAGTTCTTAGCCCTAACCAAAGCATTTTAAATTGTGCACCCACTCCTTTTGTAGGTACCCCTCCAGCTTCTCTTGCCCTCAAATGAAAGCGTCTATAGACATGGAAAATGGTTGCTGGATGATTTCCTATAAACCCCTTTCTAGTATTTCAACCGCTCTCCTCTTACATCCAAGGGACACTGGAGCGAGATCACTACTGCACACAGCACAATTGAAGCCACAGGCTTAAGATTTCACTGTTGAAGGGGCAGGCTAAGAAGGAACAAGTCCGGCTTTAACACCATGGATATCTCCAATTACCAAATGTGGGCTGAAAGAATACAAAACACTAGGAGAGATAGAAAGGTCCTTGGTATTCTTCAAAGCCTCCCTGTAGGGTTGGGAGTTCTTCTTTGAGCTTCCAAAGCAGAGTCTGGGCAGCGTGCACACCTGGAATGCATTAGTGGGCCTTGGACTCAAGGTGAAACCGGGTACATTTCACCTAGATGATTCCCACAATCCATTCTTATAAAAAGCTCACAGTAATTTCTCAGCTTAGGAACATGGTATGCTATTCATAGAGTGTTGAACCCAGGGATTACCTCCCCAAATCCTGGGTAAATCCCACTGTTCGTCTGTATAAACACACTTTCATGTTGATTATCTTGGCTCAAGGAGATGTTCATTTTGCTTGCTGTGGCACAGGGTCAAGACTGAGACTCACCCTCAAATCCAGTCGTTCTCATGCCTCTCCGGAGAGGCCCTGGCTTTTCTCTTTCAGCAGCTGTGTGCTTACCCAAGTGCAAAACAATGGTGTCTGCTGTCTATTCCCCTTTCCTCACTTGCCCTGCCATCTCCCCACTACGGGCCACAACCTGCATGGAGAAGTCTCACTGTGGTCACCAGCAAGCTCCTACTGTCTGTGGCCAGCATGGCTGCCTTGCCTACGACAGTTTGGCTCCCACATTCTTCATCTGTGCCCTATGATGAAGTTTAACTCAATGGAAGCCTCACGAACCCCCATGATGGTTATTACTAGGCATATGCTCTCAAACCTGGGGCTCTGCAGGGCTACTTAGAGAAGAAAGAGAGCATAGGGGCCACAGCCTTCAGAGCCACACTTTCTGGTTTTGCGCTCTGGTTCTGCAGTTCAATCCGGCAAATAGTAAATAGTGTACGTGATTGTGTTGGTTAGCTTTGGTTAACTTGGCACAAACATCTGAGAAGAGGAACCTCAACTGAGAAAGCGCCTCCATAAAACTGGTCTGTGAGCAAACCTGTGGAGCTTTTCTTCTTCTTCTTTTGGTTAATGATTGAGGCGAGCCAGGGCAGGCGGTCCTGGATGATAAGAAAACAGGCTGAGTATGGGAGCAAGCCAGTAAGCAGCATTTCACCTTGGTCTCTGCTTTAGTCCTGCTTGCAGGCTTCTCTGCCTTTAGTTTCTGCCCTAACTTCTCTCAATGACAGACTACAATTGCAAACTGAAATAAACCCTTTCCTCCCCAAGTTGCTTTTGGTTACTACAGTTTTTATCAGAGCAATAGAAACTCTAAGACAATGAGCTTATTGTCTTCTGAGTTCGCTGAAGTGTAACAGTCTCAGGAGCACAAGGTGTGGTAGCACACACATTTAATCCCAGCACTCTGGAGGCAGAGGCAGGTGGATGCCTGTGAGTTTGAGGTCAGCCTGGTCTACACAGTGAGTTCCAGGACAGCTAGTGCACACCTGTCAAAGACCCTGTCAAAACAAAACAAAACAAAAGCTCCAGGAGCATGGTGAAGGTTACAGTGACCCCTTCCTGATCAAATTCAAGCTTCCCTTAGTTAGGGAAATAGCCTCTGGCTATTTTACAGCCCCCCCCCCCCCATCTAACAGTGGGCAAGATGACTTCATGTTCCCAAACCACAATCACCTAGGGCAAACTGAGTCACTAGAGAGAAAGCTACAGGACAAACAGATTTGGGTAAAACATTGCACTATATTTAAGAGAAAATAAATAAGCTGGTGCTGCCTGTAGTCCATCCATTCTATCACACTTAACCCCCCTCAGCATGGCTATGGCTCAGGGTCTACGGACAGCGGAGGATTTAAGGTGGCTAATAGTCTATGTACTGACATTACCTCAAAGGAAGAAGTAAAGTCAATACATCTGCCTCAAACTAAATGACCTCCGATATAAGCTCTTTGAATGCTTTTGATAAAAAAAGAGAAAGTGAATTTAAAATATTTCTTTTTAATTTGGTGCATAAAATGTATCTTATATGGGAAAGTCTTGCCAAAATGGGGAACACTAACAGAGCCTCACACTTAAAACAAGCCTGAAGTCTACAGCTAGATAAAAAACAAACAAGCAAACAATCTACCACATATCACTTATAGGAAGAAAATTACATACTAATAAGCAGTAATTTAACTGGAAAAGGAATGTGTAATATCCCGTAGCAGCTCCTGGATCTTTAGAGGACTAATAAACACAGGCAGCATCTTAGAGTACTTTGCACGAAGGTGGTACTGATTTTGTCTGTTCTATGTCAAAATGCCAGCAGGCACACACCCTCCCACAGCCCTGTGCCGTCAAACCGTGGGCATTCAGCATGATTCAGACCAGAGCAGCAGTTTTATCTACACCTCTCTGTCAAAGTGTTCTTACTCAGCTTCTTTGTCGTCATTGAAAGCTCTGCCCTAGTTCTGGCCTCAAGAAATTCTGCTTTGCCTGAAAAAGTGAGAGAATATGAGTTGTAGTTTTTAATAACCTCAAATAAAATCATCCAGGAGCCGCATGAAAACATAGGCAACAGAACTGACATAGTCAGCTGAGGGTCTTGGAAGAATGCTCTCCTCTTTGTTTACCTTACTTTTTGCCAGCCTGCAACATGCCAGCTATCAGGCAGCACCAGGAAGTCACACCCTCCACATCAGCCTAAAAATTCCTTTGTTAGCTTAATGCAATAAGAAAAAAATTGAAAAGATCGTACCACTGAACTTTTAAAAGAGAAAAACTCAAGAGGGAATATGGTTCAATAGTCTAAATCACAGTCCAGTTACTTGAACAACCAAAGACTTCATCCAGTCTCCAGTGGGTATTCACAAATAGCTAACAGCCTTCTTTGTTCATGAAACTGGCTACCAGAACAAACACAGCAACAAAAGAAGTATGCCCAGCACACTGCAAAGCTGGAAGGGCCAAGCTAATGACAAACCTTCTAAAGCATATTAACCTTCGACTCTGTGTATCGAGGCACATGTAATTAGTGCATGGTGCACAGTGTGCATGGTGGGTGGGTGGGACTTAGGCTCCAAGGAACAATTACAATCAACTGAGTTCTAGAAAACAGTCATTTAAAACTAGCATTGTGATAAATGGGCCCGGGACGAGATATTTTATAAAATGCTACATCTAATTATCATGCTAAGTATAAGTTCTGAAAAGGGTTTTAAGTTTATATCTGCTCTTATTAAATAGCCTCAGGGCAGGCAGGAGGCTGTTTGGAAGGAAGATGACAACTGTAGCTATTGGAAAATGGCATGAGGAAGATGGTCTTAGGATGACCGATTCTGCCTCCTTGAACGAGTGGCATCTTTTTGAGCCATGTCAAGGACAGGTGCACTGAACAGTTTAAGACACCTGACTGTGCAAATGATACCAGGCAAGGTGACTGTGTATGTAGTGTTCTCAGCACCTGTACGTCTGGTCCTCTCAACAATGGTTCAACAATCAATAAACAGAACAGTGTAATGATTAGTCAAAGGCTAGAAGCTCTGAACCATATAACAAATGTAAGCATTAGAAGACCTGGTTTTTTTGTTTGTTTGGTTGGTTGGTTGGTTGGTTTAATTTTGGGGGGGTTGTTTTGTTTTGTTTTTGCTTTTTTGGCTTTTTGAAAAGGGTTTAACTGTGTTGCCCAGGCTGGCCTAGAAATTCTATGTAACTCAGGCTGGCTTCATAATCATGTCTGCCTCCACACTGCTGGATCACAGGGGATTCCCACACATAAGACTTTACTTATTTGTTTTTCTTTGTCTGTTTGCTTATATATGTTGCCAGGAACTTAAGTTTTTCAAATTTGCTTGCCCGTTGTTTCCATTTCTCCTTTCCTCTCTTCACCTCACTCCTGCCTCACTCAATTTATGTGGCTTGGAGAAGTTTCATGATGATGTCAAAATTAAAGCAATCTTCCATATGATCTTCTTGTCAGTGGACTTGAGGCTTTTGCTAGTGAGAGAAGAGATAGCCACATATGACTACTTGCTTGTTTTTTATAATATAGGCCATTGACGAAATCTACTTAAATCTGAAAGAGGGGTTTTCTAACAAGGAACCACAACATGTATGTAATCAGAGCACTCTGGTTATGGACCAGCATCAAGAACCATGCTAATAAAACAAGAACAAAATATCTATGTGCCTGCACATGCACAATCACATGGGTATGGGTGTGTAAACCCATACAAGACACTTGTGACACATGTACAGACAGAGGCAGCTGTCTGTGGATAGGCTGAACTCCTTTCTGGCACCTAGAAAATATCCTTTCTTAAGCTCAAAGGGAAAACACCACTGAGTGTATTTTTGAATAGAATTTCATGCTGTTTACCCCTGGAATTCAATGTGGCATTGAACACTTGGTGGCATTCTAATTTGAAAGAAAAACCTTTTACAGAAACAAATCTTAATCCTTTGTGTTACGGCTCTTGGCTTGCTGTTCTGAAACGTATACTCTGGCTAGGGGACCTCCTTTGCTCATTTAGTGATGAGCCTCAATTGAGGATGACAAACTTGATGACAGCATTACAAACAGAGTGATTTAGAACAGATATCTTAGGGGGAAAAAACAGAACTCAGTCTTGCCATAGTGGGTTAATTAATATGTCCTGGACCCTTGAAATACATAGTCTTTCTGTTAACTGAAACAAGCCAGAAGCCTTCTCTGGAAGTTATCTGGTTGACTATGTTCTATTATCTGACTCTCTTCAAAGCGCTACGACTGGTTGTTTCATGACTGGTTACACTTAATTCTTAGAATCTGGAAATGTGAGGTCCAGAATTTACCTTTCTGTGCTTAAAGGATCTTGACTTGAGAAGTTTTCACCATGAAATACTAACATTATAAACCCATGTGATCCCCATCCTCTCTGGTGGTCAAGACTTCTATAGGTGCTGGTGAGTTTTAGTGGCTAATGTTTACTCAGCCTTAAGTGACAGCCACTGTGCTCCTCCTCACTTCCTTGTGGAGAGATCATATGATGGTAACTGCTGCTGCCAGAGGTGAGGTCACCTGCACAGCTCAGGCAGAAATCTAAGCCTCTTGGTTCACTGGCACAGCACAAGGTTTTATTATCCGATTTCCAGAAACAACTAAGTATTTGAAAGCCAATTCTTTGAGAATAGTATTGATTAAGACTAATGTTTTAGAATGGGCTAGATCAGGACATGAATTCCAGTTCTACCTGCTGTTGTACATCTCAGTTTACTTTCCAAAGCCCCAGAAGAGTATACTTGGTGTATTTTCTAAGATTCGTGCCTGATAAAGTAAGCCTCCACCTTACCTCCTGGGGGTTTTCAAGAGTAGATAGATTAGCAAGTCTGCCCACATGCAGAGTCTAGACAACAGAATAGTGGATCTGCATGCACAGTGGGAAGAGCAGCCCACTGCCTCAGAACCCTGGTAATTCACTAACAAAGGAGTAAACCAGGTTTACTGTCACTGACCATGGTAGAAGAGCTAGAGGAGAAATTGGCAACATCTCTACAATAGATATTACAAATTCTATTATAATTCATCCAGAAAGTGAATATTTGAAAAGTCTTATAGCCACTCACTTGGACACTTGAGTTTTACAAATGAGAAAGTAGAGGCCCAGAGAGGTTCATTTTGGAGAATTCACATAAACAAAGGCAGTAGACAGAACTGAACCCAGGTCAAATTAGGCACATATTTCCTTCCAGTATTCTGAAATTAGGAGGCATTGGTGATTCTGAGTGTGTGTTATGTTTGCCACCAAAAATGTAAACAGAAAACATCATTCTAGAATTTGAATTTGGCTAGGGATCCACAAAAGAACCTAAACTACTGAGGCACTGGTGCCCTTAGCAGCATGGCTAGCACTCTGTGAAAGAGAAAAGTCCTGGAGTATGTAAACAAAGCTCATTTATAAATATAAAATAGGCGTTTCTTAGTCATCCTCCCCAGTCTAAAGACTGCCCTTAGCCAGCTATGCTTGGGTCGCATAGTGAACTCATCCCCAAAGCAGGTGGGATGACCATGGACAGGTGCACCCACTAACTCTGTATAAGCCATGCCAACAATGAATAAGATGGAAATAATCCTTCTGACACATTCAATACCTAAATTACTCTGCCTGGCTGGTGAAACTCAAATACTAGCTCTCCATGGTGTGCTCCATCTTACTACGAACACACCCACTCTCTGCAGGCTCAGAAAATGAACCTTGAATTATTTCTCTCTTCTTAACAACAAAGATGAAAAGGAGAGTTTAGCATTATACACTTGAGATTAAAAAACAAAACAAAAGCAAAAACATTATAGGGAAGAATGTAGTATATCTATATATTTAAAGGTTAGTATTTCAACTGAACCAATTTATTGCTTTATTTCATTTAAAATTTAATCTTTCTGGGAAATGCTGATCTCTAGGATTCAGTATAGCCAGAAAGAGAGAACAAACACTCTGTTCCTTTCTCATAGATAAACATTAATATTTATATGAACTTAATACTATTATTTCAAAGGAGAATAAAGCTAAAAACTTCTATGAGGATTGTATCACCGAGTTCACTGGCTATAATGTTAAATATTCTTGTGTAATGCAGCTCAGGGCCTTGAAAAGAGGATTAATCAGCATGAGGTTTCAATTAGTTCTTTCAACTTATTCTGAGTTTAAATAGGTGGATCAGAATAGGTTTTCAGGCTTCACTGGAGAAGGTAACATTTGAGCAGAAGCTTGAAGTGGGTGAGGGAGCTAGTCATGTGTATATCAGGAGAAGAACATTTTAGTTGCTAATCTTGATCCAACCAAAGGCCCCTTGGTCTTGGCCCCAATGCATAGTCCTATCCACATGCTGTTGGCTTCATTCCAGCATTGTTCAGTATAACTAATACTATGGCCATCCCACTAAGTTAATGCTCATTAAAGGGCTTTAGGCACTACATGTATGGTGACTCTTATATTAGTCTGGAGATGCTAAGATCTATGAAGACCAAGTCCTTATCTTAGTGAAAATGATATTGTTGGCTTTCCCACTAGTTTTATAACCACTTTAATTCATCACTCAAAATGAACTCTGAAATCCACCAGAAAGTAAAATTCTCCAGCACTTCCATCATACTCTAGACATGCAGAGTAAGTATAGAATATACAGAATGAAAGCAAGTGGCACCATGAAGGTCACTGGGAAGAAAGGAATTAGTAGGCAGCCTCTGATAATATACACAGTCAACATGAAACTAGAAAGGCCATGGTGGGATAATCTGAGACTGGGGCTAGTCAATGGTATAATTACAAGATGCCCTGCAGAACATGTTTCTAGTGGCTGAGGTTTCAGCGACTATGAGTTCCCCCTCACTGACCAATGTATGGCCACAGATGTCAATAGAAAGGCATATATATAGGAGTGATTTGTGTATCTTAGCCATTTGAAGGCTTTGATCTTCCAACACTATGCTCTTCCTTGAGTAAATATTTAATCTGTGCAGTCTACTGCTTGAGGAAAGAAGCCAGCAATGTGAACAGCATTTCATTTTCTGCTACTGCTCTTCCATTTGATGAGGAAGTGGAGTCCTTCCTGAGTTCCTTCTACTGAAGAGCAAGCACTGCTTATGCCTGTGGATCAGTACTAAGCAAAAGTACTCATATTTTGTGTGACTTTCATCCCACAGAAGGTACTTAGATCTAAGAGTCTCATGAGTAATCACTCCAATCTTTGTCATCTCTGAAATACTGATTAGGATTTTCTAGGCAAAAATCTTCTGCCTAGAAGGGTCAAATTAGGTGTCACTACACTCATGGACTGATGTTGGCGAAATAAATCTTGGGTTCTAAGGTCAGGGGCTCCCAGAGGCCAAATAACAAGATGACAATCATCTTTCTGTGGAGTACAACAGTGTAATTCTAGTTCACCATCACAGAGCTTCAGTGGCAAAAGATATATATATTATTACAAATGGCTCCAGCCATCCCTAGTTTACCCTACAAATAAGAACTAACACTATCCTTCCCTGAATCAGACACTTAGATAAATATGTAAGAGTGTACATCCGTTTGAATTCTGCTGTGAAGTTTTTGGCACGGAAAACTTCCCTAAGTTTGACTTCCTTGTATGCTAAATTTAAAATAATGATCTTTTGTTGATTGGGATTTTGCAAGCAGTGAACTTAAAAATGCTTTTGAAAAGTTCAAAGCTGGTATGTGATGGCACATGCCTCTTATCCTAACACTTAGGAGGCTGAGGGAAGACAGTTCAAGACCAGCATGGGTTACAGAGGCCTGCCTGAGCTATGTAATGAGATCCTGCCTCAAAAATAAATGAATAAATAAATAGTAAAATAAGAGGAACAGAAAAGTGCCTGGAGCTCCCCTTCAGACTAAAACAAAGGTCTAACTTCTTGTGACCCAGGTGTCCCTGGGCTCAATAATAAGAGTGTTTGGAGATCTGGCTCAGGAGAGAGTAAACAGACTACAATAAAGGAAGGGCAAGCTACTGGGGAGGGCAGCCAATGCAGGTTAATCATTCTCAGGATTAAGTGTCTTATTTCTCTTTCATAACATAGGCTTGACAAGCTGGAAGTGAACCCAGCAGAGCACAAAGCACCATTCGTGGTTAAAAGGAAATGATGTGACAGGGAGAAGCCTGCTCCCCTTGCCTTATGTCCATCCCTTAAGTTGTCTCTTTAAGAGTCTTTCTTTAAACAAAATTGGGGTGGTAGGCCAGTGAAGTGGGTTGTATAGAGATTTGATTATTATGATTTCTGCCTATGTAACTTCTTACAGAGTGGATGAATGAGCTCCCACAAGCTTGTGGATTCTGTAGGGGTGCTTTCGCAAGCCTCTAAGTCCTGGTCTTAGCTGTTTGCAAACAGTTATGCTGTCTTTTCATCTAGTTAAGCTTCTTATTCCCCCAAGTTAAAAAACAGCAATTGTGAATTGGGCCCTGACTAATGAAGAGACAAACTCCAGCTCTCCTTTCCTTAATATATTTATATTTCTCAAAATGATCAGCATTTGAGCCAAGAAGAACTGGACAAACACATTTGTAGCTGATTAAGAATGTAAGGACAGAAAAACTATGAACTATGGGCGCCACGTTCTCCTCTCTGCAACTGACAATGTGTTTCCTAACCATTGCTAAGTGAGAACTCTGCTTGCAGAGGGGAGGGAAGGGACAAAGTGAAATTTAAGAAGGTGCTATTCAACCGAAGACCTAACAGACCAGTGAAAGCAAACTGACATTGTATAATGGGGCTGGGGTGTGGATCAGTTAGTTGAGTGACTGCCTAGCATGTAAGCATGGGGAAAAAAGAAAGAAAAAGGAAGCAAAAGAGAAAAGAAGAGGGGAGAGGAACAGTAAAATTGCCTGCAGTGGATGTACACATGTAAAGTGGCTATGACAGAGCTGAGTTTTTAAAATTTCCATCAACCTAAATTACTAATGTAGAACATAGTACATAAGAGGAATAATAACTCGTGTCTATACCAAAGTATTTAATACTTTTCCTTTAAAAAAATAAAATTTCTAGTGAAAACCTGTATGGTCCTAAACCTTTTGTTTCTCATCAAGGAAGATTTAACTGCAGAAATACCTAATTTCTTTTCCATTCTGTCCCTGCTCTTACAAAATAAGAGAAAACGACAGATCAATAACTCAAATCCTCTTCCAGAGAAAGAAAAAACTCATGTCTGCATCTGGGCTGTCAGGCTGAGGACCGGTCAGAGCCCTGTTCACACAGGAAGCCAAGACTTCTGCACTTGTGGGTGGAGGCGGAGCCTGGATGCCCTGCCCAGGGGCTTTTGTTCCAGGGGTCTCACCAGATGAAAAGTCTCTTTTTTTCTGCCCAAAGTTCAAGTTTCTATTTCCTGAAACTCTAGTGTAAAATTCAACAAAACCACCACTCCCCATACATTTTGTTTGCTTCTTTTACATCAGGCTTGTGTGTTCAAAAATGAGAAGACAAAAGTTTCATGAGCTTTTCCAAACTGCAACTTGCTGTTTACAATTATGATAAATAGACTCTAAGGGTCCAGCACTTAGAACGGTGATAGAAATTATGTTAAAACTGTGAGATGAATTATGTTGTTACCTTTACAAGACTGTTTACAAGGTCAACTAGAATGAGGAAACGCTCATGATGTGAGGGGCTGAAGAGATGGCTCAGTGAGCACTGACTGCTCTTCCAGGGGACCCAGGTTCATGTCCCAGCTCCCACGCAGTGGCTCACAACCAGAATTAGCACCAGTCCAGTGGATTGGATGCCCTTCTCTGGCTTTCACAAGTACTATACGCATGTGGTACACACACATAAATTAAAATATCCATACCCATAAAAATAAATAAAATCTAAAAAAATTCATGTGAACTATGAGCTGAATTAGGTAAAATATTTAAATTGTATAAAATATTTCTAGAAAGAAATACAACAGATGCTTTCAATAGTAGTGATTTCAGGGTGAGGCTTTAGGTGATGAATTTTTATGGCAGCTTCATTGAGATACCATTCACCTTCCAAACAATTCACCCATTGAAAGCATTTCAACAGTTTTACAGCTATTCATAGAGCTATGCAATCATTATCACCATCTACTTCACAGGGTTGCAAGTATAGTCAGGAATGGAACACCTACTTACCATGTAGGAAGCCCTAGATTGGAGCCCTAGAACTAAGGAAGGGAGAGGGGGAGGGAATGGGGAAAGGAGGGAATGCACGAGGGATACAGGGTCTATGTGTTCTAGCTGTTGCCCACAGATCTCCTTCCCCAGTACGAAGCAACTACCAACCTCAGTTTTGCTCGTCAGACTTTCTTGACATCATATAAACTTCTGCTCTTTGTTTTCAAGGTACATCCATATTATACCATGTACTCATAATTCATTTCTTTCTATTGTTGAACAACATGGCATTGTATGTGTGTGCCATGTTTTGTTAATTCATTCATCATCGATGAACATTTAGCTTGTTTCAACATTTTTTGACATTCTGAATAATGCTACCAACATTTTTGTACAACTTATTCAGGTATACTAGGGTCATCCAAGAAGTTTATATGTGATTTTATTTAAACTTTTGTTCTTCCACACTTTCTATAAGGAACAGATAGTAATATCAGTATTAGGAAAAAATTACTAATAGGGAAAATATCCCTGTGTGCCAGTATTTCCTCTAAACTGTCATCTCTCCCCATCTCAAGCCAGATACTTTGTAGTTAATTAACTAAAATGTTCTTAATGAATGTTTGCTCTGAACTGGACCCTATACTGGGCAAATTAGAGGATACAAAACAAAACAAAACAAAACAAAACAAAACAAAACAAAACAAAAAAACACAGGAAACGAAGACTTTGCTTTCAAACAAGGGATGCTGCTAAACTCCAGGGGAGGGGAGATGCTTTCAAGGGAAAACCACCTCACAGACACAGGAATAAAAGAGCAGAGTAAATTCTAGTTGAATTGGTCCCTTTTAATTGCAACCCCTGGTACTGAAGAGTGAACCATTCTATCATCCAACATGAAACCAAGTCTTATCTGCCTGTGCTGCATCAGGGCATCATTACAGTCCTGTTGAAAAGGTTTCTTCCTGTCTCCCCAATGAAGAAACAACCAAGGCAGGGAGATTTTTTAAAGGCTCTTCCGCCACAGCTAAGATTCTATAGAACAGTGTAATTTTTTTTTTTGCAAATATACATTTATATACATTGTATAGAACAGTGGTTTTTTTTGCAAACATATATTTATATACATACATATACAAATAAGATTTGTTTCATTTAGAAAATGTTGGGCTCTAGCAAAAGGTGTTATACAGGCTAATGAGGGAGAAAAGCTACCAACAGTTTTTCCCAGCTGTTAACTCTGTGAGCTACAATAAGAGTAGGCATGACAAATTATGCCCATGGATGGATACTAGAGTGGCATGAATGTTACGGAGGTAACCAACCACTTTCTGATTGGATTTAAGGTCCACTCTACAGGAAGGAATGCATCCCTGGTACTGTAAATCTGGTCAAAGAACTCATGGTTGGTGAACTCATAAACCCCAGGGGTGAACCAACAATTATTATTTTGCCAAATGATCATAATATCAAATTGCTCTCTACATTTGTTCTCAGTTGTCAGCCCTCATCAGAGAAGCTTCTTCATGCAATGGATAGTAACAAATGCAGAAACTCACAGTTAAAGTGAGGAGAATGGATGCCAGTTGAGTGCTCAGCCACACATGGAACATGTACACCATAACCTCTCCCCAAGGCTTGAGAGCACCACACAAGAGAGGCAGAAAGACTGCAAAAGCCAGAGATCTGAGAAGACAGAGTAAAACAGTCTCTTCTGGACATGGCCAGGCCTATACTCATGAACTCACAACCACTATGGTTGCCTGAACAAGACTGGCGACAGAACAAGCCAATCAACATTCTAGCATGAAGTGGGAGGAGAATGTTGAGATCCCTTCCTCTAATTGAGGCGCTACGGAGTTCGTGGTTTCTGGAAGTAGATCAGTTTCTCATGTGACTCCCGATGGGTCAACCATACCCCACTGGATGACTCCACACACATGAGTAAATGGACAGCCCAAATTGGACTTGGTGGGTTATTTTTTTTAAAAAAGAGGATACACAGGGGATTGGGAGTGTATCTTAGAGGAGTTATGGGAAGGAGTAGAAATACATTGTGTGCTTGTATAAATTTGCCGAAGAATAAATAAAAGTGTGGTATTTTTTGATAAAAAAAAAGGTTGGGCTGGTAGGAAGGGCACAAGCAAGTGGTGGTATGGCTGGAAGATGACCAAGGAGTCCACGGAGAATTTCTAGTGCAAACTACTCCAATCTGTTAAAATAAATCTACTAATTCAAAATGTACCTATCTCAACTACATTGTAAGAATCTCACATGAATGAACATCACTGTTGCTCCTCAGGTCACCTAGGCCACTGGGAAACATAATTCACCTGGACTTAGCAACATATAGTTAGGGAGTTGCGTCTGATACACAGTATCAGACTGAGAGAAGGAGATATGTTTTTTCTTTATCTTTTTCTCTAGCCTACCATTCCTCCTTTTTTCTTTTCTGAGACAGAGTCTCCCTGTTAAAGACCACTTGTTTTACCTCTGTCTCTGGCTGGGAGTTAGCTTTTCTAAACATAAAATTCTAATTTAAATGTACTTAAAGGTTCTAAAGAATAAGACACAGAACATTAAGGTTTTATATCTTAAGGAACAGATGAACGGAAAAATCAAATTACACAATTTGAATAGCCGGTAATAGAAAACAAAGCTTATGGGGCTAGAGAGATGGCTCAGCGGTTAAGAGCACTGGCTGCTCTTCTAGAGGTCCTGAGTTCAATTCCCAGCAACCACATGGTGGCTTACAACCATCTATAATGGGATCTGATGCCCTCTTCTGGTGTGTCTGAGGACAGCTACAGTGTACTCACATAAAATAAATTTAAAAAAGAAAAGAAAGGTTATAACAGTCCTAGCTAAGGAAATGACTTGAGTACCAAATAATAACAATAAAACCAACCAAACAACAACAACATCAAAATAAAGCAGTATACATTAGGAAGCTGCAGCCTGTCCCAATAGAACTCTGGACTGGGCATCCTTTGCCCTTTCCACTGTATCCTTCCCTGAAACTACACTAGCACATAAACCGTGTGTTGCCACCATAAAGAAAATGCTCTTGGTTTAAAAAGAAAAGAGGCCAGCATTTGTTGCACTCTATGCCTGTTGAGGTTCCAGGGCCAAGACCACAATAAACTGCATTACATTGATTAGGAAAATAACAATAGCTAAAGTAATCCCTCCTAAAAACTAATAGGAGAGTTCCAGGAACAGAATGCTCTGGTAGACATGTGCCCATGTCCCAGGACCTGGAATAAAGGTAGATTTTAAAGGGCAAGTCTGAAATGTATTTGCTGAAAACAACTTGCCTTGCTAAACCTGGTTTTTTTCATAGCGATTATGCCCTCAATTTCATGAACATCGTGTTTTCTTGGAAAGGAAAAAGAAATAAAAAAAAAAAAAAAAAAAAAACCCTGTTTTTGTAGTAATTGCACATCAATACCAGAGACCTATTATTTCTATTAAGTTAATTAACCTATTTTTGAAAAGTATACAAAATAGGTCACTTAAGTGGGTGTGACCTTACCCAGTGAACTATGCTTTTAAACTGTCTCCAACTATTAAGATTTATAGACCCCTTTATCAACATCTTGGTTTGAAAAGGCTGGCTGAGTGAAAGGCATGCAGCACCAGGCTAAAACGGCTTTGGTCTCTATCAATCAGCCCATTATAACTTAATGATATTTAGATGATGTGATTAGATTTTCAAATTGAATGCTGTTTAATCTACATTCCAGAGTGCTTATGTAATTGTGCCACATTTCTAAGACTCAGGCACACAGTCTGAAGGAGAGAAATTTGTATCTGAGATCAATTCAAATACTGTTCTTCTCAGTCTGGGAAAGAAGAGAAGTACTTAGCCATGGGAGGATTTGGGAGGGGTCAGAACAGCAAAAAATAACTTCTAAATCATTATTCATATCATCATTGAAAGCATGACTAGCTTCTGCATCACTGAGTGGCATGCTGGGTAATGAACAAAAGTCCTGCCTTGTATTTTGTTCCCAATTTGATGGAATACAATTTCAATAGAGAAGAGTTTCTATTAAGTGTAATAAAGTTCCAGGTACAAAGTGGTCATTCCTTTGGATTCTTCTCATCCAAGGGTCTCTGCTTCTGTACCACAATGGCTAGTCCATATTAGTGATGACATTTGTGCTCTAAATAACATCAAGTGACTAAAATCACAGCCGGCACTTGCGAGCTCTCATATTCTTAGAAACCAGCTTGCCGAGAGTGTACAAATTAACAGGCAAACCAAGCTTCAGAAGCTAGCCGTAGAATCTGTAAGCTTGCATTATACACACATGACATTTCTGTTCTTTCAAGACTTTCCTCACCCTTTAAGGCCCATTGGTGACCCAGGCCCTTAAAGTCTGTCAAGAAACTTTCAGTGGAGGAGTGCAAGCCCTTTGGCACTTTAACACATCCTGGGAGGGGGAACTGGAGGCTTCTTGTTTTGTCTTTGAAGTTCCTAGTTCTGTTTCTAGCTCTCCTTTCCTTTTACACATGTCCCTGGTTTGCTTCACTCTAAAGAAACCTAGTTCCTTGTAATTTCCTCTTTACCTTGTTATTCTTCTTTTTCTCACCAGCTTCCTATCTTTGTATAATTCCTTTTGCAGAAAGACTTTCTTGTCTCCTTGGGTTCAAGTCCTACGTACACTTCACAAGTTTAGATGTTTTGTCCCACATAATCTTAGCTATTTGGCTTCTGGAAAAATGGATCTAAAGAAGTTGTAAACTCAAAGACACCAGATATAGTGAAGTTAGGGCTCAGAAAAGTACTGAATCTGAACTGAACCAAAACATGACAGAGATACTTGGAAGTTCCCCCACAAAACAAACTATGAAGCCTATGGGTGGGTATAGGGATCAGAAACCTTCCTACTGGCCCTCCAACCACATCCATTAAGTAAAGACCCAGTCTACCCATCTCATCAAATCCTAATCTGAATTCTTAAGCCATTTCACTCTGACACGGGAAAGGAAGTGTATCTGAGCAGGAAGTCACATTGCAGGCTTTATTCCATTTAATCTATCAAGCGCCTCCCATCCCGGTCTCAACCACTGATCCGAACATGAAAATGCAAAACTGTACAAGATAAATTCCCTCAGGCAATGGATTAGGGAAAGACAAGGGCAAATGTAGTGGCTTTACAGTAACTTTGAGAGAAGAATACACACTATAAGATGGGAATCAAAGATGTAGTAACCAATTTCATTTGAGTCACAAAAGCTTTCATGTTGAAAGTTTTTTTTTTTTTTTAAATTAAATAAGGCGGGGTTTAGGGTGACAACAAAGGCTCCAAGCAGAGGTGAGGACAACACAGGGGAAAATCATTAGGATCCCAGTAGCCAACACAGGTGTAATTTTTATCGCTCAGCTCACAAGGAGCCACCACAGGCCTGACGTCAAGACAGCATACGTGCATTCTGGAAAAGGAAAACTGAATGTAACATGGAGATAGCGATGCAATAAGACGGGTGTCAGGGAGATATGAGCACAGCCTGATGAAAGTCATAACCTGAGTGGACAGGAGGGACACAAAACATCAAGGTGGTCAAAGGTTCAGTCATTAAGAGACTATGGTGAGGCTTGGCCGTGTTGAGACGGTGGGTGGTGATACCCATTTGAGAGAAAAAATAAATTCAGAAACAGGAAATTACATTTATATGAGACTCTAGAAATTATTATAGCACATTCAAATAGAGAAGTTACCCGGTTAGTTGGATTTATATGTCTGGAGATTGGGAAAAAGATATGGTATAGAAACACAGATGAGGTGATCAGTCGCAGATTACTGCTCACTGGCATTGTGAGTTTTACAATATTTTGAATAGTCTCCCCCTTATCACTTTAGTTAGCCTAATCAATCATCTATAAGCACAAATACATTGAAGATGCAACCAGATGTATAGCTAAAAGGATCTTACGTGAAGAGATGATATAGATAGTAAGACAGCTCCTCCAGAAAGTTATGCTATGGATTTTACTACAATCTGGTTCTAATTTAAGTAGAGTCTCAGTCTCAGCTACTTTGAAGGCAGAAGCAGAAGCGTAGCTTTAGCATAAGAGTTCGGTAGGGGCCTGGGTTACACAGCAAGGCCCTACCTTTAGAAAATAAAAAGAAGTAAATATAATATAAAATTACAAGAAATATTAGTAAATGTAATAGAAACTAATAAGCAGTATGGAAGAAAGATTCACTCCAGTGTACCTAAACAGTAGTAGTAGGAGGAAGAGTTTTCACCCTTCAACCTACAAGAATGTGCTATTTTCTCTCATTGGTGTCAAGGACATACTTGTCAGGTAGGTAAATGAACCTGGAACTTCTCTGTATAGCTGCAGAAACTAAAACATAAAAAGAGAAGAAGAAATGCACCTGGCCTCCAGCAGGTCATTAACAGAACTGGAAGACAACACACATCTCCAGCTCTGCTTTGCACTGTCTCCTCCACACTATGAACGTCAGCCATCACTCCTGGAATGTTACCACTCAGTACCCGGCACTACAGTCATGGCACTGTGCCAGAGCACTCTTATGGAATGAGATGCTAACACAGAAATTATTCTAAATGGAGACGTGTAGAAAAGGCATTTTTCTCTAAGGCATGCCAGCTATTTTTTTTTTTTTTTTAAATGCTCGATGCTTAGTAAACTAGGATTATTACATAGCACGGGAAACTAAAAAGAATTTCATAAGCTACTTGCAGATACAAAGCCAATGGAAAAGACACTACATTTGGTAAGGCATGCATATTTTGACCAAAGTAAAGAGGAAAGTTTAATGATAGAAAAGGTGATGGGAAATAGCGGTACTGGGTCACCAGGAAAATCTAGTCCAGGCTTGGACTGAATGAAAATTCTTTGATGTAATAGTGCTGTGTTACCTAGTATGAATTAAGCAGTTCAGTTCTCACTAGTTCTCACCAGGCAAGCATGACATCACAAAATAAACAGTTCAATAGTTAATGGAATCCTTTGCCTCAAAGACAAAAATCTAGACAGGAATGAATTTCTGTTACCTACCCCTCTTACTAGTATAAAAGGAAACCATTTTCTCAGGGCTCCATCCAAATCAAGCGTTTAGAAGGTTATTATCTCTGTATAGGAAAGGCTACATGCAGCTGGGCAGTCTTCCTTCTGGGATGAACTATAGAGGTTTCCAGGTCTGTACACAGTGCTAACTGATACAACGTTCCCAATGAGTTACTCATGGTACATAAGAATAAATCTCATTTTAAAGTGATTTTCACAATCTCCCTACAAAATGACATCTGAAAGCACTTAAGAGATACACTTATACCCCTGGTGGTTAAAAAAAGGGTAGAAAATCCTCTCTGTCTTATTTCATAAAGGTTATTGAAAATGCCATGTGATTAATATTATTTATTTGGCACTGGGTTAAACTCCAAAGATAACACTTAACCACTCTCTGTTTACCAAGTTAATCACCAGATTTGTCTACTTTATCTGATTTACTGAGACAAATACTTTGAGTGTCTGAAATGTTTTATCTGGCCCTGGGAAAGGAAAACGAAAGGAGTGTTGTGCATTTATTAATAGATAAGTGCAAACAGGCCCTATCCTATCAAATGAACGACTAGGACCTTTGGCCACTGTTTACTGAAAATAAAATTAGCCTTGGCTGGCAGGTACTTATCAGCTCTGAGAATAATTAACTACTCACATCTGGAGCCATTACCTTTGGTAAGGGTTATATTTCCTGACCAGCTAACCCCCTAACATACTACTGGGATGCAGTCTTCATTCCCATGCAGTCTGCTGGCAGGACCAAGAGCACCTCCACAAGCTGTTTCCCCTCCTCAACTCAACAAAAAGACATTTTCAGAAGTCCAAAGAATATCGCCAAGACAGGCTGGTTCCCACAGGATGCTTACCAACTCAGCACCGGGAATTCCCTGCCCCATGGAGTCCTGAGAACTTTGTAAACAAACAGGGGTCAGTTTGAGTTAATCAATAATAACATTTTGTACTTTAAATTTTGTTTTTGTGGTTTTTCAAGGACTTCAGGGAACTTCATTGTGTAGAATAACATGAGTACAGTGTTCAAGGTTCAAGAAGCCCAGGATGGAAAACAGTAATAAACTAGGTACCTCATGCCTACTTTATTTGTTTTCTATTCTAGAAATTCCCTTACTGGGCAATAATTTTCACAATTTCATTAAAGCGAAGGAAATGCTCCGGGGCATTCACATAAATAAGCAATACATAATATGTGCTTTTATATTTATGCAACAGGGATCAAGAGGCAGGAAACTCAGGGCCTCTGCAATATGCTTGCTGTGAAATCCTAAACAAGTCACTTGACAAGTGACTCATATCTATGCTCTGTAAAGGCTACACTGCAATGCTGGCCTAAGGAGTGACTTCTGACAGTGCCAGAATCAAAGATAAAAAATGCCAGCTCTTCTCTGAACCACCACTGAAAGAACATACTCGGTGGACCTAGGCCACCCCGCACACTTGTAGCAGATGTGCAGCTTGACCTTCATGTGGCTCCTGAGCAATTGGAATGGGGGTTATCCCAAAAGCTGTTACCTGTACTGGGATATGTTCTTCTAGCTGGGCTGCCTTGTCTAGCCTCAGTGGCAGAGGAAGTGCCTAGCCTCGAAGAGACTTGAAGTGCCAGGCTGGGGAGGATACCCAGGGGGAGACACCTACTTGGAGAAAAAGGAAATGGGGGAAGGATTGGGGGGGGGGGGCGTGAATGGGAGTGGGGCAGTGACCAGAATGTAAATCAGGCATAAGTTAAAAAAAAAAAAAAATTTAAACTAAATTAAAAAAAAACAAAACTTAAAAAAAAAAAAAGCCAGTTCTTCAAGACCGTTTTCTCACAGAAAATAGTAAGCTTGTATCAATTAAAAAAAAAAAAAAAGGTGCCATTTTAACTTACACCATTTATTAAGGTATTTTTCTGACATGTTTTACAGATAAATGTTGCTCCTCCTAATGCAACAAAGGAGTGTGTATGAAAACCATGGGTAATCTGAAGATCAGCAGCTGCCCTGTTTCTAAGGAAACTGCAAATTGAATTCTATTAACAATGAATAGATGGTCTCTCCAAACACACAAGCCTTCTAACACACACTAGGTGGGTGGACATCAGATACCTTAGTAGATGAGGACATGAACTAAGAAGCTGGGAAGTCTAAGGATATGGAGCCAGTAATTAGGGGCTGAGAAACAGAAGAAGGTAGGAATAATAGGCAAGAAGGGAATTTAATACTGAGGAGGGACGGGAGGCCAAAGAAAAGCAGAAGAAACAGAAAAAACAACCCAGTGAGCATTCTGGGATTAAGTAGTACAGTCGGGTGAAGCAGGGGGCCACACCATGGGTGTCAGGGGAGTATCGAGGGGTAAGAAGTGGAAGGAGACTCAGCCATGTGAAATAGCAAGGCAAGTACGAATTACTGGTCGAAATCAGAGAGAATGTTAGTTGCTCTGGATAGGGCCCAACAGGGACAGAAAAGAAGCCAAATGGAATACATTAATAATTTTAAGCAGGAGCAGCCGTGAGGATTTAGAATGTAGCACTAAGAGATTATTTGTATAAAACTGGCAGAAATAGAAAATGCTAACCCTCAAATCGAACTCCAACAATAACTTTGAGTTACTGGATTGTGGAAATTTTCTTATGCAAACCCATCTGTGGTATCACTTCAACTATTTACTGGAAAACTAGCTGTGGCTTGACTACAGATAGCCCTCCCAGGTTTCATTCAGATATATCTGCTCAACTCAAGAAGCAAGGAGGCAAACAGTTTCAACTATTTTCATGTCACCAAACAAGGAGGTTGGGTAGACTATCTTTTATTTTCCTGATGTAATTGTCCTCTGGAGGCTTACAACCGCCATCGGCTAACCTAGGCCTAGTCCTGGAAGCTTCTAGCCTCTGTACAATCTTATCTGGGCCTAGAATGTTTTTAGCCTCTTAGCTTACTACTGAACAAGCTCACCCTTGCTAGTTCTTTCTGAGTTCTAGCTGGCTGGTTCAACTCACCTGTTCTGGCTCAAAACTCCTCTCCAAGCTGATTGATTCAAACTTCTCTCTGAATTGCCCTGCTTGCCCTCAAACTAACTCTAGCAATCAAATCTTCTAATCTTCTGCCTCCTTCTCACTCTCTGGCTCATTCTGTCTTACCTGTATCTAGATTGTTCTCTCTTCAACCTGTCTCTGAAAACTCTCCCAGTTAAACTACCTCTGAATTCCATGAGCTGACTGACCAGAACTGAGTGCTAAGATTAAAGACATGTACCACCAACCCTGGGCCTAACCACCCCTGAATCTAACCACCCCTGGACCTAAGCTTTTCTTCTTCCACGCAGCACCTGCTTTTACATGGCCACCTTTAGCTCACAGAGTCATGGCGACATCACAAAGCACTGGCTGGTAGCACCAAACACTCTGACCACTGTCTAGCATGCTAAAAACCTTTATTGCCATCAAAATTTAAAAACAAAACAAAACATGCTCTGGCTAATTTCCCCCTCAAATGTAGAATATTACCTGTCTTACCACATTAAGACAAAATCTCATTCTTCTCATGCTATAGCCCAGGCTGGTCTTGAATTCACTATAATTAACAATAATTCTCCTGTCTCCTAAATGCTATAGGCTTGATCCACCACATCTGAGCTTAGATTTGTATTTTGATGAAAAAATTATATGGCTTATATCTTTAATAAAAATTACTTCTGAGTAGTTAGCTAACACGTATAAATTAAGTTTTAAAGTAATTTATGCTCTATTTAAATTTACTCATTAAATGAGAATCAACATAAAGCTATGGAAATTAAAGTAAATTGATTAGCGAAGCTAATTTTACTTAGTTGTTAGAATTATTTCAATCTTGTTCAATATTAATTCTTTTTTTTTTTTTTAAATTTAGGTTAATGGCAATTAGTCTAGAAATAGAACCTAGAAAAGTAGAGTTTCTTACTCTTGGCACTGTGAACATTGCAGGCTGGGTAAAGGCTTGGGAGGACCTGTGCAATGGAGGATGTTAAAAGCGTATCTGGCTCCGACCCACTAGCAGGCCTGCCACTTCCATGCATACTTACCACAACCAAAATCATCTGCAAAATTACCAAATGTCCTGGCAAAACCATTCCCTTGAAAAGCGATGCTATAAAGGAATGGCAACCATCACTGTTTCAAATGTCTTTAAATACAACAAAGCATCAGGAAAAGAGAAAGACTTGACATGTAGTCAGATATGAAGTGAAATTCACGATCTATCACTCACTGTCATTGTGGCCTTATGAAAATTAATTTATATAACCCCCAACCTCTGCAGAAGAGGAAGGGATTAATCACATTTGAGTATACATTTCTCTTTGCCGGCCCAGATACCATCCCCTAACCTATGCGTAGTACTGGGAACAGGCATGAGGGTCTTACACAAGCTACATATTCTAGTTTCACTTCTGTTGCTGCATTGAAATACCCTGATGAAGAGCAGCTTAGGGGAGAAAGGGTTTATGTGACCTCACAATTTAAGTCACCACCCACCATAGTAGAAGGCCAGGGTGGTGAGAACTTAAAACACTGTCACATCACATCTACAGTCAACAGCGGAGAGAAATGAATGCATGCATGTTTACTTCTCAACTTTGCTTTTTCTATAGAATTAAAGACCCAACCCCAGGTTATGGGATCACATACTTTTAATTTGGGGTTTCCTCAGGAATTAATGTAATCAAGACAACCCTCCACAGAGATGCCCACAGGCCAACCTGATTGAGAGCCTTTCCCAGGGAATTCTACCTGTGCCAAGGTGATAATTAAAACCAGCCACCACACCAGGCAAAGCTCTCTATGTTATATCCCTCCACCATCTTTTTATTTTTCACTTTGAGGCACAGTCTCTATAAGTTGTCCAGACTGGCCTTGGACTCTGTAGCTCAGATTGGACTTAAACAAAGAGATACTTCTAGCTCAGCTCCCCAATATCTACAATTGCAGACCAGGACCAACAGGCCCAGCTCTAGGACCCCTTTTGGGAGGGGCTTACAGTATCTTTTCCTCCTTTAGAAGAGTTACATCTCTTCTGTTCTTGGTCCTAAGACTCTGCCCCAAGGTAGAGCACAAGAAACATATTTGAACAGTGATGTAAGTATATCTTGAAGCCTCAAAGTCTGGCTCAGGGATGGGACTCGAGTTATGGTGGGCCAGTTAGACTCAACTCTGCAACGTCTTGCTGGAGCACTCAGGGGAGGATCTCTTCCTGCTCAGCTAGTATAATAGAGTATTAAGCATGGAGCTTCAAGGTAGGAAAAGAAGAAAGTAGAACCTGAAGAAATGGTGCTTAATGTTGCAAGTCAGGTCTATCCCCAGACACATCAGCAGTGATCAGTGACTTAATTCCTTCACTTTAAATCTGTGTGGTTTAGACTTGATCATTTGGGGGAAAAATTTTACCCAATACCTATGTCAAACATTTGTTGAGAGAACCAAGCACAGTAATGAAAGTAATAGGGCTATAAAGAACATCCTTCAATTGCTAATCCATACAAATCACACACACACACACACACACACACACACACACACACACACACACACACACACACACACACACGAATGTACACACACACGCACATGCAGAGAGAGAGAGAGAGAGAATACCAACTGGCTACAACTTCCTAATAAACTAGAAAATATCCCCCAAATGGCCATATTTATTTCAGAAGACTGATAGGAGGGATTTATAGTTGGTAAATTAAAGTAATAGAACCAGGACATGAATTAAGGATTTACTGATTAAGATAATTATTTAATACAATTTTTAAAAAATTAATGCTAAAAGTCCATGATAAAGACAGAGTCAGTATGACTAGGCTTTAATTTTGACTCAGGTGGCAATATAACTTGGCAAGGAATAGCAAAAACAATCACATTTCTAAGTTGTATGAAGTAGAGACATCGTCTAATGTTCAAAAGTAGAGTCTAAGATTCCGAAGCATGGGAGATGTAGCCTAATTAAGAATTCTGAGCTACAAGTGAAGAACCCCAGGTTCAAGTCCCAACTTTACCAGGCCTAAAGAATGCAGCAGTAACAAGTTACCTAGCCCTTTTGATCTTCAGAGTTTTCTTAAATAAACTGAAAGGCCTATACCTGGTTATTAGTTACACCTAGCTCTGAAGTTT
>CM052705.1:83585157-83645881 GCA_028551405.1 Uromys caudimaculatus | reverse complement strand
TTCAAGTCCCAACTTTACCAGGCCTAAAGAATGCAGCAGTAACAAGTTACCTAGCCCTTTTGATCTTCAGAGTTTTCTTAAATAAACTGAAAGGCCTATACCTGGTTATTAGTTACACCTAGCTCTGAAGTTTTACAATTCTACTGTAAAATTGATTGCTTTTGATGACTAGAAATAAATCACATCAAGTATGCTGTAATTCCTGTTCAACATTTGTGCGATCTGGGAGCTTATGAAATGACAAGTTTCAACTATTCAAGTCTAAGAAAATAAAACCCATGTTAAGCATTATTCAAAAAAAGCAGGGGGGGGGAGTGCTCTTACATGTTTCAAATGCCATTCAATTACAAGTCCGACAATAGAGAAGTCGGCAGCTTTGTGTTGTGTGGATTGGGTGGCATGGTTGATCTGTGTCTCTAAAAGCTGAAATAATTCACAAGGCCACCCACTGACAAGTCCATTGAAGCATAAAGTAATCGGGTTAATAAATAACTGCTTATAATTTCCAGATAGGAAAATGAAAATCTAAAGTCAACAACCACATGACAGGGTGATAAGCAGGAGCAAAAGTAAGAAAAAAGAAGAGCGATTTCTAACACGATGTCTGAGGTCAAAGTGCTGAAAAGTAGCAATGTCATAGCTGCAAACTATAAACACTGAATAAGAAAACTTAAAATTTGTGTTCTGGGTCCATGCTGATAAACTTTTATCAAACTTCTTGCTGAACTTTAAAAAGTAAAGAGATAAGTGAGCTCAGCAATTTTTAAACAAAACTCATAATGAAAACAGGAACTGCTTTTTAAAAAAAAAAAAAGTAAATATTTACATGCAAAATGTCAAGCATAGCAAAGCGCATATAACAGTGGAAGTGGCTGTCCATACATTAAAGTTGGTTTCAACAACTCCCACCTCACGGTCAATACAACTCACGGTCAGTACAACTCACCGTCAATACGATTCCCTCTAACTGCAGCACCTTACCTACTCTTGTGAAGAGATGCTCATCCTAAACTCAAATTATGCAAATCTTCTGGGAGCTTTAGTTTCCATATTTGAAAATACAAGCAATTATTCTAACCTCTACACGACATTGTGAAAAATGATCATGCATTTAAAGGTTCTTCTGATTATGTGATAGGTGATTGTTATGAAACAAGACAGGAAATGAAATTGACTGTTTATTAAATATGTCTATCTTCTAGGCAACATAATGAGTTTTGGGAAAATTTATTTTTCATTCTCCCAGCACTTCTGTGTGGCCACGGAAAATATTACCACTCACCTTAGCAGATATAGGAAATGAAGTAAATTATTCAACTCCTATCGAATGAAAATCAATAGTGAGGGCAAAAATAAATCCTTACTTTCTGATTCTCTACAGTCCATCATCATTGTGCACCATTTGTATTATTACTATATGAAAGCAACTCTTTTCTCTAAATGAAGGAGACTTGTGCTCTAAGGAGTTTTATATGTTTAAAAGAGACGCGTGTTATATAATCTGCGGGCGTTCGAATGCATTCACTGACTTTAAAGCTCACTTGTAGATTCATATAAGCACACTTCTTCCTTGGCTTGGCTTACCTAAAGAAGACAGCAAGAAATAAAGGGAGAAAATTAAACACACCCGTGCTCCACTAGAACTGAATAATTATAGCTTGCCATTTCATACGCCATTTCCTTGACTGATACAAAAATTACCTCAGTGTTACACTGAAGGATTATACCACTTGGACACACTCCATAATGCCACAGGCACAAGTGATTCAGCTTCCAGCTCAGAAAGTCCTTATGGCATTTACCAAGTCATTAGAACTTTGTATACTTTAGACATTTTCCTTCCGATTCATACAATGGTCTTGTTCACTGAGTTTAGTCAAGGCACGTTGGGATTGGGAAGAAGGGGGGGTGGATGCTGTTCAAAAGGTGTGGTGGGAAGTCCGTCATAAGCTAGTCTCCCTGAACGTTGTCTATTAGTCATCTCATGGAATATGCCAGAAGCAGAAGGATTTTCTTCTATGGTCTCTAGAAGAGCTGGCTGTGGTTGAGAACTGTCTTCCAGGACCATCACAGAGAACTCACAGCCCACTGAAGCCTCAAAGGAGTAGTTAACAGTACATAAGAGGGTGTCTTCTCCAGTAACTTCTCTCCAACTTGGAAAGTAATACTGTGGGTTTCTGACAAACCAAATATAAATTAACATTTAAAAAATCAACAAAACTAATAGGCTTAAGTCATATTTTAAAATTCATGGTTACCAACATCATTGTTTTGCTTTAGGATGTAGAGGGCCTGTAAACTGCTATTTCTAAAATACAACTGAAACTGGAACTAAAATCTATAGGCTCAGCTTCCATAATCCTAAAATCCAAAACAAGAGAACTTTCGAAAGGCATGATGAGGCCACAAGTGGAAAATGTCACACCTGACCTCTTGTGACAGGCTGACAGGCATGCTACAGGTATTGTATGAAATTATTGTCCAGGCCACGTGAAGGAGATACATATGAAACACAGGTGAACTGCACATTTAGATTTACTCCCCATTGCCATGATATATAATCCCATAGATGCAAATATTCCACAATCCAAAGAAGTCTGAAATTCAAAACGTTTCTGGGGCGCAGCGTTTCCGTGGTAGAAGGGGCAGTAAGCTGGCAGCCAGGCAGCCCAGGTTTGTCTTAATTCTGAACTTGCTAGTTTTGCTGGGTGAGGCTGAGACACTAGAACAGCAGCCTTTTCATCTATCAAATTACATGTGTGGTCTGAAATTTATCTGAGCTTTCCTTCACTTCTGAAATCCTTAGATTACCTAACTCAGTAACTGTTACTACTTGACTTCTATGTAGGATCTTCATTTTTCACAATGCCACTTATTGTGTAAAAATAGTTAAAATAAGCAAGACATTAAAGAAGATGAAGGACTGACACATAGTACTTGTTTGTAAATATGATTTAAAAAAAAAAATGGAGTTCAGAAGAAAAGTAAGGTTTTCTAGTTCTCGGAATTCTACGTACTCAGTCCTTCAGGCCATGTTCAGAGGTTCAGAACAGTCATGTATGGAGTGCTACCCTATAACAGGGTCTAAATATTTGAATATTTCATCTTTAGCCCTGTTGTTCCCCACCATCCCAACAGCAATACCCAAAGTAAGTCTTCCTTAGACTCTAATACCCCTTTGCATCAAAGAGATGGTAAGGAGTCAGATTGGGAACTCTTAATGCCGAAGGTTTTGACTTTCACGTAAAAGGGCCGCAAAACACTTCTGAAGGGAAAAAAATGTTATCAAAGATTCTATTTTGAAACTGTCAAGAAACTTGGGGGCATGCACCATTATCAATAAGGAAAATTTATGATTCACTGTAGCTCAAACACATGCTTTCCCAAATACTTGATGAATAAATAACACATAGTAGATAATGACCTTATTAGAATGAAAATTAAATATGACTTATCATAGAGCTTACACTAGGAAAAATACTCAAGCCTCTGAGAGCACTACATATGCATCTTAACTGCCAAATGACAAGACCCAAGCAGGGCCACATAAGTTACTATGAGCATCATATATGCTGGGGATGGTGTCTTCAAAGCCCCCCCCCCAACTTAAAAGAGGGCTCTTCCTAAAGACCAATGGAAGGCAGTGCAACTTTCCCCCACAAAAACAGAGAAAACTACCAGCAAAGTGATCTGGAATTTTGAAAAATTGAAATTCACAAGGTTTTCCTACTGGAGATGAACCTCTTTCTTATACTCTGTAAGGACTCCATCTGCAGCATCAACCTCAAACACTTGGTTCACAAAAAATGTGATGACGCAAGAAATTGTGTAGAAGCAAACAAACAAATAGAAACAGCCTCCTTTCTCTTGGGCTCAACAGAGCAGTGCTGGGAGTAAAGAGCTTGTTAAGGGCTTAGCTATTCACTGCACTTCAACACTCTGGGCCCCTCTTCTAAGTGGTACATGACAGGAAAGGGACTCTCCCATGGATCTAGCTCTTACTTCACTGGCTTCTAACACTGTTTGCTAATTAGTCATATAAGTGGGCACAGTAAAATCCAAACCTTCCTGCATTACTAATCAAGTTTAGATGACTCTGTACTGAGGACTTAGTCAAACCCAAACTCATACTTGTAAATTGCAAAAATCTGGGTTTATACTTTGCAATTAGTCACTGCTATTTATAAATGTGTCTGCTTTTGAAACTATTTATAAAGAGATAAAAGGTTGGATTTTACAGACACTGATTTAGCTGACATTACAAGGGGATGTAAGAACAAGAAAAAGATAATTTGAGTTACTTTAGGTTTTATTCTTGCACCCCCCAACCCATTTGGTTCCCAAAAGGAAATCCAAAATAACAAAACAAAATGAACAAAAACAAAAATCTCAGAGCCATTTACTGTTTCAGGGTCATAAACTCTGAACTATGACACCAACACAGATTTCTTCTTATGTAACACAGTCCACAAAACTTCCCATTCTAGTAGTGTAAGCATGTTTCATGGGTGTGGTCAGTGGTGCACAAGCAAACCTGTTATCTAAATATTTGGAGGATGTGTGTGGGAGGAAGTATATATTATTGTAATTCTGAAATTAATTCTTTTTCTAATTCTCAATTTAGGATAAAATATGAAGCTTCCGTCACTGATTCTTCTGTTTTGCTATGGTCATTTCTATACTACCACTAAAAACCTAAGGAGCCCTATGGAACTTTTGCTTCTGACCAAGTCCCTAGAAGAACAGGTACAAGGCAGACCCTTCTATGGCTCAGTTGTTAAGAAGACTGACTGTTCTTCCAGAGGTCCTGAGTTCAATTCTCATGCAACCACAAGGTGGCTCACAACCATCTGTGATGGGATCTGATGCCCTCTTCTGAAGACAGTTACAGTGTACTAATATAAATAAAATAAATAAGTAAATCTTAAAAAAAATCCCAACTCATATTGTTGTTGGTTTGAGACATATTGTTGAGGCAGGCCTTACATTCACTGTGTAGTTGAGGCTGACCTTGAACTCTGGATCATCTGACAACTACCTCCCAAGTGTTGGGATTACACATGTGTTTTCATCATATCTGGCATCAAAACAAATATATGTGTATATATATGTATATTTGTATTGTACACATATATTTGTGTACTTACACACGAAACATCTTTCACCCACAAAAATGGACAAAAAAGAAGGGCTGCCTAAAATATGATTCTGAAAATATGGAAGAACAATAAAATTCACCTAGAGTTGGGTATCCAACAAAAGTATCTTTTAAAAGCAAAGGTGACAGTTGGTAGCTTCTGGGAGAGGAGAAGTCAGTTTTCTTTAATGGTATGACTCCAGTGGGGCAAGCCACACTCCAAAGAGTAGTTCAGGAACAGAAAGTGGACTCCATGGATTTAAGGGATAAATAAAAGATGAGAATTCAAAGTTGAGTGGGCAGATAGGTGAAGGCAGAGAGGGCAGATCTGGGAGGAGCTGGGGGAGGAAGGTGAAGATGACCAAAATCATTTCATAAAATTCTCAAAGAATTGATGAAAAATTTTTTTAAAAAAGTTAAATAAACACTTTGAAACAACATCGATGAGTGAAATTAAACTAACATAATAATCCTGGCCTTATGTTGTAGGTCTAGTGACACATGCCTACCATACCAGCTACTAGGGAGACTGAGGTGGTAGGACCACAAGTTCAAGGCCAACCTAGGATACAGACTGAGTCTAAGGCCAGCAAATACAACTTAGTTAGATCAACTCAAAAAAAAGAAAAAGAAAAAAATATATAAAGGACAAAGGATACAACTCAGAGGTACACAATTTTGCCTAGTACAAGAAAGAAAGAAAGATGGGGGAAGGGAAGGAAGAACAGATGGAGAGAGGAAATCTTTGTTAAATGCCTATGATTCAGCAAATTGGTAAAAATAAAGGTGTACACAAAGGTATGGAATCACTGGAAATACTAACTTTTGACAACTATATATTTTTATTACTTAGATATATTTTAACAGCAGCTGACTGCCTAAGCAAAAGCATAGAGTAGGATTTATAACTCAGTAATAATTATGTTTAAGTTAGCTGAGGTGGGATGGCCACTCACAGTGGGCAGCACCATTCTCTGGATTGCAATCCTGGGCTGTATACAAAGAAGATCATGAACTGAGCACAAGAACTCATGGCTCTGCTTCCTGATTCAGGGTGGAATGCTGCCAGCAGCTTCAAGCTACAGCCATTTTGAGTTCTCTGTCCTGATGGACTCGTAACCTCAAACCAGAACCCTCTTCTCCCTTAATGTCTGAGTATGTCAACAGGGGAAGAGGTAAGACAGCAGCAAAGGAAGCACATAGGCAGCCTGAGCTTGGCACTGAGTCTTTTGATAGAACACCAAAAATACAATCTATGAAAAAAAAAAAAAGATAGATAGAATCTAACTAAAATAAATACTTCTCAGGGCTGGAGAGATGCCTCAATACTGCTTGCCCAGAGGACCCAAGTTCATTTCTCAACATCTACATCAGGTGGCTCACAACTGTCTGTAACTCCAGCTTTTGGCGGGGCTTCAACTCTTTCTTATGGCCTATACCATCACTCCTGCACATAAAAAGCAAATGTTAAAATGAAGAACAGATAATTCAAAGATTAGAAGAAATTGTTTTCAAAATGTATATATGATATTGGATTTATATATAAAATATACTGAAGATTAAAACTCAGAAATCAAAACAAAAGCTGAGGATATAGCTACATAGTACAGAACTTCCCTTTCTTACCCTCTCTCTTTCTTTTTTTCTTTCTGCTTTCTTATAATGTAAAAGGCCGTAGGTTAGTGAGTTCAATTCCCACTCCTACTAGTAGAAATTTTGTTTAATGATAAATAAGTATACCACACTAGAAAACTACAAGTTAACACAAAGTGAAACCACTTTTGTTGAGTATAATCTTTTGTAGTAGGACCTAATGATTTTTTGAATTTCCTCCACTTCTGGTGTTATGTCTCCCTTTTCATTTCTGATTTTGTTAAAGTGGATACTGCCTTTGTGCCCTGTAGTTAGTTTGGCTAGGGGTTTATCTATCTTGATTTTCTCAAAGAATCATCTTTTGGTTTTGTTGACTCTTTGTATTGTTCTCTTTGTTTCTATTTGGTTGATTTCGGCCCTGAGTATGACTATTTCCTGCTTCTATTCCTCTTGGGTGTATTTGCTTCTTTTTGTTCTAGGGCTTTCAGATGTGCTGTTAAGTTGCTAGTGTAGGATCTCTCCATTTAGTGCTATGAATTTTCCTCTTAGCACTGCTTTCGTTGTGTCTTATAAGTTTGGGTATGCTGTGTCATCATTTTCATTGAATTCCGGGAAGTCTTTAATTTCTTTGTCTTTCTTCCCTGACCAAGTTATCACTGAGAGTTGTTCAGTTTCCATGGGTATGTGGGTTTTCTGTTGTTTTTGTTGTACTGAAGTCTAGCCTTAGTCTGTGGTTATCTGATAGGAGGCATAGGATTATTTCATTCTTCTTGTATCTGTTGAGGCTTGTTTTGTGACTGATTATATGGTCAGTTTTGGAGACAGAACCATGAGGCGCTGAGAAGAAGGTATATTCTTTTGTTTTAAGGTGAAATGTCCTGCATGTATCTGTTAAATCCACTTGGTTCATAACCTGTATTAGTTTCACTGTGTCTCTGTTTAGTTTCTGTTTCAATGACCTGTCCATTATGGCTCAGGCTCTAAGATCAAGAATTGATAAATGGGGCCTTCTGTAAGGCAAAGGACATAGTCAATAGGACAAATCGGCAACCTACAGATTGGGAAAAAAATCTTCACTAACCCCACATCTGATAGCTGGCTAATCTCCAAAATATATAAAGAACTCAAGAAGCTAACCTCCAAAAAACCAAATAACCAAGTCAAAAAATGGAGTATAGAGCTAAACAGAGAATTTATAACAGAGAAATCTTGAATGGTTGAGAAGCACTTAAAGAAATGTTCAAAGTCCTTAGTGATCAGAGAAATGTAAATCAAAACAACCCTGAGATCCTGCTGTATACTAATCAGAATGGCTAAGATAAAAAACTCAGGTGACAGCACATGTTGGCGAGGATGTGGAGAAAGAGGAACACTCCTCCATTGCTGGTAGTATTACAAACTGGTACAACAACTCTGGGAAACAATCTAGAGGTTCCTCAGAAAATTGGAAATAGATTTACCTGAAGACCTAGCTATACCACTCTTGGGCAAAAGATGCCTGCCATGCCACAAGGGCACAGGCTCCACCATGTTCATAGCAGCTTTATCTGTGATAGCCACAAGCTGGAAACAACCCATGTCTTACAATGGAAGAATAGATACAGAAATTGTAGAATACTATTCAGCTATTAAGAAAGAGGACATCATGAGTTTTGCAGGCAAATGGATAGAACTAGAAAATATCATCCTGAGTGAGGTAACTCAGACCCAAAAGGACATGTTTGGTACTCATTAATAAGTGGATATTAGCCAAAAAAGTACAGAATACTCAGGATACAATCCACAGAACTCAAGGTTAACAAGCCAAAGGGCCCAAAATAGGATGCTTCAGTATCACTTGGGAGGGAGAAGAAAGCAATCACAGGAGGTATAGGGAGGAAGGGACCTGGGTGGGAGAGTCGACAGGGAGGGGAAAGGGGGAACATGATCAGGTATGGGGGGGGGGGGCACGAGAGAAGCCCTGAAGGCCAGCAGAAAGAATGGAAATATGTAACCTCGGCGGGGGGGGGGGGGGAGTGGGGGTGGTCTAGAATGTACCAGAGACCTGAGAGGTGAGAGACTCTCAGAACTCAAAGGACCTTAGATGAAATGCCCAACAGTGGAGAGGGAACTTGTAGAGTCCACCTCCAGTAGAAAGACAGAGCCCCTGAGATCTCTCAGATGCTGAGCCACTAACCAGGCAGCATACACTAGCTGGTCCTAGGCCCCTGACATATACAGCAGAGGACTGTCTGGCCTGGCCTCAGTGAGAGAAGACGAAAGGGAGGGAGGGAGGAAGGGAGGAAGAGAGAGAGAGAGAGAGAGAGAGAGAGAGAGAGAGAGAGAGAGAGACTTGAGGTCCCAGGGAGTCTGGCCTGGCGGGGTGGGGGATATGGTAGGGGGGACATCCTCTTGGAGACAGGGGGAAGAGGAATGGGAGGTGGAACCATGGGAGGGTGGACCAGGAGGGGATAATGACTGGACTGTAAAAAAGTAAAAGTAATAACAACAACAAAAACAAACAAAACAGAGTGAAACCTAAACACCTATGAGAAGGGCTAAAATGTAAGCCATGACATTGTCAAGTGCTGCTGTGCACGTGGGGCAACAGGACTTTGTACTCATCTCACTGATGTGAGAATGGAAGATAGTTAGTTTGGCACTTTCTTACGAGCTGAATGTAAGATCCATCCCATGATCTAGTCATTTCTAGTAAAAGCATTGCTCCATCTATGGTCAAATAAATACTAAAAGTGAACATCCACAGGAGGCTCAATATGCATAGGTGGTATGTATACGCAGTGAAATATTAGTTAGCTATAAAAGAAGTGAAACACTGATCCAAGCAGCATGAGTAAATCTCAAAATAATTAAGCTGAATTTAAAATCCATACCCAAAACTTTAAACAGTACAATCCCATTCATGTGAAACTCTTGAAGATGAAATATAATTTATAGTAACAAAAATGTCAGTCATTACTTGAAGAGGAATGGGAGAAGTGGGAGATGGGAGTACATGGAGAAACCTTTGAGGGTGGTAAACGTATTCATTACCCTCGTGGTTATGATCTAATGCATATACACACGTGTCAAAACTTAACTACATTTTATTAATTGTACATTTATACTGCTTATTAGATGCCAATATTGACTAAGTATCATGATTTAAAAAAATAAAGATTCCCTTGAATTTCCTGTTCGAATTCTATGTTCAAATTTGTATTTAAATATATTTTAATTAAAATATAATTATACCACCGCCCCTTTCTTTTTCCTTCCTTCAGCCATTCCCATACCATCTCCCTCCAATCTTTCCCATGCACCCCTCACTCTCAAATTGACAGCCTCTTTTCTTTGATTAATGTATTTATATGTTCAATTTTAAATAAAGCTATAAATCTCTCTATAATAGCCAGTTGTTTAAAACAAAACTTATTTCTTTATTCATCATTAAATTAAAAGTACTTGTTAAAAACCTATTATATGTAAACTAGCAGACTGGGCACCACTGGATGCTATAGGAATGTAGTCAAATTCTAAGGAATAGATAATATTGATGGCAATGGAGTATAATGGTAGGTGTCATTTTCTTTTCTAGGTGTAAAAATGCTCAGGGAATGACTAAACAAGGAGACCAAGTTTAGGATCATGAACACCTCTTGACAAAAAGCCTTAGGACATGGGAAGATTAGCTGGGTATTGTGGCACACATTGCAATCCTAGCACCTGGAAGGCAGATGCAGGAGGATTATGGCAAGTTTGAGAGCAGTCTGGTGTGGAGAGTGAGCTCCAGGTTAGCCAGAGCTACACTGTTCGACCCTGTCCCGAAAGAGAGAATCAGAAGAGGAAGAAGAGGAGGAGCAGGAGAGAGAAGAAAGAAGAAGGAAAAAGATATGCCAAGGCTAGTAAGTAAGAATTTCAATAATACAGATGTCAAGTAGAGAGTCTTAAAATTCACCTTTTCAATGATGTTCATTTAAATTAGACTATATCACACCTCAGAGGAAGGCCATGAGATTAAGAAAAAGTCAGTCAGAGAGAACGGCATCCATGCGACAGGTACTCACAGTAGGTTTATCTATGAAAGTTACAGACACAGAACACTCATTTGATGGAACTATTTCTCCTGGGTTGATAGATCTCAGTTGATCCTTATAATTCACCAACTTTGGACTTCGAGCCAGAAACCTGTGGCTTAGTCAAGCAGACTAAGACTCCTAGAGAAATTCTTTTGCTACCACAGCTATGTGAGTGCGGTTCTAAGTGGTAAGTCTTGGTGCTTGCCAAATTCCTCTGGTCTGATCCTGAATCTGAATGAACCAAAAGTATAGCCAAGTAGGACCTTCTACTTCTAGCCATATTTGATTATTCAATATCCCTTCAAAAATCATGCCTGCTTTTATCCTGAAGAAACTGCCAGTCAGAGGCTCTTAATGTACTTGTACTTTATGGCATGAGGTACGAGCAGGCATAAGGAACATCGCTACACTTTACAGCTACGCTGGCACTTTCCCCTAACTAAACTATTTGAACCCTCAGAAGGTTACATTTCTTTACCTAACCAAGGCAATGAGCTTCAGAGTCCATTGGCAGCTAGGAAAACTCACTATGTAACAGGTGTTTGTGTTTTACTTAAAAATGATCCTCCTGCCTCAGCCTCCTTGAGTTCTTGGAACCAAAAGCATGTACCATGTTGTCCAGCATGTCTCTTCATTTCTATCTGAAAATGAAGCTAACTGAGCTCTTAATTATCTGTCTAGTTTCTCAAGGTTCTTCCTTCTATTTGAACCTCAAGTCCGTTCCCAGCAGAGCACACACAGTCCACGCAATCTGAGAAGTCCTCACATGAAATCCCCTGAAGCTTCAAGACTTTCTTTTTGTGCTTTTGGTCTTTGCTGATTTCACAGCTTTGTTTTTGCATTTGGCCTCCCCTACCAATGCTGCAAAGCTTAATAATTAGGTCTTGTTTCCTTTTAACAGAACGGTTTTGGATGCTTTTTGATAAATCATAACTTCTTATACTCCAAACATGACCAGATGATTTCACATTGAGCCCAGTCTTCACAGTCCTATACATGTCAGAATAATACTAAATCTCTAAATTCTGAAAAGTATGGATGAAGTATATACAGATTATATCCCACCCTTACAAACTAATGTTTAGTCAAATACCAAGGAGAGGAAAAAGGAAAAGATACTTCAGATGTCTTCTTTGGGTGAGTTTAACTTGTACAAAACTTTTTAGACAAGATTCACGACAGCCGAATCCATATGAAGGCCACAAAGAACAGGAAGTGCATGCATAGTTATGCCATAAATAATTTCAGGAATTTATTTTCAGACAACTTACTCCATTCATATATTAACCCTGAATTAGAAAACCACTGAACAAAAGAAGCTTAAATTGCCCAATAATAAGATGCCCAATAAAAGTTATCATTTAAATGATCAACAAATGTTTACAATTATTTGTTAAACAGGATATGTGTAACAGGTACATTATATAGGTCATACTTCATATTTACAGTTGCTCCAAAAGTATTAATGTTTTTAATACTCTTAGAATACAGAGAAAGAAACAAAGTTTCCCTAAGCATGCCTTACTTGCCCTAGTCACCCTGCCAGCAGGTTGCAGAACCAAATATTCAAGTCCAAATCTGCCTGGTTTCAAGGCCCGTCCTTTCCCATAGGATGGTGTCCTGTCGGTAGGAGGAACTATTATCAGTGCTTTGGAAAATTCCTGATACATCAGACTGGATGGTATAGCAGGGGAAGCCTTTGAGCATGGCCATGAAGCTCACAAGCTGAGGCTCTGGCAAGTGTGTGATCTTAAGTCATCTCTTCTGTTTCTTGACTTTCTTTTTCTTATCCATGAAATGAGGAGTTCAGATAGCTAAGATCTAAAAGTCCTTTAAGCTCTTAATAGTCTGCCATCTATGAGTCTATATGTATGCATATACACCATGAAAAACTATGGAATGGGGGAAAAGATATACAAGAGAAAGTTTAATTGGGTGCAAGACACAATATAGCCAAACCAACTAATCAGGCAGACATGAAAGAAAAGAGGCTTTGTAGGCCAATATTACCAATGATTAAGAGACATTACAGAATATATTACAAGTAAATGAAGCCTATAACTGGAGATTTTACCAATTATAATAGTCTGTTTCAACTGAGCATCAAGCAATATTTTAACTATTTAAGTAAAATACAAAATATACACAGATATGAGGAAACATCAGAGAAACCCAAGTACAAACATACTCCGAGTTTGTTTTTCACTGAATGAGATTCTAAAAACTTTGTGGAATTCCCCTTAGAAACAAGTGTGGGTTTGTTGTTGGCAGGTACAGGGCTCATGGAGGTTCCAGAAAGAGTGGCAGAGAATAATCCATTGTCTCTGCAAAAGTTCTATTAATCAACAAAAGACAAGCCCTGCTATGGGAGACAATGACTGTGTGGGCTTTTGTTTGGCTATGCCTTCCACACTGAGCCTGCAGAACAATTTAAAACTTTCATAACACACAGCTTCTCCGTGTATTCAGCCAAGACTCTTCCGACACATTTCCTGATTCTTCCTGGATTCTTGAAAAGGAGGAGAAAGTGCCTCTTTGCTTTGAGGCCATCACTAAGAGCCAATAGGAGGTGGATACAGACAAGCTCCACAGAAGAACTTCACAGGCCAAAGGTAAAGGGGCTCGCCCAGCAGCTGGGGCTAGACAGACAACAAATGGCCTAGAGAGTGCAGGGCTTTGGGAGGCCATGTGGCCTAGGATGGACTGTCAAGGTTGAGACAGAGTCAAATTTCTAAACTTTCAAGAGGCCAGCAGCTCTGGTTATCAGTCTTAAAGTCTCACAATAGATAAATATGTTTTATGTGGAAGAAGAAAAGATGATGAACAGTCTGGCAAGAGAAAATAAGATAAACCAAATCTTCCACAGGATGTTCACAGACCATAATGCCAAAGAATGTGCAGGGGGAGGGGGGAAACTCCCCAAGAGGGAGAGAGAGGGGAAAAAATTAAAGCCATCAGCGCTAACGTTTGCCAAGGAGCGAGAGCACTGTTCAGACCGGCTAGAAACCGGGGAGAAATAGCTGCAGTTCCAGAGTCTGTACACAGTACCAACACCCGGCCACTATCCTCAGCAGCCTGTGCCTCTCCTGAAGACTGCAGCTGCACCCTGAAGCCCCCAGAAAGCAGCAGCTGGGACACAGTGACAGCTGGAAGGAAGGGGCTTAGGCAAGGGCTTGGCATAAACAGACGTGTTGCCAAAAGGCACAAATATGAAGGGAGAGAGACAATTTTCCTGTGTGGTTTGGGCATGTGGTGTGGGAAGCTGAAAATGAGAGCTAGCCAAAGTTTTGGGGCCTTGACGGCCTGAAGGATTTGGCAGGCTTGGCGTTTCTCATGGCAGACGGGCCAGGAAATGAAGCTTTCAGCTGTCTGCTTCAATGTTTTTCTCACTGTCACCATTTTCATGTTCAATCCCTGGCCCATTTTGTATTTTCTTCTTCTTTGGGGATTAGCACATCAGTGTGGTCAGAATCCACTTGGGTTTCTCAGGGCCGCACTGTGCATCATTTCCTCACACACCATTATCTGTCAAGCAGAGACTTGGAGAGTGCGAACCCGTGGCATAGTACAAAGCAAACCATAGGAGATGTTTTCTCCGTAAGAGACATTAGAGAGCATTCAACCAGACCATGAATTACAGATGGGCAAGCTAACAGTATTTAACAGAACAGGGGGACTTGCTAACACCACACTAACTCTTAAGAGCAGCAAAGTGTGGACAAATACCTAGTTCTTTCCCCCCTGGGGAGCCAGAGTCCTGCCCATAAACATCTGTTCTCTTCAAGGCTTCATTTTAGACAAGAGCATCTACTCCCACCCTCCTGGGTAACGCTGATTTGATAAGAATGAGGTCCTCTCCAATTCTCATTTTCTAAGTTCTGAGCAAGAATGCATCTTAACTTTGCCAAGTAATTATTCAAAATGTCTGCTACCTCCCCCAGAAGGAACAAACAAACCCAGAAATGTACATATTTAACAATACTAGAAAGCAGTGAACCTACAACCAAGCAAAATGCTTGTCACTAAAAGGTGCCATGGTAAAACTTAGAATTTGAGTTTCATTTGTCATATGTAATTGTCAATCACACGAAGATAAAGTTGCCATTCAAATAAAGTATGGTCTCAGCTTTCCCTGTCATGTTGATTTAAAAGTAGCAGGTTAATTTCAAGCTTTGGAGACGGGAGGAGGAAAGGGATTTTGGGGCTCACACTTCCACAAAACTGTTCATCATCAAAGGAGGTCAGGACAGGAACTCAAGCAGGGCAGGAACCTGGAGGCAGGAGCTGATGCAGAGGCCACAGAGAGGGGCTGCTTACTAGCTTGCTCATCATGGCTCACTTAGCCTGCTTTCTTATAGAACTCGGGACCACCAGTCCAGGGCTGGCCCTCCCCCGTAGGAAAATGCCGTACAGAGTCGTGTGCAGTCCGATCTTATGGGGGCGTTTTCTCAATTGAGGTTTCCTTCTCTCCATTGACTTTAGCTTGTGTCAAGTTGACACACAACTATTCCAGCATAGTAGGTATTAAAAACATAGAATTTCCAACTTAAGGAATAATTTTAAAAATCAAAGGAGGGGTTGGAAAGATGGGTCAGTAGATAGAGTGAGTGTGAGGATGGACTCTGGGTCTCTAGCACCATCATAAAAGCTGGCCAAGTGTATCAGTCCACCTGTGATCCCAGCACTCAGAAACAGGGGAGCTCTGGCACAAGCTGGCTGCCAAGACTAATCAAGTCGGTGAGCTCTGATTCAGAGAGAGACCTTATCTCAGTAAATAAACTGGAAAGCAACAGAGAAAGACATTTGATGTCAACCTCTGGACTCTATGGGCACACATACCTACACACATGTGAGCATATATACATACACATGGAAAAATAAAATACAAAATGAAAGCTGCCTTCTTTCTCAGTCTGATTTCTTTTACTCCAAAAGCAAACTATTTTTCTGAACCATAGAATCCATGTTATGTGACATTGAAATATAACACTTTTGTAGAGTAGATATTACTCAAGTTTTCCTTCTTCCTGTATCTTTAAATTTAAATATTCTTTAATACTTTTATCATGTACTATAACAGTCTCTTCTTATCATGAATATATGTGTGTGTGTGCACATATGTGTACATATATCATATATGTGGGAAAATAAAAATAACATATAAGGTTATTACTATCATCGGTTTCTGGCACCCAAGACGCAGCTTGAAAAATATCTTCTGCAGAGAAGGAAGAACAGCTGTATTCACATGTGGGAAAAGAAGAGTAATGTTTCTCTTCTGGCATAAAGGCGCTTGACATTAACTGAGGAAAACTAAAATGTGAGTAGGGCAAGTCAAATCAGTTGCACAGTGAGCAATAAAGGGTGCTATGAAACACAGTGGGTGGCCCCGGATCAGCATGGCTTCCTTGGTCCAGAAAGGAGAACTGAAGGAGACACCTGAAATGAAGGGGAACAGAATGAGCCAAGTTAAAACAGATAACAGCAGTGAGCCTTCCGGGACTGTGGGACAGCACATGCTAAGCATAAGCAAGAAGACCCCAACGTCCATCCTCAGTGTCACACACAAAAAGGAACCCCATTTCTATTAGGCTTCATGGTTTTTAGATCTAATATACTTACTGTGCATGGGAACTGGATATACTCCATAGATGTTTTGAAGGAAAAGTGATATTACTGTTAACATGAAAATAAGACTAACAGGAGTACCATAATATTAACTACCAGAAGTTTGGACAGGGGCTGGGGAGATGGCGCAGTTAGTAGAGGCCCGCAGCATGAAGCCCTGGGTTTGGATCTCCAGCACCCACACAAGAATACCACGGGCATGTTTATAACCACAACACTGGGCTCAGAGACAAGTGTATTCCCAGAGCTCACTGGCCAGTCAGTCTAGCTAATTGGTAAGTGCCAGGGTTAGTGGGAGACTCTTTCAAAATATAAGATACAGAGTGATCAAAGAAAATATTCAATTTCAACCTCTGGTCTCAGTATTCCCTTGCACATGTGTACAAATGCACTTATATGAGCGCACGCGCACACACACACACACACACACACACACAATTCAAGAGCATAACAATGTGAATGAATGTAATACTGAAATGTCAGAGAACATGGAAACTTCAGAGCTGTCCCAGAATTTGGGCCTACCCATATTTATAAGAGAGTATGAGCCATACACAAGACATTGTGGTAGACACAATGATGAGTGGCTCGTCTTTCCTATTAAGGAATTTATTTTATCTGCAAATCCCTTCCTGGGGAGTAACAAAGGTCTAGAGTCACAGTTCTTAAACTTTTTGGAAATTACTGGATCCCTGCAGAGATTTTACTCCTAAGGACTTTGTTTAGCTTATAAGAAATCATAACTGATGGCTTTTAAAACATTTATTTTGCTAAAATCATAAGATAAAATAACTCCATAACACCCTGATACAGATATTACGTTTTTTATCAAGGAAAACTACTTTCTAAAACAAGATTTATGTGAAAGAGTAACATCATTTACATTCTTACAAATCTGCTGAAGCTCTGGCCTGGTCATTGACAGCTGCCCTTTAAGATCAGCTTTGGTTCCAAGGTATATACAAGGTAGGAGAGAAGGAATGGAAAAGGCAGATCATGTCTTCTGATGATGTTGAGCATGGCTTGGCCTCACAAGCCTCCTGAGAAGATTGCAGTGGCCTCCAGGGACCCAAGATCACACATTAGGAACCACGGTTCCCCTAGTAATAGAGTGTTCAAAACTGGGCAAATCATAGTGTGGCTCCAGACTTACTTGTAGCTTTAACTTAGGGAACAGAGTCCCTGACTTAGACTTGAGCTTCGAATGGACTTATCTTCTTGTAGACAGAGAATGGTCTGCTCTCTAGCACTGTGAACACGACCTTCTCAAAAGGCTTGGGATAAGTAGGGTTTAGCACAATAATGAGGGTGACCATATGCCTTATTTGCTTTGGGATGCCTCAGGGTGTTTTTAAAACAGGGTGTCTATTAAAAGAGCCCCCTTCAAAAGTATCCCAATTTGGTGGTCAAATTTATGGTTAACTTGAAGATACCCTTTAAAAGTAATGCAAGATTCCTGCCTCTTCCCACCGTGTGGATAAGCAGAAAGAAGCCAAACTGGTTCAAATAATGCTATTTCACCAACACTGGGAGAGAATGCTTCCCATCTCAGTGTCTTGTGCCATTCTGAACAGCTCTCCAGGGCAGCCCATGCTGTTTGCTTATTCTGTACCTAGTTAGAGTTTGAACGATGAGATGTCACTTTGTTCAAATGTCTCAGATCGGTTGAAATGTAACCTGCAAATAAAGCCTACCAATTAACAGACTGAGTTAACTAACCACTAGTCTATCAAAACATTAGGCAAAACCCTGCACACCAGTTCACCACACCACAAGAAATTGAGGCAACACAGTTAGACAAGGGACTTCTTTGAAGAAATAGTAAGTCTGCCAAGGCCTAGCCCCATGAGCATGGCGGGGGGTATGAAGAGAACTGGAAAAGAAGTGCTATAAAATCTGATTAGTGAACCTTGGAACTGACGTGAATCTGGCTCTGCAGCCCCGAGTGGCAAAGAAACCTTAGCAGTTGTCCAGGCTTTTAGTAAGGAGGACAAAATTATAAGAACGTTTTTATGAGTTGTGGCTGGCAAGCCCTAGCCTGTTAAAGGTCTTTAAAAACCAATGCCTTGGTGAGGGTAACACTCAGTGTTTACCGTAGCTCTGGTTGTTAAGGGTTACTGCTAAGGTCCTGGTTTTCCATGACATCAGCAGCATTCCGAGGGAAGTGTGTGTCAGTGACTTTCAGTAATGACTCCTTTTTCCAAATGTTCAAAGCTTCTGCCAGGCTGCCCTGCACCTGCACAGCAGCTGAACTGCAGGAAAAGGAAAAGCAAGACAGATTAAGTGGGATTTTTGTCTGGATTCCTTAATGAGACTAAAGGCCTTTCCTCCTCCTGAGCTTGGTTTTGTAATAATGGACGCCAGCCCCTTTAGAGTGACACGGCTCCTTTTTAGCTTTTCACAGATTCATCTGATTGTCTGCCATGGCCTCTCACTGCCATATTCTGGAATGGACTTTTGAGAATTTTTCTTCTACAGGAAAGGTTTAGGGCTTAATGAAATGATCAACATAGCAGGCTCACCTGCTGGGAGAGTTTTCTGAGGGAGGCATCTGCTGCGTCCCAAATTTATAGAAAACAGACGTATCAAGGAGACCTTGATTCGTGGCTGTTCTAAGATTCATCTGGCTTTCAGCATCCAAACCAAGGCAGCTCTCCTACGGCTTCACCTCACCAAAGTCAGGGGTGTGGGTAACCTGATTGGCAAGCACCTGGTGATCATTCAGTGCTGACTCTGTACTTCTGCAAGACCTTTCTTCCAAAAGCCCTGAAGCACACTATCAACATGAAGTCATCAGTAGTCATGACAACCATCTGAGTAAAGAGGTGGCAAATATTAGCTCAGGTGGGAGAACTGGTGTGTGGATGAGGGACTGTAGACCCTGTTAAGAACAAGGCCATGGGAGAGCTCACAGAGCATGGTCACCACACAGAATAGCCACAGTACACCAGGCTTGCCCCAGCTCTGCCTACGCTACTAATGTTAATACCTGATGTTTTGTCCCAATCGAAAGAATATGAAAATGATCATTTTGTTCATATGTAAAGCTTTAAGGTATCAACAGAAAACAGGAACAGATGCAGGGAGTTACACAGAGGGTTGTTCTCTTAAGGACTTTGAAGAAACAATGAGATTTTTCATTTCAGAACCTACTTCTGTGAATGACATCTGATAGAAGGTTCAAGCTTTCCGTACTTCAGTTTCCTCACTAAAAACTAAAACCATTCAGAATAGATTGCAGGCATTTGAAAATTGAACGAGTCATGCTTTGAAATGCATAGGTTTTTAATTTCTAATTTTTAATTTATATGTAAGAGTATTATTGTCCATATGCATGTACCCAGATAGGCTAGAAACAAGTGTCAGATCCCCTGGAACTGGAGTTACAGATCTTTGTGAACAACCATGTGGTTCTGGAAATCAAACACTGGTCCTCTAGAAGAGCAGCCAGTACTCTAAACCATTGAGCTATCTCTCTAGGCCTAGATATAGAGATTTTTAAGGGAAGAACTCTACAGTGCCTTTTTTTAGAGTGCCTCTTTTGCAGTATTACATGATTCTAGAGGATGTATTCTTATATATATGTTTTCAAAAAAAAATAAGGATAAATTCCTGTGCTTTCAAGACGCTTCAAAAATAAAACTCCTCTATAATTATATAATATTATCACTATATTCATCTTGAAGGAACAAGGAAAAAAATTTAACACAACAGAGGCAATGTTCAGTAATTGCAGGTAAACTAATAATGAAGGTTACTCTGTCAATTTCTCTTTGATTTTTATGAAAAATATGAAAAGGTATTAGACACATTTCTTATGAAGGATGGAAAGCACAATTTTTGGGTTCATTTACTGGATTATTTGCATGAGTCCACTTAAAGATTTTTTTTCTGGTTTTGTTTGCTAGTGTTGTTTTGGGGATTGGTTGTGTTTGGTCTGGTTCAGGTTGAAGGCAAGTTCTCACTCTGCAGCTTAGGCTGTAGAAGCTTTGTTACTTCTCTGTAACACTTAAAGACTCTTGAGTATAATAGGTACAAGCACCACACCTGGCTTAGGTTCTAAGTCTCAATTACAGGATTAATGTATTTTTATTGAGACAAGGTCTTGCTCAGGCTGAGCATGAATTTGAAATTCTCCTGCCTCACCCTTAGAAGTGCTAGGATTGTTAAGTGTGAGCCTTGAATAAAATTTAAAGGTGTTTTTACTATACAGTTTAGTAACAAGAGACTGAGCCAATTAGAAATATATATTTGAACATATACTCTTGAACACAGGATTAGGAAAGTTACCTCTAAAACTGATCCTACAAATCATTTTCATAAATTGGGAGGAGGGACGGAAGAGAGAAGCGAAGGAAATGAAAGAGAGAAAAAGAAGAGAAGAAAGAGGCTTGTGAAAATATTTAAATCCCCAAAAAGAAAAGTGGGGTGTGTGTGTGTGTGGCTCTTTTCTTCTTGAAGATAAAAGATTTAATGAGGTACTAACCTTCATTACAAAGATCCTTGAGTAACAGCTCTGTTTTTAAGCCACACTAATTTTGCTAGGAGCAGTTGTTGTTAAAAGCTGTTAAAGTACACAGAAAAGCAATGTAACAAGACAGCAAAATATGCTTCTGATTTTGTTATGCTACCAACCTACACTTATCCAGAAATTTTAACTGCCAGCCATCTTTTATCTAATGCAGACTTCATCCTTCACCACCCATCCTTTGCCACAGAAGCAACAACGTCATTTGGAGTGGAAAACTCTGGGAAGAAAAAACCCAAGCCATGGAAAAAAATGTTCAACAGGAATCTGCTGTCGGCTCTGCAGATTCTCAAGCTTGCCCTTGCCTCTGGGGTCTGGAAGCTAGACTTTGGTGCCCAGAATATGGCTGGATGAGGAAGGCAGTTTCAAATCACACCCTGAGGGCTAGGAACAGAACACTTAGTCTACAGTCTTCCAAAGAGGATTGAAGGCTGGACTATAGAGGCTCCTTTCTCATTGGCTCTTGGTGATGTCATGGCCATGTCTCCAGGGCCCAGGAAATTCACCGTGACTAATGGAGCCCTCACTTGTGAATACACATTCCATCTCAAAGGAGCAGCAACAGTCTGAGTGTCAGGGCAACACAGAAAGCCCAGTTAGAGAATGCCAGCCAGCCATGCACAGAGGGCCTCAGAAGTTCTGAAGCTATTGGTTCATGTTCTCAGTAAACCCTCACCAACTATTCGTACACCAGCGGCCTGTACCTACTGCTGAACATTAACTCTTAAACAGAAAAGCAATCACTGAGACAGAATCGGCATCCTTCCAGACTTCTAATGTATTACAGTAGGCATCAGCAATTTTTTTTCTGTGAAGGACCTGATACTAACAATTTTAGCCTCTGTGCCACACAATCTTTATTGAAACTAGTCATTTCTGTCGATAAGGCACAGAGGCAGCAAGTGACAATATATAATGATGACGTACAGTGCTGCTGAGGTAAAACATACTTAACAAAGTCCACCATCAGGCTGACTTTGGCCCATGCGCTATTATTTGCTGGCCTGCATTTTTATTAAATATTAAGTCACCTCTTCCCTGCCACTTACGGGGACGAAGTACTCACAAATAAAGGTACAGTTACAGGAAAGCATATGAAAGAGTTTCCCACAACCTTTTGTGACATTCTTCTAGGCTATAAAGAAGCTGGAGTGTTTCTCTGTAAACTTTGAGAATATAGACTCTAGAGATAAATGTTTGGGTATGAATACTGTCCCTGCTATTGCTCATATAAGGTCTTACATACGTTATTATGGTCCTCTAAGAGTGGGCTTTCTCATCTACAAAATAATACTCCAAACTGTGCCTGCTCAGTAGAGCTAGGATGCAAGTTCACTGAGAACGTTTGAGTTATGCTCAGCATACTGCCCAGGACACTTCAGCACTCAATAGTAACGTGCTATGAATGTCAAGTTTTTTACAAGTGATCACAATTACTGCCCTTGACTGCCGATGCTCAGAGAAAAGCAGCATGGGACACTATAAATGCTAGAGCACTGTGAACTTCTTTCCAAATCCATTGATTCCTACTAATGCCATCATTATATTAATAGCTACACCCGGTTCCACACTGAACATACAATGAACTGTTCCTATATTAAACGACTAAGCCTTGGGCCGCCTGCTATCATCATGAACACGATGATGAATGTCCCCGAACACATGCCTTCGGATGCTGATTCAGTTTTATATTTGGGGGCGAAGATGTAAATCTGCATATTTCAGAGAACTGTCTGTTGTTCTGCCAACTGGCTCTCCAGAAAGGCTGTGCTTGTTTCTGTTTCTAGCATTCCTGTCAGGATCCAGTTCTTACCATTCTTGACAAGCCTACAACTACCTTATTTTAAAATTGGGGGGAAAAATGAAAACCTGAACTCACTGAATGGTTTGCACAAATTTAATAAAAACGTTAAATGTTTTCTTTGGCCTACAAGTTTATGAGACATTTAATAATTATTTTGATTAAGGACAGATCTTTCCAGAACCGTATGATTCATAAATATTATGATGATAATCCTACTTTATGATGAGAAAGCTAGAGGCCAGAAACCCACTATAGAAAGCCAAAGTGCTCCAGACAAAGCAAAAGATATATGGGAACACAACCAAGAAATAAACTTTGCTCTGTGCAGGGCTATGCAGAGTTCACCAGCACGTGGCAGGCAAGACTCAGCTTTGCATAGAAGACAAAATCAGTGTCTTCTTGCGAACTCATCTGACTTTTCTTCCTTTTGGATTATATCAAATGTTTGAACCCTTTTAATTTTTGATGTAAAAGTAAATAAGACCAAAAGTCTTCTTCCTGAAGAAAGAACCCAAATCACAAGAGTTCTTCCAAGAAAGTCCTGGATCTAGACAATTGTTAAGGTTTACTTCCTTCACTCCGCCTTACTGTCTTTGGTTGCTTCTAAATACTCTTTTTAATTTGAAACTGCATTACTCATTTGCTTGTAACAGTTCCAAGGGCCACAAGAACAGGGATCTTTTCCTGTTTACTATCTTTTCCATACCTAGAACAATACCTGGCTCACAGCAAATGACCTGTAAGTATTCGTTGGATGGACAGATACAGACGCTTGCCCAGCTTTCGCATGGCCAGCCTGGGGGATGGACACTCTATAGCCTGCAAACAAGCCAGCTCCTTAAGTAAGAAAAACACACTCAGCAACAGAGTCCTCAATAAAACATCCACTCTTCAGCTCTGCCATACGCTTCCTCATCCTGATCTATCAGCAGTCCCCATCCTATCCATTACCATGAGGAGGCTATACTGCTAGCCTTTATAAGTGTATACTTGGTTTGGTTTATTTGGTTTTGTTTGGGTCAATAATTAGGATAAAATCTAAAGACAAATGAACACTTTAATTGACTACTTCCCCAGATTGCTGATCTAGCCATACACAGTCAAATACATAGCCACTTGCCAAATAAGGTTCTATAAATTAAATTTTAAAAAATTTTAGTTTCTCAATTATAGCACCCATTTCTTTGAAGTGCTCAAAAATTGCCATGTGTGGCTAATGGCTTACTGTGTTGAGCAGTATAAATACAGAACATTCCTGTTACTTGCAAAAAAGTTGTTTTGAACCAAGTAAAGCAAACAAGTCACATGATAGTTGTTCTTTCTTCAGGAATGGGCAGTGTCAGTTGAGGACAAGATAGGAATGTTGGGGCATTGTAGGATCCAGCGTGGCTAGCAAAGCCTACTTCATAAAATGTGAGTGTGTAATGAAATAACTGAGCTGAAGTGTCACCAGCCCAGCACCCTCACTATGTACTAAGATGGCAAATGTCCTTACTGCTTACACTATTTACAGGTGGAATTCTTATGTACTACAAACTAGTAAACAAGCTTGATCTCTCATTACTCTATGATGAGAGAATTTCAGGGGCTGGAGAATCAGCCCAGTGATTAAGAGCACTTGCTTTCTTGCAGAGGACCTGGGTTTGGACCCCAGCACCCACATGGCAGCTCAGAACTATCTATAACTCAAGTCTCAGGGCACACAATGCCTATTGTGGCCTCCACAGCCACTGCACTCACATGGTACAAATACAAACATGCAGGTAAAACACTCAAACATACAAAAATAAGTTGTATTTTTTTTTGTATTTTGTTTTTGCCTTTACTATTTTGTTTTGTTGTAAGCAGGTAAATAAATTTAAAAAGTTTTTTTTTTTTTAAGAAGTCTAAATCCAGCAATATACTGTTTTTAAAAATCTGTAAGAACCCTCCACCACACAGCACTCCCTTTTAAACCTCAGCTGGAGTATACTGGCTCTCAAGACATAAACATCTTAGTTTCTCTCTCCCCTTTTCTTAATTTTTAACCTACCACTTTCCTCTTGAAACTGGAAATGGAGGAAACAAGAAACTTCACTGACCAGAATTAGATGAGTCCCTTCACCTTACAGTTAGGGAAAGTGAGGGTCACAAAACTGAAGTGATTGATAAGTAAAACAGCAGCCTGCAGAGATGCTCACATCTTCATGTCCAAATATGCTCCCTTACCTGAAGAAAGGGGCCTTGTTAGAATTTTGAGGTAGGAGATTATCCTGGGTCAACCAGATAGACCCAATGCTGCTATGGATAACCTAAGGAGGAGGGAGCCAAGGTGGGACACTTGCTTGTCATCCTAGTACTAAGATGTAAAGCAGAATTACCATCAATGAGACCCAACCTGGGAATCAAAGTGGGTTCAAGGTCAGTCTGGACTACGAAGAAAGACTATCGTTAAGCAGGAAGTAGAATGTTATGGATTGAGAACAGAAAAGAGATGCAACATGAGACTAGAGACTACAGGGATGAATGAGCTCTAGAGAAGGAAAATGGGGTCATGAGACAAGAAATGCAGGCAGTCCCTGGAAGGTGCAGGAGAAGTAAATGAATTCCTCCCTCCAGTTTCCAACAGAAATGTAGCCCTGCCAACACTTTGTCTTTAAGCCTCTCACCTCCAGAATTTTAGTAGAACAAGTTGGAGTTAAATCTGTGCTAATGTGTGATACCAATAAGAACCAAGGTAGTGATCTTCCCCAAGTTACTCACATTGTACTGGGGATGTTAATGCACAGGTTTTTTTGACTCCAGGTTTAGTTCTGTTTCTATCAAAAAAATTATCTACTTTGTTTTTCTATACTACCACTCCAGTTTCAGCTCAGTGCCTTTATTGTAGTACCTGGGAAAATGCCTGACTAGCCACAATTCGGGTCTATTATCTATGTCTCTGGAACTAGATGGACTAGATTTGGATCCTGCTCAGGCCCTTATTAACTGTGTTACTTGGAGCATGCTCCCAGCTCTCTAGTACCTCAGTTCCATCATCTACAAACTGGGACTAATAATATCTACCTTACAGTTGTATCATGAGAATTTAATTGATTAATATTTGCAAAAATAGCAGAATGTATCTTTGCTATAATAAAGTAAAAATCATAATGAAACCACCTGTAGATTGCCATATATGATCCTGCTTACAACAAAACAAAATAGTAAAGGCAAAAACAAAATCGTTATCTAGTGAGATAACAACTGAACCCTAAAATTAATTTCAATTTGGAATGATGACATTTTTTAAATAGTCTCACTGCATAACAAAGGTTGGCCTTAAACTTATATCACCCAGGTTAACCTCAAAATCAGCATCATTCCCCTGAGTCAATCTCCTGATCGCTGAGATTACAGGCATGTGGTACCACACTCAACTACAGATTGATTCATAATTAATTTTGACTTTTAGCTAGTAGTTTAGAACCTATTATAGACTCTTCTCTTGTGTTTGGACAAGTATTAACAAAACCAGACTATAAATAAGTCAGCTAGTTTATGGAAAAAGGATCTAATCTATAGAACTAAAATGGAATCAAGTTTTTAATAAATGATAATGGAATTACCATTTTAAAAAACCTTATAACTATGAAAGAGGGATTTGACTATCTGGCTCATTCAAGTGGCTGGGCTTTTCTTAATGTAATGAAGGGAATGGTGGACTTTGGAGTCTCATTTCGAGTTTTCAGTCACCCTGAGGTAATTTAAGGCTTTGCAAAAATATTTCCCCAGCTGGAAAGAAAGTAATTAATATGACAGTTTCCTCCTCATAATATATGCTCATGTACATGCTTGTAAGTGTTACTTGCTTGGGTTGGGTTTCACCTTCCCAGAATGTAGCCACTCCTAAAGCATTAAAATCATTCACTTATGATTCAAGACATGCTGCATTTTGAAAGAGCAATAAAGATCCTGTGATAGACAGGAAACAAGGATACTTAGCTGAATCAGTGAACGGCTGACAGACATCACAGGCCTATGCATAAGAAGATACAGAATGAGGTAGCAAGGTGGTGGGCATAGACCACACATCTACTCTGTTCGGCATGGTAACCCAGTGTGTGCAATCCCAACACACTGGATGATGTCCTATATTACTTAGAACAAACCAACAGGCTCCCTTCAGGAGAGCCTAAAAGCAAAGCACACGTAAACGAAGTTGCGTTTCTTTAATGTAAGGTGTCTATTTATAGAGTCAGTGGTATAAACAGAATTACAGGTCCATTTAGTTTATAAAGACATCTTGCTTCCTTAATGGAACTGAAGTTTGCTTTTCTCCCTCATATAAAATGCCATAAAAGAAAAAAAACACATAAAGTCAGATACACAGACACTCCACTGCATTTGGACATTGTAAGTTGAATGGTTTTACTCATTTCCAGTAATTATACCTGCATCTAGGCTGAAAATGAAGGTGAAAACCTAAAATTCTTTAGCTCGATCATAAATGTGCAAAATCTGTTTTTAAAAGATTTTTAAAATTTTATTTTACATATGCGAGTACACTGTCATTGTCTTCAGACATACCAGAAGAGGGCATCGGATCCCATTACAGATGGTTGTGAGCCACCACGTGGTTGCTGGGAATTGAACTTGGGACCTCTGGAAGAGCCTTCAGTGCTCTTAATTGCTGAGCCATCTCTGCAGCTCCCAAAATCTATTTTATTTAAAATAGTCATCTTCATCAAAAGCTAAAAGTTGCCAAGTTGGTAGTGCACAGCTGTAATCCCAGCACTCGGGAGATGAAGGCAAAAGAATTGCAAATTCAAGCTTGGAGACTCTGCCTTAAGCAAATAAAGACTTTGGTTCTATGAATGACCATATTAAAGGGTAAAAAGATATAGCATATACCTGGAGAAAATATTTACAAAGCATATATCTAACCAAAGACTTACATCTGGACTATAAAGAGACTCTTACACTCAACATTAAACCAACCCAATTAAAAGAGGAGCAGACATTTCCCCAAGTGGCCATACAGATGATAGTAAGCACATAAGCAGACATTCAACATCATTAGTCATTAAGGATTATAACTGAAAATCAAATTGAGATATCCCTACAACCTATCAAAATGGGTAAAATAAAAATGATTAGTTACACCAAGTGCTAGAGAGGAGAAGCTGGACCACCTGTACTTAGACATTGCTGACAGGAATGTAAAATGGGCTAGCCCTCTGGAATAGTTTAATAGTTCCTTTGTAATTAAGAACAGATTTACTCCACAAGCCCAAGTTACACTCTTAGCAAACAAATGAAAATATATTTGACATAAAACATATATATTAATATTCTTAAAAGTTTTATTCATTATAGTCCCAAACTGAAAACCATTCAAATCTATATAAAAGTGTGAATGGTTAAACAAACTATGCTATATTGCAATCAGAAATATTAGCAATAAAAAACAATAGACAAACCTTAAGGAAAGTGAAAAGACATCTCAGAAGGATCCATATTGCATCATTGCATTTATAAACTTTCTGTGAAGCAACACAGTTCAAGAGATGAGAAACAGATGAATGGATACAAATTGTCAGGGGGAGTAGTTGAGGTAAGTATGGCTGCAAGGGGCTCGTACATGAGGGTCTCTAAGTGATATCACTGCGACTTTGGCAGTGGTGACGAGTACATACAGCTACATGTGCTAGCAATATGAAGAGCACATGATTAAATCCAAAAGTAACCTGTAACAAAATAAATGTTTGTATTGTGCCAATGTCAGCTCTTGGGTTTGTTGCTTTATGAGATTCATGCAAGGCAGTGACACTGTAAAGTGCGTATGACCCTCCCCATATATGTAATATATATGTATATATGTGTACTTTTTACAAATAATTTATTTTAATTAAAAATAATTAAATTATTTTTAAAAATTTTTAAATAAGTAAAAATAAGTTTTTAAAAATAAGTTTTTACAATTAATTTATTTATTTTAATCATTGGTGTATTGCCTGCATGTATGTCTGTGTGAGGGTGTTAAATCACTTGGAGCTGGATTACAGACAACTGTGAGCTACCCTGTGGGTGCTGAGAACTGAACTTGGGTCTTCTGAAAGAACACTGGTGTTCCCAACTAGTAAACCACCACTCCAGACCCAAGATAAAAGTTTTAAATATATTTGTTATTAATTCTTTGAGAATTTCATATATCCATGCAATGTATTTTGAACACGTTCAGCCCCATTCCTCACAAAACTCCTCCAAAATCTACCTCACCCCCTCCCAACTTCATGTCCCTGTCTGTATTTTATAACCGAGTCCGATTCATGCTGCTTGTATATGCACGAGTGTGAGGCCGTCCACTGGGACACAGTCAACCTATCAGGGATCGTGCTTCTCAAGAAAACTGGCCCTTCCTCTTCTAACAGCCACTGTCTGCCCATAGCTCCGTAGGAGGGCTTAGTGAGCCGGGCTGCACTCTCTGCCATAAAATGCCGCGGACTTGATTCTGTGTGAGTCTTATGCAGGTAACTACAGCTGCTCTAAGTTCATGAGTGCAATGGTCCTGTTGTCTCCAGAAGAGACTGTTTTGCCCTGGATCTCCCCAACTTTGGCTCTTATAGCCTTTCTGGCCTTTCTTCCACAATGTTCCCTGAACTCTGGAAGAAGGAGGCACAATATAGAGGTGCCTTTTATGGGCAAGAATTCCACCGACACTTAATCTCTATGCTTTGGTTAGTTGTCAATTTCTGCATTGGCTACTGTCCACTGAACAAAGAAGCTTCTCTGATAAAGATAGAGAGCTGCACCTTTATGGGTATAGACGTATATTCAGACAGAAGTTGGATACGATGTCTACTTAGCAAAACAGCCATAGTGGATTCACCCTGAGGCCCATGACTCCGCAGCCATGGGTCCTTGACCAGTTTTCATTACGAGGCTTCCATTTCCTCTGGTGTTGCAAGCCTGAAATCCACTCAGCAATTGTTAGTCACATCCATAATGATCAGGGCACTATTGCACCTATGAGTCTCTCTTGTCTTGCCAGTCCTTAGTATAGTCCACAAAGTTCAGAGCTGGCTAAGGCTGTTATTAACTTTTCTCTTCCAGTAGCCTGCACAGCACTTCAGATCTTAGGAAAGCTAGCCAGTAGGGAGGAAGCTTCCAGTAAGTACCAGCTTTACTTCTCCATGTCCTGTGACCAAAGTGTGACAGTATCCAATGACATGGTCTTACTGACAAACTCTTGTGGACAAAGGAAAACAATTGCAATAGTCTATATATATATTTTTTTGAGGTATCTGGGAGAATCTTTTCTTTTTAAACTAACTTAGGGTTATGTTTCTGCTGCATGCAATTAAAAAACAAACCTATGCTGGATGGGAAGTCCATTTAGAATGCTCTTGCTTGTGATGAAACACAGCAAGCCTGCCTGGACTTCTGCCTCACACTCTCCTTACCCAGACATTTCTGTATACTAGAGATCCATTAATCTGGGAACTATCCCTACCGTACTGAATATAGCCTGATGAAACTACTGGCCAAGGTGTCTGCCTGTCTTCAACTGAAAAATGAACGTATCTTCAGTGGAAGAATTAACAAACAAGGGCACCCCCCCCCAAAAAAAAAAAAGCTAAAAACTGTCACTGAGTGTGTGCATGGCTGCTCCAGTACTGAAGCTAATTCAGCACCCAATCACCCAATCAAATATGCTACTGTTGAGGCCAAAGAGTCCTAACTTTCTTATATCCACCCTGCTCCTATTTTCTTCTCTTTTTCAGGCTAAGAACTCTCTGCTGAAAATAATTTCATGTGACTTGATTTCTAATCTGTTAATCTCAATGATTTTTCCTAAATATACTGATTTATCAAAATCATCCTAGACACATAGCAGTTTCTAAAACAAAGCTCAATCTTCTCAGAAATAGAAAGACTAAAGTTCATCTTTGATCTAGTCATGTACTTCTATTAATCAGCTCCAAAGTCCAGGTTACTAGCATATGTCATTAATGGCAAATTTCTAGTTTATAGCCAGCTAAATATTTTAGTTCTTTTCATACTAGCTTTTCTTAAAACCAAATCTTTGCAGCCCTACATTATATAGCCTAAAACTTAGGTAACAATTCAGCCCCTAAGTCTTAGTAAGTCTACAAAAGTTGACAAAGTTTTATTCGCTGATAGTGTAAGAGACTACTCCTATTTAGCAGTATTCCCTAAAGGAATTTAACAACTCAACTTTCTTAAATGGAGTACGGATGTCTATACTACATATAAGAATCAACTAAGTAAACTTTTGTAAAATAGTCCTCAATCCATTAATATCCAAATAAGTAAAGCTAGAAAATTCCAATGGCTAAAGAAATGATATGGCAAATAAAAGAGATATCCAGTGTTGAGATTTTGTCTTTTACTGTCTATTGTAATGCTAAGTGCAGGCCTCCAAAACCTGGAGTCCACAGTAAGCGCCCAGGACCCTGCCTCCAGGTTGATTCTGATTGGTGAATAAAGATGCTGACAGCCAATAGCTCGGGAGAAGAGACATTGGTGGGGTTGAGGCTTAGAGAGAGGAGACCACAGGAAAGAGAAGAGAGAAAGAAGGAAGCAAGAGGCCATGGGAGAAGAAGAACATGGAGAAGGGAGAGAGAGAGAGCTGGCATGGGGTAGAAATAATAAAATATGGCCCTGTGGGCTAGCCAATTGGAGCTAAGAACCGCCCAAATAAACATAGTAAATAGTAAATAATAATTAGTTGTTACCAGTAAAAAAATAGATTCTAACAACATGGAGGGTAAGCAGCTGCCCAGCTATTGTGCTGCCTAGGGCATATATTAAAATATAAAGGCTATGTATGTCTTTCATCTGAAAATATAAATGGTCTAAGGTAGATAGAAACCCTATGTCAAGATTTATTAATAATTATTTACTACAATTCAGACTAGGCATTTAAAAATGGCAGATCATTTACTATTTATCACCGTCTACCACTGAGCAGCCCAAGATCTTATTTCTGTTCAAATTTTTATATTGCTTAGAACTCTCAACACCAAAGAATCACATCTCACTCAGAGAAGGTTTCAAGAGACACTTGGTTTGAATTTCTGAGAAATATCCCATTTTCCTTTAGATCTTGGTTTTAATCTGATGTATTTAGAGAACAAGAATGATGGTAAAGCCATACAGAGACGATGCCTGACTGGGTGGATGGGCTGTCTGAACTGGTCCCAGTACTATAGTTCATCTTAGTGAGTTTATTTTATCCAGGATGGAAACTTAGTCTTAAAACTCAATCTTGTTAACACAGCAAGAGGAGGCCCACCTCTGTTTCATGTTATGAAATACATTCAGGTCGCCCTCCCATCTTGGTATGTAGAGCAACTTCAGCATGCTGATGAATCAATAAATTTCTCTTGCATTTTGCATCAAAAAAAAAAAAAAAGAAATACATTCATAACAACAGCTAAATAGAATAACAATGCCAATTCATTAACTGCCCAGGAGAAGTTCAACTGCTAGATAGCCAGGGACTTTTGAGTCACTCAGACTGCCGTATAGACTCCCGGAGAGGCATCTTCCATGGATCTTCAAGCAAACAAGCCCCAGGAGCAGAGGACAGAAGGAAAGACAAGACTTCTCTTACAGATGCCTAGGAGTGAGCACTGCCAGTAACAGGAGCACACTTGGATGAGAACTGCTGGCCAACAGCTTGATTTCAGTCTACACAGAGAACTTAGCCAGCACTGTCCCTGACTCCTAACCCGCAGAACTGTGAGCTGTGTATGAATGTTGTTTTTAGCTGCTCAGTTTGTGACTAAACTGTAACAGAAACGGACACACCTATCAGCCGGTTGCTTTACTCCCCTACCTGTCCTTCAACTTTCTCTGTATAGATTTTCTTGTATTAAATTCATGAATAAAATTCAAATAGATAAGTTCCTATTAATTCGAACAAAATGTCCAGTGTTTATTTTCTTTTAAAGCCATTCTTCCAGTCTCTCAAGTCATACTTCACCAACTAGACTCCATGTCATTTAGGAACTTGTAAGATTTTATTTTTGAATTATGGGTAAGCATGTATATCTGTTGGGGAGGGGTATGTGGATGTACATGTGGGTGCCCAAGGATGCCCTGAAGCTGGTGTTCCAGGGGGTTGTGAGCCACCTGATATGGGAGCTGGAAACCAAACTCAGACCCTCTGCAAGTACAGTATAGGCTCCACCCCCACCCACCCACCCGCACACACATAGGAACTTTTAGAAGTTGCAGATTCTTGGGCATCAGACTCTGGCAGGTCTGTACGTTGCAATCCCTCTCACTGACTCTAAAGTACACTAGATAAAAATCGCTGATGCTCACACGGTGAGGAGGCACTTGGATCGCACTGCTGGAGCTGAGTACAAACTTTTCTGACTGACACACCCTCTCCCTGGGACTGTTTACCTTGCTGTTTACTTCTAGTCAAATCTGTCCTTTGGGATCATGCTCTTCACGACAACTGTTGAAAATACCCTGTGGCTTAGCACTACTGACTTCTAAGTAAACTAAGTACAACCATCATTTCCCTCACTGGTGAGAAGCTCCTATCTTGTTTAACTGTGGTGTGCAGGTTTCCCTAGTATGTGGCTTTCTCCCTAAAGAATAATGTGATATATTTAAATGATTTTTAGCTATGTATTATTCCTCTGAAGTCTTAACCCACAGAATTTTGACAGTTTCAAAAGCTAGTGTTTGCCTGGAAGTGAACATCTGTCTTTACTACACAAAGAAAATTCTATGAGTCATACTAGAGAAGCCTGGATTGAACTAGCTCTCAAGAGACCAAAGGTGGGTTGTATGATCTGATGCAAGTCAGGTAAGACTTAGGACTTCAGTTTGCTCATTAGTGAAATGAAATCCTAAAATGGTGGTCTCTAAGATCTACTGCAAAGAGATCTTTCTGTAGTTTTCCCCCAAAGCAGACCAGTGCCTTGACACCACAAGAGAAAGGTTATAAGTAGGAGACAGTTCTGAGTGGCTTGCTTCTTCCCATCCAAGAGAAGACCCCTTGGATGGGAAGTTATATCTGGGGTTAAAAAAATATTTCAGTGACAAACTACTTACTACATTGCAAAACAGAGTTACTAAAATTATCTTTAGAGTTTAAAATTCTTCATGCTGCTGAGAATAAGAGAATTACTTGCTTGACAGTAGTATATTCTTACAAAGTCATTTCCTTAAAGAACAGAGATATAGAAGAATATCCCTAAGCCCCTTACAGTGAGTCCTGCCCAGACTTCTGTTTTGATGTGGCTTACAGAAGATACAAGGGCTGGGGAGTTTTGGGGTCCAGTCGGTGTCTCCTTACGCTATCTTTTCTGAAGGTCTGTCTCTCTAGGGAGATGTTAAGCAATACAAAGAGAAATAATTTGAAGCTCCTAAAGGAAGGAAGCAGTGTCAATTTGGGGAGAAACCTGGGAACAGATAATGCCAGACTCACATTCTAGGTCTGCATATCATAGCCAAGCAGTCCTAGCTGTTTGAAGCTGAAAATTCACTAGACCCACCAACCCTTCCCAAACAGCAAAAAGAACTTCTACTTCTAAGAAATTCTATAGGTTTTTCTAATTGTTCATAGATACATCTTATTCAGTAAATACATACTGATCACCTCTCATACTCTCTAGGCACTATGGCAGGAACTTGGACATTAGGTGTGATGCCAAGACACAGGCTGCTTATATTTCTTAGGTGGGAGATGGCAGAACAGACCACTTAACAGGCAGTTCTATCGTTAGATGTAATGGGAATTCAAAAAATTTTTATATTATATCAACTTTTAAACTTCTACAAGAAATAACAGACCACCAACTTTGGATTTCAAAGTAAAAGGAAACAAACATAACCTTCTTGCCATGAAATATAAATGTAATGAAGTGGAATACTTCATTGGTATTTACAGTTCTCCAGAGATGCACATGAATAAGTACTATAAGATGCAACAGTTTCCTGAAACTGTTTTGCAGTACAGTTAACTGTGGAAAATGGGCTTCTACCTTTCCAAAGTTGTCTACTCAAGATCAAGCCCAGTGAATAAAGTCCAGCATTCATTCAATAGAAATGTAATGAGTATTCTGTGTTCCAGCACTACACCAGGCCCTGGGGAAATACAGGTGAATAAGCATGGCTCTATCCCCATGGAATTACAAGTGTAATAGAAGAGACAGCTACATAAATGAATTATTCCACAGTATGTGGATGGCAATTGCTTTTAAGATCATATAATCACAGCAATGAGGAGACAGTAAGCAGAGGGGAACCAGGCAGAGTGGGCGTGAGCGAGCACAACAGTTTGGATGTGTAGCCGGAGGGGGAAAACCCACGAGTCTAACAAAAGCCCTACTCTAATTTCAAAAGTGGACGAAAAAGAGATGAAAGAACTGGAATTCAAGGCCGACTGGGATATGAGATTACCACTCTCACGAAAGGTCAACATGCTTCGGAAAAGGCGAGCAGAGGATGACTACTTTTCTTTTTAACAAGGGCACTGAGGAAGGCTTCATAAAAGAGGTGGGAGTTGAGGTGGCTCACCGGTTCATTTTCTGGAAGGTTCTATTTATACAGCAGACATAAATTATTTCAGCTCTAAAGAGGTGATTTTAAACTGTCCTTGAATCACTTTAAAGTTTTTGCAGAGAAACTGCAATAAGCAAATATATTTTCTGTAGAAAGAACCCACCCAAACACCTTGACATTTTCATTCCACATACTTCACACATGGTATCTTTTATGTCTGGGAAAGTAGACTAGGAAATGGTTCAAATACCCAAGGGCCTCTAAGCATATATGTTGGAAAATATACCTAATTTACAAAAAAGGTCAAATTGCAGAATAAGTCTTGATTGGAAAACAGGCTGCTCACTCCTGGGGATGGTTAGGCATCCGAGGAGTAACGAGCACCTCAGCTGTCACCAGAGCCACTGCACAGTCTTCTTCAGCTCAGCAATCTTAGACTGACAGAGGTGCTGCAACATAAAACCCATTTTCATTTGCCTAGAACTCTTCTGACTGACTCACAGTAATGCTCGTGATGATGTGGGCCGACAGAATACTGATTAGTCCATAAGGAGGGCAAGAGATTTGCAATTATCAAGAGGTTTTCACACACACACAAAAGAGCAAAGTGATTATCCAAAAAAAGACAATAAATGACAACAGAAAAAAGGCAGTACATGTATTAGGAATTAAGGCTTGATATACAAGGAAAGCACTAAGGATGAATATGAATATTTATCATCTGCTGAACATATTTTTGTTGTTACTATAGGGAACAACAGCATTAGCATAAAGAAATTATGACTAAAAAACACAGGTGTATATGATGCAGCCACCATTTATTCACAATGATTGTGTCAAAATCAGAACTAGCATCACAAAATCCCTGGAAAACCATCTGAATTATTATGAGTTATATGCTGCTGTGATTCCCTTGTTAGTTTACAACTACTCTGCAGACTCTATTTTCCCATACTCTCGTGAGACCCTGGGGTCTATTATACTTCTTACACCTTTTAAATGACTCTGAGAATGGGCTGCTGTAGAAGTAGAGGGATTCACTGTTGTTTGGCTTGGCCTTGTTGAGACAAGGGTTGGTTATGTTACCTGGCCTTATTGTGAACTCCTAGGCCCTCCTGCCTCAGTCATCCCAGCAGCAGGACTACAGGCATGAGCCACCAAGACTGTTCAGAAGTGGAGTCCTAAGAACAACCTACCATAAAAGTTCATGGCAGAATACAAGATGTTTAAGGTTAATTTACTCACCACACAAAAAGGGATTGGCCCTCAAAATCACACCCCTTGTACCCCTGGAAATTAGGCAACACTCCTTCCAGGAATATCTAGTCTACTCGGAAAAGCAAATGAGCTGAAGTAAAACTGCACAGATTATTCCTACAAGCCTGGCTATGAACATGTTAACCAAGGGCTCGGCTTCTGCTCAGCTTGCCAGCATGGTAACTTTACTCATGAAGCCCGGCTCCAAGAGCTATCAGATTCCATTCACATTATACAGGCCACTGTGAATCACACTGCCAGCTCCTTAGAAACAACGGCCTGTGCTTTTTCCATTGCATCTGGTCTTCCAGCGCTCATGGAAACGAGCGCTGCCACAGCCCCTTGATGAGCCAGCAGAGCCCAGTCATCTGGCAACAGCAACTGGCCTCTGGCATCTAAGAACATCAACCAGAGAAAATCAGGGGATTAAAAAAAAGTGACAGAGGCCAATCAATTTCTCACTCCCTGATGGCCTGCGATTCCAAGGGCCTGATGTAGAACTGATTTTGTTCTGAATGCTGTGTAAATGAATGAACAACACAGTCCTAGATTCAGACCATTTTTTTGTGTGCCTGGGATAAGGTTCAGCGATATTCCCGCTGGCCTGAGTGCGTCTCAAAGCACATGAGTCACTGATGTAATACTCTAAGTGAGGGTACATTTCTCATCCCAATATGGCATTATGTGGGAAAATTTAGCTTTGTCACCTGTTTTTCATGAGAGCTTGAGAAAGTTGTGTAACCTCTTTCAACCGTACATCCATCTCATCCTTAATATGAGAATAAGACAACCTGACTTTCCCCCTTTAGTATTACTGAATTGCAAGGGCTATTCATCATTTAAAATGAACAACAACAAGAACAAAAACAAAAAGCAAAAACTTTGCAAACTCGGTGAACACTAAGAAGCTAGTCTACTACTCTTCCACCTTAGGAAAAATACCTCTATGGCCTCAAAGAACAAAGCTGTCACAGAACCATCTAAGTGTGAAATTGTCTTGTACACAGAGGTCTTCATTGTCTCCTTAGAAATCAGAAGCTACTGCGTCTCAAGAATCTGCTGCCGAATAAAAGGGCACTAACACTTCTGCTCTGTCATCAGGAATGCAGAGGCTTGACTAAATGTGATGACACTGCTTACTCAGTCGCCTCATGGCTCAGTGGTAAGAATGGAAAAACAAGGCTGAACCCACATCAGGAGGGATTTCCGGTTCTGTTGAGACATTTCCAAAATGAAGGCACCACTTTTCGTGTATGTTTATTATAAAATGCGCCTCCACTAAAAATCACACTTCTTCTAAATTGAGAAAAGGACTTCCATCCTTCAAACATCTACTTGTGCCAGATAATTTAAATAGCGAGGTAGAGGTCCCCAGCCCATGGCCCACTAATTATGGAACCCGGGGAGCTAATGCATCATGTGGAAATACTCAGAACCTGTAGAAACACTGAGTCAGATCACAACAGGGCCAGCATAGCTTGTTGTCCAAGAAGGGTAAATGAAACCCCACGCTGTTTCATGTGCGCAAAGGTCTTTTCAGTAAAACCTTTCAAATGCCATCAGCAGTTGATTATAACCCCACTTTTCAAAAGTTGCTTACACGTATGTGGTTAAATTTCTTTTAGCGGAACAGGCCGTGCCTGAACATGCTATAAAATATGAGGAGACCAGCAGTGCAAAGGAGCCTCTACTGTCACTGTTTCCAGATACCATTTCTCAATGCTGGAATAATCTTTTAACAAACACAAAATATATATTTGAAAAAAAAATAAGTGTGAAATTTAGGCAAATGCTAGCTAGCATGCTGGTGTTTTGCTTTTGGTGTGTTTTATTTACAATGCATCTTATATTTTGTTTCATTACTAATGTAAAAATCCTACATTATTTTAATAAAATTTTCTGCACTATTCCATGACACACCCCAATTTATTTGGTCACTCCCATGTTGATGGTCACCGCCCCTCCCCCCTAATCCTATGTGATTCTATGAAATGATATAATACTTATGCTAATGTCAGGAATATTATTCAAATGAGAGTAAAATGGAAAAAAACCCTCCTTAAAGTAGATTATTTAGTGAAAAGATACATACTTTTAAAGCTAACAAAATGTCTACAAAAGATAAAACAATTTAGCATTCTATCAATAGTGTGATACTAAACTTAAGCCAACGCAGTCTTGAACAAAATTTAAGTATCTTCAATAACCTAATAGATGAATATTTATTTATAATCAAATGATATCTCTATGGTAGAAGGTAACATTTTTTTCAAAAGTTTAAAACTTACTTTTGTTTATTTTTCTGTGATTTATTGCTGCTTTTTAACCAAGTTTTGGTCTAAGTTTTTGGTTATCATTTTCTTGCTTATTTGTAGATGTCCTTTATGCATTAAAAAAAAAAAAAAAAAAAAAAAGAAGTCCGTGGTTTGAGGTTGTTTTCCAGATTTTCATTTGCCATTTTACTCAGCTTATAATGGATTTTCTAGCTATATATTAATCTTCTTAAGCATTTGATTATACTGTATTTTATGGTGTGTAGTTTTTATATGTTGAAAAGCCTTTCTCAGCAAAGATTTATCTTAATTGGTCTGACTTTTTCTCCCCTAAAATACCTGATTATATCTTCTACAATTAAACAATTATTGTACTTTGCTATTTGAGGATAAGGCTATCTGTCAGCATCCTACATGAGAGACGACACATCAGTGATTAAGAGCAGACTCCAGAGCAAACTTGTTCTACACATAAAATATGTGGTCTTTCTGGAGATAGTATTGCTGCTGTTAAGAAGAAACTTTGAGTTTCTGGAGGTTTAGAGGAGTTAGAACCCATGTAGTACTTAGAGAAGTTCTAAAAATATAACAAGCACTCAGTGAAACCCATGCATGCTATTATTCATGAATTCAGGGGGAGGAGGTCAGAAAAGGGGTTTGACAAAGGATCTCATGTAGTCTACTACTGGCCTTGAACTCATTATGTAGTAGAGGATGACCTAGAACAGCTGAACTCCTGCCCCTGACATCTAGGTGCTGAGATTGGGTTGTGCACTATGATGCCTGGATAGTAGCAATTTTAATCAAGACTTATATGGGAGGCTGGGGAAGATGCACTGAGAATAAAGCCCCCATCCAACAAGCATGAAGAGCAGAGTTTCAGTCCCCAGAACCTACATAACTGCTAGGCATAGGGCTGAGAGATGATTCCACAGCTAAGAGCTGTTGCTGCTCTTCCTGAGGATCCAACTTCAGTTCCCAGAACCCACATCAGGTTCACAACTGCCTGTAACTCCAGCTCCAGGGCTCCAAGGTCTTCTTCAGACATAAAAGGGCACCTGCACATGTACATATTCCAAAACACAGACACATAATTAAAATAGATCTTAAGCCAGGCAAGTTGATGGCTGCTTTTAATCCCAGAATTCCTGAGGAGGTAGGAATCCCTAGATCAAGCTTGGGAGCTATATTAGTTTGACTCAGTAAGCTCATGGTTCACAGAGACTCTGCCTCAGTACAGTGAAGAAACCTGAAGTCAACTTCGGATGTACACATACATGCCGACAACATACATGCCCATCAGACATACATGGCATAGATGGTGGAGTTCATAAGATATTTTTAAATGGGCTTTCCAGATGGCTCACTGAGAAGGGGGCATACAGTCACACTTGATGACTTCAATGGAATCCCAAGAAACTTTCACTGTAGAAGAAAACCACAGATTATCCTCTGACCTTCACGCTCACAGTAGGAATGCTCCCTCAATGTAAACGAGCAATGCACAAGAATAATGTAGATTTTTTTAGAGTATATTAAAAATGTAAATATGAATGTAAATGAATAATGTAAAGTAAATGTAAAAGAGTTAACAAATTTCCTCTGGTTTAATAAATACGTGAAGATTTAGAAAGCAACAGAGCAACTTTACAGTCATTATTGTGCTATCCCTTAAGCTATAATTCTAATAAAGGAGGCAACCAAAAAAAAGTTATCTCTTGTTTCCAAGGACTATTCTTTACAATAATTATTTTTAATTCATGTGCATTGGTGTTTTGCCTGCATGCATGTCTGTGTGAAGATGTCAGAGCTTGGAGTTACCTTCAGTTGTGAGTTGCTCTATAGGTGCTAGGAATTGAACCTGGGAAGAAAAGACCTTACTCTTAAACACTGAGTCATCTCTCCAGCCACTCTAAGACTACATGTCCTTCCCCCAGCCCCAACACTTGCTTTTGAAATGATCAGAAGAGGAAGGATATAATTTGAGAAGTTTGAGAGTAAGTCTCGGCTGGTTTTCTCAGTTTATGAGTGTTTAACTTAGAATACTTGAATGGGACATGCCCTATGATTTCTGTGGGGAGAGTGATCATGTCAAAGACTCAGAATCACTGCTTTCATGTAAGGGATATGTCCTCTCTACTTCTATACCATTCCCCTTCTAAATGAGTTGTTACAAAGACAATGCTTTGAATCTAAAGTTAGTGACACTGCTATATATTCTTATTTGGGGGGTATAGCTACAATGGTACTTAGAAAATATGTACAGTCTTGTAAGGTTAGGTTAAAAAACAAAAATGATTTAAAAATAAAGAGGCAAGAAGTTAGAAGAAGAAAAGATAACACAGAGAGACCTGTAATATAAGGAAGGCCCAAATAAGAAAAACAAATAAGAAAAAAAATGTAATGGGGCAAAAAAAAAAAAAAAAAAAAGTACAATAGGGAGAGTTTCAAAAAGATCCAAAAGTAGAGCATTCACACGTGCAAAACACTGCACTTGACCCTCAGCACCATAAAAACCAAAGGCTAGACATGTATTCTTAATTAAACTAATACAGTTGACAAACCTCTCATTTAATTGAGAGTGAGAAGGTACAGTTTTTTAAATATATTTTAAATATATTTTTACACATGAATACTTTATTCATTTTACTATTAATTTTCATTATCTTACAGTGGGGTTGGAAGGGGGTGTATAAGAGAGGGCAGGTCCCTAGGAGGCCAGAGGCATGAGACTGTTGGAAGCTAAAGTTATAGGCTACCCAGTGTGGGTGCTGGGAATCAAACTTGGGTCCTCTGCAAGAGCAGTACACCTTTTTAACTGCTGAGCCATCTCATCTCTCTAGCCTTTTGTAAAATTGATGTCATATTTGTACTTATTTACAGAGTACAGTGTGTGTGTGTGTGTGTGTGTGTGTGTGTGTGTGTGTGTGTGTGAGAGAGAGAGAGAGAGAGAGAGAGAGAGAGAGAGAGAGAGAGAGAAAGTGATTCAATGAGTAAATTAGCTTTTCTATCACCTCAGGATAATTTTAGTCGGTAACAATTTTACACTTCAAAATAACTGTAAGATAAATACTTAAAGGCTTCTAAAACATAGAAAATTTACATTTTAAAGAAATCCAGTAGAGAATTAGGGGAAGCTGAATAAAGGATATATGGAAACTATACTATTTACATAACTTTTTATGCAAGTACAAAGTATTTCAAAATAGAAAGTTAAAATGAAATATCCTCACTAATTTCAAAATGTTATTTTTTTAAAAAATTATAGACTCGATGTTGGAAACAAAACAAGAAGAGAAAAACTGATGAGAACAGAGGCTAAAAAGAAAGTCAGTAATGTGAGCAATAAATTTCTTTGCAAGGAAGGGGTTGATTAAAAATACATGAGACTGTTTTCTTTTACAGTTCATAAATGGCTTATTTAAGGCATTCAAAAGACAAGTTCTAAAAATATTTTTTGTAATGACAACATCATTGGATCAGTTAAAGTGCAACTATGTTAAAGAACAGTTCTCATTTAAACCAGGGTACCTTATGAAATATTTATTTTTAAAAAATCACTCTTCATTACCTTCTGGTCACACCTCAGGGTGTGAAAGCAGTTTTGGATACTCTGTGATTGAAAGAAAAGTTGACTGAAGGCAATAATGCATCATGTCTCCCTCTGCCTTGTAAATTAAGAGTCTGAGTTATTTTCAGTTTCTTCTGTTATGGAAAATCTGTACATTTTACCCTTTGGGGTTTTGAGAAATATTGTTACTTTTTAATATAAATTTGCTTTTCTATGGGTGGAGAGAGGAAAAAGAAAGAAAGAAACACAGTGACAGAGAAAGAGTGGTTTACAGGCAGTGGACAGCCACTAGTGTGAGCTCTTCCAAGCCATGCCTTTGTTGGTCTCAGTGACTCCAGTTAGAGCAAACCAAAGATCACCTGGTTAGTCACTAATCGATCGGCCACATCACAGGCCACATTTTATTGAGAACTTACGCCATTAGATAAAATGCTCAGCTTGTCATTCACTGGAACACAAGTCATTGGGCCACTAATTTAACACACAGAAACAACTGCCCAAATGGGCACCACTCCCAAGTCTAGAACGGAACTTTATTTCACTGATGAAGCAGTGTGGTTTAGGATATAGATCCGAACCTTAGAATCAATGTTGAAGTTCTCTTCCTTTCTGCCACTTAATTTGCCTGTCTTGCCTATAAAACAGATGTAATAACACTGTTACCTTCCAGGAGATTTAAGGAAATTAATAATAGAGTTGTAAAACATTTTGCAAGCACAAGATGTTGCATAAGTGCTTGCTCAGTCCTTGAACTTACTCATTATGTTGCCTACTTTGAACCTTAATATTTGCTTATAACTCTGCATTGGAGATTTCCCCAAAGGAAGAAATTGAAGCTTTTCTTGCCTGTGGCTTTACAGACTTTTTTTTTATATAAGCATAGTCCAATTCAGTAGGACGCAGAGCCAGGAAAACACATAAGGACTGAACCAAAGCTGAGCAGTGGAAATTGATGCTCTGAGCCTATGGACACGCTGCATGCAGCAAGGTGACAAATTCACTCAGCATTTCCAGTTGGGAACTGCAACAGAAATGGAGTAATTAACAGAGAGCTAATGAGATGTAAATATTCTCCATAGAGTACAATGGTTTTTTAATGCTCTGCTTCAAAACAAGGCTGCATTTTCTCACTAATCAACATGTAAAAACTTCTGAGAATAAAAGATAATTTTATATCTGGACAAGATTTAACTGACTTGGCTTCTGTTGTTCTAATTTTATTCATTTTAATTACCACCCGTGCTTTACATGGCCAGACGGAAACTGTTGGGAAGTCAAAAGCCTACGTTCATACTAAAAATTACTCAGATGATTAAATGAGATCCGATATGGAATATTCCACACAGCACTGGATATGTATAAACAATCAAGAAACTGCAACTTTAGGATACAAGCTACATGAAAGTAGAGGAGGCTGCTGAGCAGGAGACTGATGGGCGGACTACAGCGATAAAGAATGGTAAGAAGACCGGGACAGTGCCAGCAAAACCTAATCATGCAAGTGCCTATGATGGAAACATCACTTTTGATGGTGTCTTAAAAAACAAAAAAAGCAATTTACAAAGCAGTAATGCGCATAAAATATGTAATTAAAAACTGTCATATCATTTGATGTCTAATTATTGAAGGTTTGACAATATCAGTATCTCTGCTTCTATATTAAACACATGACTGTGAAGCCTGAACTGAGAAATATTTAGCCCATATTTGATAAGAACAAACCCACAGAAAGGGGTAAAACTGGTAAAACAAATGTTTTTGCTGTGATGTTATTATATTGATGTAGCAGAAAACAAATCACAGAAGACATCAAGTATAATTGTATAAATTTTACAAAGTTGTGTGTATTCCTTAAAAGCCCTATTTTGAAGACACAGACCTTCAGGAGAGTTCAGGAGTAAGGTACCTTACTCAAGGCCCATAGGGTGGAAGGAGAGAAGTGACTTCTATACATGGTCCTCCATATGTGCACTGTGGCACACACACACATACACATAATAATATAAGAATGTGAAAAAACTAACATATAAAAACTGCAGATAAAAAGTTGCCATTCAATTATATTACACAGATTGCATGGTAAAGGTTTTATTCTATAGCCTAGACAGTATGTAGTCTATATACTACATATCAATATACAGGTCAGTATAACACAAATTTTTTTTCTTAAAGGTTTATTTTTCTTTTTATGCATACAAGTGTTTTGTCTGCATGTAAGTAAGTGGATTGCATGCATGCCTAAAAGGGACTTGGGATCCCCTGGAAGTGGAAAACTGGCAGTCGTGAGGCATGGGTGCTGGGAACTGAACCCAGCTGGTCTGGAAGAACAGCAAGTGTGACACATACATACACAGGTACAAAGAACATGGGCAGAATGAGTGTGGGGTCCACCACCACTCAGGAGTGGATGGTTTTCATTAATATTTATCACAGATATTTCAGATAAAATATTAAAACAAGCAGGTGCCATAACTCCCAGTATATCAGGGGACAAAGTGTATACATGTACCCATGATGGGAAAGAAAAAAGAACTTATTGTCAGATTAAATCTCTGTTGTTCCTTCATTTGGGGGGGGGTGAGGGGTAAAAACATCATTTGATTAAGACTGGAGAGGGGAGCTGGAGAGATGACTCAGTGGTTAAAAGCACTTGCTGCTTCTTCCAGAGGACCTAAGCTAGAATCCCATCATCTACATCAGGTAGCTCACAACGACCTGTAACAGCAGCTCCCAGAGATCCAACAGCCTCTTCTGAACTCAGTGGGCACCTGTATTCAAGTGCACATGCCCGCAGACAGACAGACAGACACACACACACACACACTCTTTAAAAAATGTAAACAAGAAAACAATATCACACCTTCTGAACACACACTATATCCTATATTCTTAATGGTTTTTACTGAAGTCTGACTTTCTGAGTGCTAACTTCACTGGCTTCAAAAGCATTTAGGGTGTGCGGTCTGGTCTGACCAAAGACTATTGCCTGCAGCTGGGGGTGCTGCTGCTACCCTTCCTTCTGAATTCTACTCAGATGCAACCAGATGAGACACAGCTGCAGCCGAGCTGCTGGCATTGATTTCCTATGGCTGAACTAAAAACAATCACCCTCATTTAAGCACATGAGAATTAAGTCCAAATTCCCACAAACAAGGATCACCATGTTAAAATATGCCAAGAACTCAGAAAGACTGACTACGGAAGTACCTCTAAAATTTTCACCACTCCCTCCCTCCACGTACATTCTGTCATTCCATACTCAAGGACTGCTTATACCGGGATGGTGGAGGGCAAAGGAAATACTGAAAGTGACATTCAGGAAGGCATTTCCTCACGTCACCTGGATCATAAGCCCCTCAAGAACAGGGCTCACAGCTTATCAATTTTCTGACAGTAGTCCTAGCACAGTCTCTTGCAGATAACAAGTGCTCAATATAAGTGTTATCAATGATAAATGGAGGTACAGGACATGATACAAATAGTTCTCTAGATGATAACAGAGCAAGGTAGACTGAACTCTAATGCAGAGAAATCAGTAGAATGTTCACCTCCCCACAGTGTCTTAGTCAGTGTTCTACTGCTATGAAGAGACACCGTGACCATGGAAACTCATAAAAGAAGGCATTTAATCGGAGCTTCCTTACATTTTCAAAGGTTTAGTTCATTTTCAACATGGTGTGCAGCATGGCAGTATACAAGCGGACATGGTGCTAGAGAAGTAGTTAAAAGTCCTACATCCAGATCCACAGACAGGAAGGAGAGAGAGAAACCCACTGGGCCGGGCTAAAAGCTCAACTCCAGGATATACTTCTTCCCACAAGGCCACACCCACTCCAAAAAAGTCACACCTCCTAATCCCTCTCAAGTGGTGTCATTCTCTGATGACTTATTTAAACACATGAGCCTGTCAGGGCCAACTTACTTAAAGCACCACACACAGAATGAGTACTTCAGGATATCCTGATTACTAGGAAGAATATTTGGGGAGTCTACTGTGGAGTTTAACTGTGAGAAAAAGGGAAGATGCTCAGAGAAGTTACCAGGAGCAGTTCTGGAACTCAGAAGCACCAACATGGTCACTGATAAATCCACAGCTTATTTTCAGTCAATGCTTCTGCTTTGGAAGACATCTTCCTAAAGACAGAGAAGAATGCAGGCACCTCTGACCCAGCCAGCCCACTCCTTCACTCGGTGAGGGCAGGTGTAACAAAACCACCTGGTGAGGGCAGATGGAACAAACCACCATGGGGCCATTGGCTCGCTTGTTCACTCAGGTATGTGCAGTCACAGCAGAGAAGCCAGAAAAACAGTAAAAGTACACTTACTCCACTAGCCCTGATCTTCTGGGTAAAGAAAAGCCTGGGTCTAAAGAAGTACTGACATTTCGGTCTCTTGTTCTTGTTTCTGCAGGATAGGAGTGGGGTTGGCGTGACCTTGGCTCAGTCTGAAAACACACCTCCGTGCTGGGTGCTGTTTGCCAGTTTGCTAGAAACCTGGGAGCAGACACCTCAGGATACACACTGTAATGGAAGCTATAACTAGGCACTCTATGACCATGTGACTTCCTATGTTAGTCCAAAGAGGGACTGTGGGTTGTCATTCTATATGAAAGAAATAAATAAGATGTGGAGGGAAAAGCAGGCAGGCCCTCGAAGGAAGGCAGCTGAGGCTAGGCTCGCAGTAAGTTACAGAACACTATTGCTAAATGGGGTTTAAAACAGAAAAATTCAACATAAGGAGCCACTCCTGAGATAAAAGCTGCATGACTGAAACATCATCCTAGGATTCCTAACTCTGGATGCTAACTGAATTTCCTGAGAGGATGTATAATGCTTTAAAAATAAAATCCTAAAAGGCTTTTCTAAAATTTCCATTAAAGACAGGGCCATATATAATCTATAGGTACTGCTGGAGGGCCTAACAGAGTTCCTATTATGAGCTGGCTACTGTACAAGCAAGGCTAGAAGATCTGGGTGAGGCTTTCAGCCGTAGATGATTTAACACATACCTATACAATGAGCAGCAAGGCTGTGGGGAACAGGGGTGCGTATCACACAGGTAACACGAATGAAGTACCAGGGAAACACAAAGAACAACCACAAATCAAAGGCTTCATGATGCAACACTCATCGCCACTGACAACCATCTGCTTTGAGTCTGGTTTAGGGTATAATTGTTTCCTTCTTCCTGGCAGCCATTTCAGGAGACCTGGGTGGCACCTCTGGCAACCTGTCCAAGGTGGTCCTTCCCTAGGTGTAGTTGGCAAGAATAGGTGAAGGAAGTGGCTTGGTAAGCATTACTGAATCGTCAGTTTAACCAAAATCAAAGTACTTAGGACACTGTAGGAGGGCTGGACTGTCTTCACTTCTCAAAAGAGAAAGCACTGCCACACATTTCACATGTAAAAGGAAGCCTCAAAAGCAGACACCTATCCATCAAGAACAAATAAGAATTTAAGATGAAGGAGCTGAAAATACATACAACAGTGTAAGCACACAGAAGCTGCAATATGTAAATGTGCTTGCTTTTTCTACACTGATAGATCCTGTTTCTGAAAATGTATTCCTAGACAATTCTCCTTTAACAGAGCCTCATAAGCTCCTGACAGCTCTTTCCCAAACAGCTGGCTTTCACTGAATTTCACTTAGTGTGCAAGCTGTTTCAAGTTGCATGCCTAAGCATACTGTGAAGAATTCATTTTCTCTAGTTTCCTGGTGATGATGAAAGAATATAATAATTAAAAAGAAAAAAGTTGATTTTTGGCCTGAAATGCAGCTATCCTGCCAAAATGGTGACTTAGACAAGTGGTGTTCCCAAGGTTGTCTGGTCCACTACCACCATCGCCACCACCAGAGCACTGCCACTGTCACTACCACGGCCACCACCACCATACCAAAGGAGCCTGAGCAGATCCTTTCACTTAGTTACCTTACTTGTCTTTTATAGATCTTGTAAAAAGAAAAAGTCCACATTCCCACTAAATAAATTTGGTCCAGACCTTGATAATTTGAAAAATGAACTTCCTTAGGATGGGGTGTGGGGCTACCACACAATTTAGAACTTACATAATGGAACTAGTCAGATAATAGAACTAAACAAGTCTCACCCTTGAATATATAGGAAAATAGCAAGGAAGGCTTCGATAAAGGAGCTGACTTCTTGAAGAATTGACATAATACCCCATAATAGTTACACCAAAGTATTATTCGCATGTCTCCATCAGCATTATTGCTTGGGCACTTACTGTACTCCAGATACTATCTGAAGTTTTTTAAATATTTTAACTGGAAGAGAAATTAGTATAGAAGTAAAGTCCTTAAAGGAGTTGTCACAGTTCTTATGCTCAATAAATCTTAATAATTATTATTTTTATTTATGGGCATGAAAAACAAAATTTCCCATTAATCAGACTCTGGATCCAAAGAGCTAATAAGCATATTGCTTCCCTTCCCTAAGATGCAATGGGAACCTTGAGATGGACCGACAGGTTTTGTTCATCCCTTTTCCAACACTGGAACAGTAAGTAGAGACCAGGAAATAAGGTGGACACCTCAGGACTTTACATCATTAATCACCTAACCCTCTACTGCTGCCCAGCCTTCTTATGCTCACTGTACAATTTTAAGTTTTTCATGAAAAACTTACAGAATAGAGCTTCTTACAGACAGCTTTGTCCCTATCTTATATTTCTACCCTTCACAGAAGACCTAAATTACTTTCACTGAACTTTCTTTAATAATTTCTAAGTAGTTCCTAAGTGTGACGCCCAAACTGGATGACAGATTTCTAGTTAGGAACTTGGGCAGAATTAGGGTTGGAGTCCCTAAGTTCTAATAGTATGTCAGTCTTTCCAGGTAATAAAATCAAGAGTTCTCATGATCATTCTTTACTTTTACTCTTCTGTTTTGCTTTTCCCCAGAGTCTATCTGGATAGCCTAGGCTATCCTTGAAGTTATCTCCCTGACTCAGTCTTGGCGATTACAGGCTTACAAGCATGAAACACTATGTCTATCCCTAGGACCTTCTTATGCTCAATTCAAGCACAATTTAAATTCAAATAACAGACATCTGAAGGATAAATATGGAATAGTTTTTGTTATTGAGACAGAGTTTTGTTCTATAACTCTGGATGACCTTGAACTGATTATATAGACCAGGTTACCCTCAAACTTCTGGTCATCCTGTGTCTCTGTCTCCTAAGTTCTGAGATTTCCAACTTGGACTGTCATGCTGTCTTGATCATAGAGTCTTGCACAGCAGCATTTTCCTTATTCAGCAGTGAAGTAACTAGTACAAACTATATTAAAATTTTACCTAATAAAACAGGGAAACATAGACCACTGAATAAACTTTTTCAGAGGAAACCAATGCAAGAATTTTATAAGTACAACTTCTCTAGTATGAAAATGTTAAGTGGGATGACCTAGCTTTTGAAAAGACTTTTTTAAAAATCACTAGACTATTATTATCTTAGGATGTTTTCAGGATATTCTTCTAGGAAGAACAAGGCATAGATGACTCATGATTCTACAGAAGAGCAAGATGGTATAATAATTAAATGTTTCCTACCTTGAGACCATACCATAATTTACAAACTCAAGTGAAAGAAAAGCCATAGCACCACTCACTCCTACCAATTTTAAAAGTTGATTAATCCAATCTGATTTAGGTGAAATGGATTACCTATTTATCTAGATGCAAAACTGATGTAAATAACAAAAGGTAAAAACAATTTTAAACATGCCATCTCCACATTAAACCACTGAAGTCAACAACCAGAAGATGAGTCAAGAACTGAGGGAGCTAAATCGGAGTAGTCAGATGATAGCATTGGGAAGAAAGACTAAGCTGTTAAGAGGGAAAGCTGGGAAAAGCAAAATAGCAATTAAATTAGCGATTTAGATGGTGCTAGACACTGAGGCTGTGATATAGAACTTACCCCAAGTATGCCAACAACTTAGTAGGCACTGCCGACAGGTTTGTTCAGCATTCAACTGATAAGAGTCTAACATGCAGCCTACTTTGAGGAGTACCAGAAATGGAGGTGGTGCGGCCAACATCTTGTGTTATCAAGCACTGCTGTGCTCTTCCCCTCCAGCCCACATCTCCATCACTAGCAAGGATGCTGGAGCCAAATACCGCATCCAGAACTGTGTGGCTCCTTGCTATCTACACACACCAGGCCCCAAATAACCGGTTTCTTTATCCAATCACTCTCAACAGAGGGGCATACAGCAGAGGATTCCCAGCCACACCTCTGGGAATATGCAGTGAGAATGCCAATGGAAAAGAATCATCCTCAGTTGAGATTTTATCTTCTGTCTACTAAGCTCTTCATTTCCCTCAGAAAATGTTGCTTCCTGTTCTAGAATGCTTTGGATAGGACACTCATACTTCTCACCAGCACTGTGCCAAAGCCCTAAAAAAGAAAACCTAGTTGAATATCAATGTTTACAAAAGAAAGGCAATGTATGAATTCATATCATAAACTGGGCTTGCTGCCACATTCATGTTCAGCGTCATGTTCAACCTGATTGCATTCTATCAAACCATGAATCATGTCTACACTGACCTCCAGGATACCTGCACTTTAGCCAGGGAATATTTCAAGTGTGTGTTCATCAAGTGCCATGAATAACAGAAAATATAGGGAAAGTAGTTTATAAATCAAATGTGTAAGCTTGAAAATAACATTTGCAAACAATATAATTATGACAGCACACTCTGCTTTGGCTATTATTATACCACTAAGGTTTAAAAAGACCAAGAAGGAAACATGACATCATATGGTCTTCTGTCAGGTTTTGCTTGTATGCAATAAGACCGCCAAATATAAAATAAGGCAACAAAAAATTCAGATAAACATAAGGAAGATTAAAAGCCAATCACAATGTCTTGTGCCTGTGATTCCAGAATCTGGGAGGAAGAGGCAAGAAGACCACAATGCCAAGGTGAGCCTGGACTGAAAAACGAGGCCTATCAAAACCATAAATAAACAAATAATTAAAATAATAAGGGACATTAAAACTCCTAATAGAAAATAGTGTTGAGATTACAGTGTTTATTAAAGTAATTCACCTATAAACAGATACTTGAAAGAGTAGACTGAATCCAAACTCCCAAAGCCAAAGTAACATGTAGTTTTAAATGCATTTAAATGTTTTATTAAGATACTTAACCACATAACACTGTAAAGCACACAATTTGGTGTTTCTAACTGTATGCAGAGATTTGAAATCATCACTATTATATAACTAAAGACATTTTTATTGCCCTGATGAAAACAAACACGTCCATTAATAAGCCGGTCCATATTCACCACTTTCTCCAGGCAACCACTCATGCCTTTTCTGTTCCTATAGCTTTACCTATTCTAACATTTCATATGCATGCAAGTATACAATATAGTTGTGGGTGACTGGTCCTTCTCCATAGTACAGTGTTCATGCAGCATGTATCAATTCTTTGCTTCTTTCATCACCAAATAATATTAAATCATGGATATACCACATCTTACTCATCCATTCGTTAGTTAATAGATACCTCGGTTCTTTCAACTTTATGACTACAACAAATACTGCTATGATGAATATGTACACATTTTATGTGAGAAACTTTCTGTTCTCCAGGGCATATAGTAGGTATAGATTTGCAGGGTCATACAGTAACTCTGACTTTTTAAAGGATGTAAACATTTTTCTCTATGGCTGCACAATCTTACACTCCCACCAGCCATGTTTAAAGGTTCAGGGTTTCTTGCCATTGCCTATCTTTTTAAATTGCAGCCATGTCCTAATATAAGCTGCTATTTTATTATGGTTTTAATGCATATTCTGCTGATGAATAAGGCAATTGATGATAGTTTTTGTATGTTTAATTGGTGTTTTTGTGACTTCTTTGGGAAATATCTATTCAAATATTTTGCCTATTTTTAATTGAATGATTTTATTTAGATAGATATGTTATAAGAATTCTTTATATTAGACGGATATTAAATCTTTATTAAGTATAAATTTGCAATATTTTTCTTCTATAGATTGACTTCTAATGTCTTGATGAGATACTACAAAATACAAAATAATAATTTTGAGGAAGTCATATTTTCATGTTAGTTGCTTTGATGTCGTATCTGGGAAGCTATTACCTAGTTCAAAGTCACAACGTTCATATCTATACTTCCTTCAATAGCTATGGCTCTCATATTACGGTGTCTGATCCATTTGTGTATGGCATGATATTGCTCAACTCCATTCTTTGGCACGTGGTTGTGTAACTCCCCTCTATTGGTGTTATTTGTTAAGAAGATGATTCTTTCCTCACTCTTATCAAAAAGCAAGTAGCAGGCTGAAGAGATGACTCAATGGTTAAGAGCATTGGATGCTCTTCAGAGGACCTGGGTTTGATCCCAGCAATCACCTGCAACTCCAGTTCTAAGAGATCTAACACCCTTTTCTGGCCTCTGTGGGCCCTGCATCTACATGATACACAGACATAAATACAGGCAAAATACTCATAGACATAAAATTTTAAAAATTATTAATTTTTTAAATCAAGTGGCCAGAAAGGGGTCTACTTCTCAATTTTTCATTCTAATCCATCTTTTCTGCATGTCAGCACCACGTTATCTGAATGACTATTACTTTATAATGTCTTTGAGATGCAATATATAACTCCTTCAATGTTATTCTTCATTTTTAAAAAAATTGCCTGGGCTATTCTGGATGTCAACTAATTTCAGTAGCAGCCAAAATTTTGATAGAGATTGTATTGTATTTGCAGATCAATTTAGAGTATATTTCTATGAACAGGAAACATCTTTCCATTCTTTTTAGCATCTTTAATTTTTTCAAAGATGTTTTATAATTTCCAGTGCTCAAGTATTCTAAATATGGGGTTAATTTATTGCTAAGAAATGTATTTTTTTTTCTGTTTTGAATCAGAAGTTCTATTGTCCTTTCTGGCTCTCTTGTACCAAGTTTAAGAGCAAATGTTCTTTATGAGCTTTGTAGCCTATGTTCTATCCCTGCCAGTTTAACTATATACATAGTTGCATATATCCAAATGATTCTTTAACAAATATCTTAATGAGGAGAGACAGACTACTGGTCTACCCTGAAGCAATATAACAGAGCTGAGTATAGACTGGAATCAGATAAAAGGTTAAACTAAATGTTAGTCAGTCACAGGCTACAGAATCCTGGAAACTGTTCTCATTTAGTCTCTGCTTTGTTATCCATAAAATTATAACAACATCTACTCTTGAAGATGTTACCTAGATTAGAAACAAGACAGCAAAGCTTCTTAAGAGCCAAGACTTTCTCATAGTCATGATTATATTCCTAGTCTCTAACCTCTAGATGAACACCTTGGGTCTAGCAAGTTCTCAAGCATAAATAACATGATGCTTAACATGTTAAGTAATAACAAAACTGAAGTACAGTAATACCACACTCAGTGGGTAAGGGAATTTACTGCCAGGGTTGATGACCCTGGATTCAGTTCCTGGAACCTGAATGGTAGAAGGACAAAACTGATGAGAGAAAAAGTTGTCCTTTGACCTCTACAAGTGTGTCATTATGCACACATATCCATTCTACAAGTATATATATATATGTAAATTTAGCTAGAGGCCATGCAGACCTGGGAAAAATGAGAATGTTCACAACTCCACTGTGACACCAACCCTGTTGGTCATCTTTAGATTAAGTTTAGCCTTCTGGATAGTGTTGAAATGGGAAGAGCTAGAGAATATTGTGCTGGATAAGGGAGATGTTCAAGCAATCATACAGCAACTTCAAAAAACAAATCAACCAACCAAACAAAAAACTGCTATGTCTACTTTACACTGGTTATAATGGCATAATTACATTAGAACTGCTAGGAAAGTACTAATTTTTTCAAACTAAGAATCAAATGATCTATAGGTTGTCAATTTTAGTAAATTTTCTTAAGTTCACAACAACAAAAATAGAAATTTTAAAAGAAAAAGCCACAAATGAAATTGGTCAGACACATCCAGTTGCTAGGATCTTATAATTCTCAAAACCTCATAGAAATATTCACTGTTAACACAATCAGTGCCCAAACCAAAATTCAAGTCCAGATGGCCATCTGCAGACACACAAAAAAAGTGCCTTCTTGTGTCTCAACTGACCACTTTGCCAGGTCCTGAAGTTTTATCTTCTGAAAAAGATTGGGGGCGAGCTACTAGCAAGAAAACTCTGAAATGCCCTACATCTGGTGCCACTAATTCTTAACTGATTGGTTTGAAAATCATTCTTCCCATTTCTATTTTATTCTCATGATGGAAATCCAAGGAAGACAACTCTAAAACTGTCACACATAAGCAATGAGGCCTCTAAGAGGCCTGACCAGCAGCTGACTGAGACAGATGCAGATACTTTCACCCAACCATTGGACTGAAGTCTGGGACCCCTATGGAGAAATTAGGGGAAGGAATGAAGGAGCTAAAGGGGAAGATGACTCCATAGAAAGACCAGTAGTCTCAACTAACCCGGCGGACCCCTGGGAGCTCCCAAAGACTGAAACCCCAACCAGGAGCATACACAGGCTGGTCCAAGGCCCCCAGCACATATATAGCAGAAGACTGCCTGGTCTGGCCTCAGTGGGAGAAGATGTACCTAACCCTCAAGAGACTTCAGGCTCTAGAGAAAAGGGGATGCCCAGGGGGTAGGAGGTGGAGCACCCTAGCAGAGGGGAGGGGGAATGGGATGAGGAACTGAGAGAGGGGGGACCAGGAGGCAAGGCAATGGCTGGGATGTAAATAAATAAAACAATCAATAAAAAAATTAATATTTGCTAGAATTTAAACATGTTCTAAAAGATACAAATATAATTTTGTACATAAAAAATAACTGAGTAAACTTTACAAAAGGAAAAAAAGAATAAAGTAAATGTAAAAATCCTTCTAAGTCTACAGACCCATAGTCATTCTCCCAAAGAAGCCACTGTTTATTTATTTTTAGGGTTTATTGATGCTCTGTCTGTGAGTGTTCTGCCTAGAAAATGGCCAACAAAATTAAGTAACCAGGGCCTATAGGGGCTCAGAGACTGAACAGACAATCAGGGTGCCTATAGGTCTGACCTAGGCCCTCTGATTGGGTAGCTTTGCTTTCTTGTGGGACATCTGACATTGAGAGTGAGGGGCTGACTCGGACTCTTTTGCCTGTGTTTTGGACCCTTTCCCTCCTATTGAGTTGATCCACCCACTTTAATACAAAGGGAGATGCTCAGTCTTATTCTAACTTGATATGCCATGTTTGGGTGATTATCCCTGGGATGACTGCCAGTTTCTCAAAGGAAACAAAGGCAGAGTAGATTGGGGGGCAGGGATGGCAGGAGAGGAGGAAGGGGAAACTGTGCTCAGGAATAATATGTGAGAGAAAAATACTTTAAAAATATTTATTAATTTTTTGTCCACGAGTGTTTTGCCTACATGTAGGTCTGCACTATGTATGCTGTTCTTGCCAAGGCCAGAAAAGAGTGTCAAAGGTCATGTAACTAGAGTTACCAGTTAACCACCTATTAACCACCATGTGGGTGCTGGAAATTGAACCCAAGTCCTCACCCTTCACCACTGAGCCATCTCTCCAGGTCTGAAATCACTATTTATGACAAGCAACTTTTCTGCACATAGGCAGGTCACACGGAAAAGATTACATTTCATATTGACAAACATAAAGCAAAATAAAATTATGAACATCACTCATTTTATTATCTAAAGGAAGGATCAGAGAACCTGAGAACTAGAAGCAACATTAGACCATTTCCAGGCTCTTGTTTCACAGTTCAGGTAACTAAGGGAATTGTGCAGAGCGGGGCACTCCCAGAGATATCCTAATACCACGGAAGCCCGAGCACTTCGTCCTGTATGCATTCAAAGATATTGCTGTTTATTAATAGAGCCCAGGAAACTTTTCTCAGTGGAGGAGGGGGCATTAAACTGAAGAAATGACAAACTGCTAAACTTTCTTCCATTGTTTTAATGTATCAGTGAATGCAGCATGAGTTGGGAGGGAGTCATTTAGTTTCTTCCAAAACAAGTTATGCCTCCTGGGCAAACTTAACAGATGTATTCACCCTTTATTCTTAATACAACATGTAAAAATAAGATAAATACCTTACAAATTTAGTAAATTCTTGTGCACACACAGTAAAACCATAGATTTGATTTTCTCAGTTCAGTAACTTAAGAATTCAGAGAGCTCTCAAGCCCCAACCTGCCGTCCTACGTGATAAAATAGCTCATTAAGAAGAGCAAGGAGAGTTCTCAGATTCATCCAGAGTGAATGAAGTCTATGGTGGATTTCTTTGTAATCAGCTTACAAGAACTCTCCCTCTGGGCCAGATTTCACAGTCATGTGAGAAGAGACCTGATGTCGTGCTGTCTGGAGGTGACCCTGCCCCCAGGTGCTGGGTTTGCTCAGGCTCCACTGTACTGACATGGCCTCAGGGCCCCTGGTAGAATGTGCAGTATAGTGGCAGTTGAATAACAGCACTTTACAGTGCAGCTGAGGATGACCTTCCAAGTGCTGTTCCTCAGTTTACCTGCTTTCTGAGTCTGACATGGTCATATTTATTGGAGTGGCAGTGCTCCCAAGTCTGTACAACAAAGACTTTGTTCAAAGAACTACTAGGCTTTTTGAGTTCTCCCAAGACCAACATAAATGCACCTCGAAGCAGAACCTGGAGAGGTTCTATAGAAGCCTGAGTCGGCATTCCCCTATCCATGTTATATAATCATCTGCTAAGTCTTTCAACCTTTCAAAGTCCTACAGAAATAGAAAACCACCCCTTAAGCCCGCCTGGCATGATACTCTAAACTTCTGTAGATTGTTAGCAGTAAAAATGCCAAATAAAAATCTCCCAGATATAACCCGCTCTCTGTGTATGTTATTCCCTTGGGTTTCTGGGAACTGTCTCCAAGATAAACAGTATTAATGTCACACCAAAGGAGGTTATTTCAGCCCTCCTTAAAACTGATCAGGTGAGCTCTGTTCCTTAACAGGAACACAGAAGGAGGGACCCCAAGTCACAGTGCTAATCCTGACAAATGTCAACTAGCATTTCTAATAAAAAAACAAAACACACCAAACCTGTGAAACCCCATACTTTTACAGCACTGATTAATTATATTGTTTATGCATAATAATAATTCTGATACATTTTTAATTTCATGTTTAAACTTTTTCATCTGTGGTGTTTGTCTGTGCTCACATGTTTGTGTGTAGTTACATGTGTGTCCATGTGCAACTAGGGGCTATCATACACTGAGTGTCTTCCTTGATGATGCACAACCTTATTTTTTATTTACCCTTTTTAGGTCCATTTATTTACTCTGAGTGGGTGGAGGTGCCCTTGCTTTTGTGCCCATGTGGAAGTTAGAGGACAACTTGCAGAAACAAGCTCTCTCCTTCTGCTGTGTGGGCTGCAGGGATCTCAGGCAACTCAGAGTATCAGGCAGCAAAAGCCTTTACCCACTGAGCCATCTCACCAGTCCAGCCACCTTATTTAAGGGTCTCTTCATTGGCTTGCAACTTACCAATCAGGCTATGCTACCTAGCCTCAAGGATCCTCCTGTCTCTGCCTCCCTAGCACCTGGATCACATACTGGTACTCTGTTCATGGTGAGTTTGTTTTTTATGATTGTGGGGTGGAGGATAGGGTTGAACTTAGAACCTGATACTTATGGGACAAGCACCCTTCTAACTAAGCCCTCTCCCTAGGCCCTTAAATTTAGCTTTTACAACTGATTCTTATCTGAAGTGGTCTGTATGAATCAGTCAATAACATAGCCTCCAGTCCTTTGTCCCTGCCCTTTCTCTGTACTAACATTTTAAATTGACTTGGTACACTGGGAAAAAGAAGGAGAAATGAGTATAGGGGTGCAGCCAGACATAAAGCACTATTGCAGTAAGACAGCAAGCCACCCTGGACACAGAAAAGTAAGGAGCCGCTCCTTGTAGGTCTCTTTGTTCACCTTTGGCTTCTTGACTTCGGGCTGCTCAGTTTTGCTTTCTTATCATCCTACTCCCCACAGCAGGAACAAAAACCACAACAGATCAGAACTCAGTATGGAGATTTAGTTCCTAGTTTCTTATAAAAGATTTAAAGGTAAAAGATTGAAATTATTTTGATGACTCATGAGGTTTTGAACTGTAAGGGAATTCATTTCATTCTTTCATTAATTTAGTCTCTATAAGTCCATAAAGCAAATTATCGTAGCTTTCTACACTGTACATAATATTGAGCTCTCAGCAGTTCAAATGACACACACTGGTAATAGAAAAGACTGTGTATGAGGTCAGACTGTGGGTAGAGTCCCTGTATGCTTATCTACTGGCAGAAAGCCCATCCCCAAGCCATTAACTCTTCCTAGGGCTTCAGTTTACCCTCAACAGGAAGGAAATAACCAGGGTAGTAGTAGAAAGAGATCTCCAAGGCTCTATAAACCTATGACAATAATGAATTCTTTTTAGCCAGCTAAATACTGTTAAGCCTTTCTGATTAACTTTATTCATTACATAAAATTATACATAAAGATTTTTTCAAGGCACATTAGGATGAGAGACCAGGACCCACATCCAGGAAGCAAAAGGGTAACTTGTTGAGCTCTTTAGAAGGCACATACTAAAAGTTCAAACGCTACCTTAAAAAGTTACTAACTTTCAAAATTAAACATCTATGCAGTGAGCCAGAATTTTCCTATATGATCTACTATGGAACATATAGTTAACATCAGTTAAGATTTATAAAATAAGACGTTGTTGTGGTTTAAGGCTTCTTATATATCACTGGCAGGCCAACTTTTTATGTAGCAATGCCCTTGAACTCCTGACTGTACTCCTGCCTCAGCTCCCCAAGTGTTGGTATTACAGGTGTGAGCTGGTTTGTAATGCTTCATTTCATAATAAAGACCTCAATATTTGATCAAGTTTCCCTTTACAGTAAGAACACTGGACTCTGTCTTCTACCTTGCCCAGCAAACTCACACATGTTTACATGGGCAAACTATTCCAAGCGTAAGTAGAATCATAAGACAAGTGTCTGATCAGGAAGAAAGTAGGAGAACTTCCCTCTCCTTTGAAATCTTAACTCCAGTCCTGGCCCTCCCTCTCACCCAACACTCTGCTTATAAAACAGTGTTTATTTATCTTTGATTCTCCTTGGGGCGCCTAGAGAAGCCTGTGGGGTGAGCTGCCTCCTTCCAGATTCTATCGTTTTCCCTCTGTTGTTTAGAAGCTCTAAACTTAGAAACCAAACCCTTTCTGCCCAAATGAGTGATCTGAATGCGAGAGCTAGGTGATGTGGAGAGGATCTCATCGGAGCAGAACAGTAATAGTATTGGTCCCTCATATCACGGTGACTCCAGTGTTCTTTGTTGGGTTGTCACTCCACCTGTCAGCTGCCACCAGAGGACAGCATATTTGCAAATCTGTACAGGTCTCGTGCTCTTTCTCCTTTTCCTTCTCTCCTTCCCTCCTCGTCCCCTTCCCCCCTTCTTCTACTCTTTCCTATAGCTCTTAACCTTCAAGAGCATGGGGACTTGGTAAACATGAATTTTACAACTCAACTAGAAAGATGTCCTTCTGGCAATTGAGAAATTATCACAGAGCCTACTTAACTTCAGTAAGAAGGTGATAGAACCAAGTCCCAAACTATGACTGTGTGTGTACATTTCTATTGCTGAAGACAAGAGGTCGTAGGCTGGGCTTGGGGCTGAGCAACAGCAATAAATAGGATCTCTATTTAATTATGATGAGGATGTTTTATACATATCTACAGCCTGAGTCAAACCCCAGACACTGAAAACCTAAGACACTTTCACACATCCTTTCGAATGATGATTAAATGCATGTAGAGTGAGAGTTTGTAGTCTGAATGGGTATTCTTCATGCCAGGGGCATCAGATCGATCCAGTAGAAAAGAATATGAGCGATAAGCAGTTGGGGAAAACAAAGGGCTTTCCCATGTTGGGTTTTCTAACTTCAAAAACATCAAACAATTAAAGAAACAAAGGGTTTGAATCATGTATATACTGTGGAAAAAGAACAGATGGTATAGTTAAACAATAAACAATGGTGATGTTTAACAGTCTAGTCCACTGCTGTCTCCAGAGCCCTTAGAACACAGTGTCTGCTACATAACAATTGTATAGGAATGCTTTGCTCTCTGACCAGAACCACTGCTCCCCAACCCCATACCATTAACATAACATGGCTCCTCACTTCACTCAGGGCTCTGCTCCAGGGTCTCGGCTTTAGATCTGCTTTCTCTCTCTCTCCCTCCCTCTCTCTCTCTCTCTCTCTCTCTCTCTCTCTCTCTCTCTCTCTCTCTCTCTC